>CM056050.1:323551267-323883943 GCA_029574335.1 Rana kukunoris | reverse complement strand
AAACCTCCTTGTGCCAGGCGAAATTTCAGCTTCCAGCACCTGCCTCGCTTCAACTGACATTTGCGCGGTGCACGACGTGGCTCCCAAAACAAAATTGACGTCCTTTTTTCCCCACAAATAGAGCTTTATTTTGGTGGTATTTGATCACCTCTGCGGTGTTTATTTTTTGCGCTATAAACAAAAAAAGAGCGACAATTTTAAACAAAAATATATATATTTTTTACTTGTTGCTATAATAAATATCCCATTTTTTTTTCTCAGATAAGGATACGTATTTTTCGACGTATTTTTGTAAAAAAAAAAAAAATCGCTTATGATTTTTTTTTATGATTTTTTTTTTTACTAGTAATGGCGGCGATCTGCGATTTTTATTGGGACTGCGATATTGCGGCGGACATATCGGACACTTTTGACACAAATTTGGGACCATTCACATTTATACAGCGATCAGTCCTATAAAAATGCAATAATTACTGTATAAATGTGACTGGCAGGGAAGGGGTTAACACTAGGGGGTGAGGAAGGGGTTAAATGTGTATCCTGGGTGTTTCTAACTGTGTGTGGGGGGGAGGGGTGTGACTGGGGGAGGTAACAGATGCTGTGTCCCTATGTACAAGGGACACAGCATCTGTCTCCTCTCCTCTGACAGGACGTGGAGCTCTGTGTTTACACACAAAGCTCCACGTCCCTGCTGTCACCTGCTGTGTTCCTGCCGATCGCGTGTACCCGGCGGACATCGCGACCGCCAGGTACACGCATCGGCTCTTCAGCGATGCGACGCGACAGTGTTTACCCGCTGCGCGCCACCCAGTGGCGCGCGCGGGTAATGTACACAACTTGACGTCCTGGCACTTCAGGTCCGCGCTGCAGACGTCTTTTGACGATTGGGGCGGATCTGAAGTGGTTAATTGTTACTCTCCCAGTGAAGATTACATGCGACTAAGAAGTATAATCCTCTGTTGTCACATCAGAAAACCTACCCAAAGAAATGAAATGAGTGTACCATTTGTCAGGGTCAATGCATATAGAGAGCAGTGGCTGCAAAAAGGCTGCAGACGATCAGCAGTACTGATATGCGAGAATTTCTTTAAAAAAAAAAAAAAAGCCAATTGTTTATAATAGAGCATCAGCAAATTAAATATCATCCGATTGAAGCTTACATCTACAGTACTTTACCACCTGAGCTTCAGATATGTTCTATCCTCTTCATGACCAGGCTTTTTTTTGCATGGTCATGCAACACTGTACCCAACAAAATTTATATATTTTTTTTTCACATAAATAAAGCATTTCTTTTCGGTGGTATTCGATCACCACTGTTTTTTTTTTTATTGTTTTATTATAAACAAAAAATACCAAAAATGTTGAGGAAATTAAACCAATATTTTTAACTTTCTACTTTAAAACATACCAAGAATAAAAGAAGGAAAAAATAATTTTTCATATATTTTGACTAAAATTTATTTTGCTACATGTCTTTCATAAAAAAATTAAAAATAAATCCCAATAAGTGTATATATGTTGGTTTGCATGAAAGTTTTAGCATCTACAAACTATGGTATACAAAGGGGGGAAATAATTATTTGATGCCCTGCAGATTTTGTAAGTTTTGCCCACTTACTCCGGTCTATCTCGCGTTAGACCGGAGTACTTTCAAATTACGCGCGTCGTTTCATTAGTCTGAAGCCTCAAACCATGAAACGACAGCTTCGGGCTTCAATCCGACTGGCTTACGTGTTCATACGCCTTCGGATCTACGCTGCAATAATTTTGCGGCCGCTGGGTGGAGTTCCCGTCGTTTTCCGCGTCGAATTTCAACGTCTTTTTTTATTTTTTACGTAAGTTGTCCGGGAATAGGAATGTACGTAAACGACGCTACTCAAACAAAAAATTACGTAACGACGTTATTTCGCGCAATGCACGGCGGGAAATTTCTGAACAGAGCATGCGCAGTTTGATCGCCGCGGGGACGCGCCTAATTTAAATGCTTCACGCCCCCTAATCGTGTATTTCGATTCCGACACGAGAAATACGCTACGCCGCCGTACCTTACGGGCCGTAATCTACCTGAATTCGTCGTAGAGCCAGGTAAAATACGGCGGCGTAGTGTATCTCTGATACTCTGCGCCAATGTAATTGTACCTAAATCTGGCCCGAAGGGTCTATCATTTTTATCATAGGTGTATTTTAAATAACAGAAACAGAAATCAACCAAAAATCCAGAAAAAAACACATGATACAAATGTTATACATAGAATTGCAGTTCAGAGAGAAAAATAAGTATTTGATCCCCAAACAAAACATGACTAAGTATTTGGTGGAGAAACCCATGTTGGCAAGCATAGGTGGTAAAACAGTTCTTGTAGTTGGTTACCAGGTTTGCACACATCACAGGAGGGATTTTGGTCACTCTGCTTTACAGATCTTCTCTAAATCCTTAAAGTGGATGTAAACCCAAATATTTTTTTTTTTTATGTCACAATGTACAGTATGAGATTTCCTATCATCTGTGCCCAGTCTTGCCACACAGAGTTAATCCAGCTCTGAGCAATCCTCTTTTATTGTTCAGTGAAATAAAACGGACAAACAGAGAAAAACCTTGGTCCGTTCCGTCCCCTTGCTTTGAGTGACAGGTTATTTTCATATGTCATGCACTAGCCTGGGGACAGGCATTATTCTTTAATTCCCACCCCCACTCCTTTTCTGAAGTCATGTGGTAACTTTTCTAGATTTTGACTGGATGTTAGTGATTGTAACAGAATGGCCCGTGACACCCAGAGACTTTTGAAGGATGGGGGTTACTCCTGTGCCAGCGTCGCTGATGACTCTTGGGTCTAGGGTCACCCTGTGCCCCTTTTGGGCATAGGGTGACTGAGAAATTACGATTCATGTATTGCAGGATATCTTGAAATATTACAAGTTGTTAAAGTCTGTGTCGGATAAGCTGTCTTGGGTGGGTTGATTGAAGATCGTAAACGGTGGTGACCATTACAGTGATCATAGCAGAATTTAGTGTAAGGAATACATAGGAGAAAATGCATGTTGACAAGGGGAGTGTAGAGGAGGGCAGGGAGTACTGACATCAAACTCCACCCACCGAGCTCCAGACAACAGACCCACCCACAGAATCTGCAGTGCAAGATGGATTTGCCTGTCGTAAATAATCCCCTATATGTATCACTTTGTTATTTTAAGTGATGACAAAGTTATCACAGAATAATCTGGCCCATAGAGTTAAAAATAAAAATAAAAGCCAAAGTGGTTAGACTGAAAGTTAATTTCAGCTTTTATTTAAAATAAATAAAATCCATAAATGGTGTCCTTCCAATGTCAAGAGTGCCAATAGCAATGTAAACTCGTACTGCATGATAAACTTGGTGTTGTGTGACCTTTCCCCTTTATTGGGCCATCACTCCCCTAATGAGGGGAAAAAAAGGTCACATCACCAAAGTAAAGCACAAATGTTCATGGCTGTTTGCACTTTTGACACTTGGGTGGATGCTTTTTTATAGCTTTAAATTTGTTTATTAGTAATAGACTTTTTGAGAGTATTTATAAGCATTTATGCACTTTTCTGCATTTATGTATCACCCACTGATTCATTATTTTGCAGGTTGTTTTGTATAGACATATGCTGTATTTTTTTCATGTACACTACTGTTATTTGGTATTGCATAGCACCACATGTGCTTATTTGCGTGTTTAATTATATTATATTATATAGTCCGTTTCACAGTGTAAATCATATAGTTCTCACCCTTTTAGATGAGTGATGAGTGTGATATCAGTTCAGCAGCAAAGTGTCCTTCCAATTCTTTAGGTTTAGACAAGGTTGGCATGCAACTTGATTACACCCTCAGTGTGTTGTGTTCATTTTGATTTTTATTGTACGTATTTTACTGCTGTTCCACCTAATAAGAAAACAGATGTAAAAACTGGGACTGGGAAAGCCTGAGGGGACAGACTAGCCCCCTCCTCTCTTCATATTCCAGAAAGAATCTACTGTACTTCAACATAGTGCACATTACATAGCTTTGCCCGTCTGTTTCTGACCTACCATCCTGCTAGGAATGCATTGTCCTGTATTCTAGCTTTGTCCCTACCTGCCCTAAAAATGTCCAGCCTGCAGGAACAAAATCCATGCCCTCATTCCAACGCAATACGGATCATTTTGTCTTGTGTTGCTAAAATCAGCCTCTAGCAAAAAAAAAAAATGCCCTTCCAATGAGAAACATAAAAATAGAAATGTACAATGGTAAATACAAAAAAAAAAAAATATGTATACATCATAATACAAATACATATAGGTGTTACTGTATAATAAAATAGTGCAAGGATAAAGGGGTTTATGTTACAGGCAAGAAAAACTATTTCAAGAAAAAGAGGAATGAGCAGAATTTTAGAAAAAATAAATAAACAACTTGGTAAAAATGAATAGTAAAGTACACAAGGGAAAGCACTTAAAGTGTTACTAAACCCAGGATCCGGCATTCACTATGGGCCAGATTCAGCAAGACTTGCCCTGGAGTAATTCGATATGCGCCGCGTAACTGTGAAGATGCGCCGTCGTTTCTATGTGGCCGTACCCACCAAACTAGATGCGACAGAAAACGGGCCATTTCCGATCGGCTTAACTTTCCGACGCCGGAGTCTCGTCAGCGCATAATTTCGTTTGGCGCATCAGTCGCGCCTATTGATTTCCCCTGCAAATATGCAAATGAGGGAGATTTCCCGATTCGCGAACGGATTAGCACCATACGCCGGCTACATGCGCCGCGCGTATCTCGTCCGTCCGTCGCAAAGTTATTTCTACAAATAGCTGCTTTATCTTTACTCCAGACGGCCTCAGGTCAGCAGGAGAGCAGCTACAGCAGCAGCGTTACCGACGAAACTAGCAAGCTGAACAACCACACGTGCAAGGACAACACCTCTGTGTGCCAACATGCCAGGGGCAGTCGCGGTCCTAGCACTAGTACTGGGTCCCCCGGAACGGAGTAGAAAGGATATACCGCACGCGCCTGAGCCTCTTTGGCATGGGGGATGAGGAGGTGTATCGCCTCTTCAGATTCAGCCCTGATGCAATACTTGAACTAACCACAACCCTGCAGGGTGACATCACCAGCAAGACACACCGCTCACAAGCAGTGCAGCCACTGGTGAAGGTACTGGCAACACTTCATTTCCTTGCAAGTGGATCATTCCAGCGTACAAGTGGAGTGGTGGCTGGGATGTCACAATCCTCCATAAGCAGATGTGTGCACCAGGTTGTCCCTGCAATCCTCAGACGCATGTCCAACCAGTTCATCAGACCAACCACTGAGGAGCTGCGGCTGAAGGCAATGACAGATTTCTACAGCATTGCCAGATTCCCACGCACCGAGTGAAGCCTCACTTACTGCGCATGCTCCGTGGATGATGCGCTGAACGTAAGCCTCTGCGCTGGGCTCCGCCCATCATTTACATATGATCACACCCACTTCCACTTGCGTCGGATTACGCCAGCGCATTATCGTTACTCTGGCGCAAGTTTACGCGCAACTGCTATGTGAATAACAGTACTTGCGCCGAAAGTGTCGGCGGAGTAACGTAAATGAGAAACGTTACTCCAAAGTAAAGAAGCGCCCATCTACCTGAATCTGGCCCTATATCTGATCTCCCACAGTACACAGAACATGCAAATGCAATTATTTTAGTAAATAAACTGCTAAATAACTTTTCTCATCAGCAGTCTTTTGACTTCTATCAGTGTCTAGCCGAGCACTGGTTAACCACTTAAGGACCAGAAGGATTTGCCCCCTTAATGACCAGGCCATTTTTTGCGATACGGCACTGCGTTGCTTTAACTGACAATTGCGCGGTCATACGACGTTGTACCCAAACAAAATGTATGTCCTTTTTTCCCCACAAATAGAGCTTTCTTTTGGTGGTATTTGATCACCTCTGTGGTTTTAATTTTTTTGCGCTATAAACAAAAATGAGCCACAATTTTGGAAAAAAATGTAATATTTTTTACTTTTTGCTATAATAAATATCCAAAAAAAATAAAATAAAAAAATAAAATGTCTTCATCAGTTTAGGCCAATATGTATTCTTCTACATATTTTTTGTAAAGAAAAAGAAAATCGCAATAAGCATATATTGATTGGTTTGCGCAAAGGTTATAGGGTCTACAAAATAGGGGATAATTTTATGGCATTTTTATTGTTTGTTTATTTTTTACTAGTAATGGGGGCGCTCTGTGATTTTTAGAGGGAGTGAGACATTATGGCAGACACATCGGACACGTTTTTTGGGACCAGTGACATGTATACAGCGATCAGAGCTAAAAAATAGCCACTGACTACTGTATAAATGTCACTGGCAGGGAATGGGTTCACACTAGGGGGCAATCAAGGGGTTAAGCGTTTCTAACTGTGCGGACAGTGTACTGAGTAGAGGAGGAGAGAGATCGCTGTTCCTGATCACTAGGAACAGCAGATCTCTCTCTACTCCCCTGTCAGAACAGGGATACGTTTGTTTACATACACAGATCCCAGTCTGGCTCTCTGTGGAGCGATCACGGGTGGCCACTTGATTCTGAGCATGTGCGTTTTTACACGTCATAATTGCATACAGATGAATGAGATTTGCGACAGGAATTTTTCCTGTCACAAAAATTGAGATCCTGCTCTCAATCTTTTCTTGGCCGGAATTCAGACAAAAAAAGTGCGATGGAGCATACACACGGTCAGAATCCACAACAAAACGCTCACATCGCACTTTTCTGTTCGGGAATCGCAATCGTGTGTACGAGGCATAAGGTGTTAATTAGGACTGATTAGAGTAAACCAATGCCGCGTACACACGATCAGGCTTTTGTCCGGCCAAATCACATCGGAATTCCATCGGAAAAAATAGAACAAGTTCTATATCTAAACTCCGATGGAATTCATCGGAATTTCCGATGAAAAAACTCCAATGGGGCTACACACGATCGGAAAATCCGATGGAAAAAGTCTGATGGAAATTCCGATCGTGTGTACAGGGCATTATGGTTAATAAGGGATAAACAGAAGAACAATTTATTTTAAAAAAAACTGACATCATTTGCAGATCAAAGTTCATCCCTTTAGATCTGCAGATGAATTAACAGAAAGATACAAAAGTAACAATATTAAACTTTATATCTTTGTATAATCCTCTGGAGCAGTGTTGTTTATAAACAGCTGCCAACTTCTCATCTGAGCATAGGTGTGCACAAGTTAAAGAATATGCGAACCCTCACCTTTATTTAAAAAAAAAAAAAGAATAAATTAAATTAAAAATAAAAGGCAAAACTTTTATGTATACATATAAAAAACATATACCAGTATTTTTTTTCCCTTTCTTACAAGTGATTGCATAAACTCTGTTCTCAGCTGCATATGGAACTCAGAGAGTTAGGTGAGGAGAAACAGCCACACACTGGTCTTCCCAGTGAAAGGCTGTGCAGGGGGGCGTGTCAGGATAAGTCTGATCATTGGAGGAGAGCATACAGAGTTCTCAGCATAGCTAGAGGACTGACCACCATGTGTTCTCCTGCTTAGTGTGGTCAGTTTTTAATAGGAAACCAGAGGGACTAGAACTCCTCTGTAACTCTAAAAAGGTAACCTGTAAAGGCATTTTAGATGTAGCCTATGGAGATTTTTAAGTACTGTAGTTTGTTGCCATTACACGAGTGTGCGCATTTTTTAAAGTGTGACATGTTAGGTATCTATTTACTTAGCGTAACATCATATTTCATATTATATGAAAAAATTGGGTATATATTGTGTTTTTTTTTGTTTATTAAAATGTTATTTTTTTCAAAAAGATTGCGTTTGAAAAACTGCTGCACAAATACCATGTGACATAAAAAGTTGCTATACTCGCCATTTTATTCCCTAGGGTCTCTGTTTTAAAAAACAAATCATACTGTTTGGGGGTTATAAGTAATTTCTAGCAAAAAATACTGAATTAACCTGACACTAACTGCCACTTTTGACACTTTTTGAGGACCAGTGACACTAATACAGTGATCAGTGCTAACAATATGCACTGTCACTGTACTAATAACACTGTCTGGGAAGGGGTTAAACATCTAGAGCGATCAAAGGGTTTACTATACTGTTAGGGATTTTACTAGGGGAATGGATGGAATTTGTTCCCTGCTTTTCAGGGACACAAACTCCATCTCTTCTCTCCTGCCAGAACAGCGATCTGCCTTACATATGCAGATCACAGCTTTGTCTCTCTGCCTCCTGATTAGTTGGTACTGGAGGACATCGAGTAGCCTGCACCCGCCGATCGGCTTTCGCTTTGTGTAATCACAGCAGAAGCAACCAATCAGTCGCACAATTGCGTGCCCCCTACCCAGAAGTGACAGATCACATATATGTATAAGTAAGTAGGATTGCTATAGGGTGGACCTAAAGTGGTTAAATTGAGTTATTTTTATTTAGTTTTATTTAGTTCTGTTAAAAATAATATATGACTTAACAGAAAGTTTGTTTTTACCTTTTTTTTTAGGGTCTGGATCAGCTATTGATTTCCAAATTCCCATGCAGCTCTGCAGAAATTATTCTTCAGCTTTGCCTGTGCTTTGGAATGATGTTACTTGTTTTGTAAAAAATGTGGAAACAATGGCCCAGATTCACAGAGAGTGGGCGTAGCACACACACAGTACGCTACGCCGGCGT
Organism: Rana kukunoris; assembly: GCA_029574335.1. Lineage (NCBI taxonomy): Eukaryota > Metazoa > Chordata > Amphibia > Anura > Ranidae > Rana > Rana kukunoris. The sequence continues at coordinate 323,875,247 of CM056050.1, read as the reverse complement.
AGCGCGGAGAGTCAAGCACAGCATTCAGCAAGCCATTGCTCACGAAGATGTGCCAGCGTATCGTATTTTCGAAGGCGCAGGCCAGCGTAAGTGGAAGTGGGCGTGACCCCATGCAAATGATGGGCCGCGGAGAGGTACGCCGGCGTGGTGCAGTGATTTATGCCCGGCGTATCTCGACCCGCGCATGCGCCGTGACGTGGACACCTGCACAGCACCCCTCTGCACCTCCGCACAACCACGCCGACGTAACTACATGAGATACGCCGGCCCACCACGTACGCCGAGAACATAAGTACGCCCAGACATATGCCCGTCGAGCGCAAAAGGTCACCAAGTTGTCTTCCGTGGTGCAGAGGTACTTTTGCTAGGTGTGCCATGTCAGACACTGAGGTGGACAGGGAGAGGAGGAAGAAAAATTTCTCTGCAGATGAGAGGGCGATCCTGACCTCTGCCATCTCCAAATATGATGAGGCACAGAACAACAGGACCAGTAAGGCCAGGAAGCAGGAGATCCTCCAGAAGTTCACCTTGGAGATCAATGCCCTTGGCCATGAGACCAGGACCTGGAGGGATATACAAAAAAAAATTGGGTCAGGGAGAAGCTGGCCAAGGTGAAGAGGCACCTCAGGGGCACGGGAGGCGGACCAGCCAGTACTGTCAAGCTGACTGCTGAGGAGGCGGTGATTGTCAGCTGCCTGGCGCAGGAGCAGGTGGAGGGCCTGGAGGTCTTTGACTCCAGTGAACAGGACTTGAGGACAGGTAAGTGTGTTTTATCCCCAATCCGGTGTGTAGCATGTGAGGGGGTGCAAGGGGACATGTGACAAGTGTGTGGGTCCACCAACATGTGAATGTTTTGTGTCATCCACAGATGTGCTGGAGGGAGCTGAGCTATCCTCTGCCTGTATCCGACCCACGCCATCCCAGGAACATCATCCTGAGCCTGACCGAGGATTGCAGAGGTGGGGACTGGACACCGGTTTTTAGGGGCAGGGTTTGCCCGGTGAGGTCATTGCGACCGTGTGACTGGTTTGTGTATGTGTGACATTTCTGCCAGCAAGGCGTGTCAGCTGGCAGGGGTCACCTTGGTTCGTTGGGGAGAGGTTATCCCCACAACCGTGTGAATGTGGTATGAATGGACAGCAACATCATTGGGGCCTTAGCGTGGCGTCGCTGCTTCCAAGTCCCGTGCGGTGGACTTGGGCTAAACCAATGTGAGGTAGATGTGGTGTGTGTGAGCTAGGGACCACAGTGGTGTGAATGCGAGCATTGTCCGTGTGCCATGATGAATGTGTGTGTTTAACGTGTAAAGATACGTTCCACAAGGCAACTCCTGACTGCTGTTCCTTCAGCAGACGGGGTCGCCTCAGGCAGGGGGGGGACTGTGTGGTTCGGGGGTCAGGCCATCACATATGTCAATCTCCAGGCCCTTTCTCATGGCGTAGTTGTGCATGCACCGATGATCTGGCACACAAAGTTTGGGGAATACAACAGGGCCCCCCCCGGATTTATCCAGGCATCGGAAATGGGACTTCGGGAGGCCAAATGTGCGCTCCACCACTGCACGGGTGTGTATGTGTGCAGCATTGTATCTTCTCTCTCCTCTGGTTTGGGGATTCCAGTATGGAGTCAGGAGATGGGGCCCAAGTGCATATGCCGAGTCACCTGGAAGGGAAAAGACAGGAGGATGTTAGCCGTGCATGTGCCCCTCATGATGTCTGCATCATGGATTCGGACAGTCATGCCTGACTCCCATGTCACTCACCAACCAGCCAGTTGTCCCTGTACACGTTCTGTTTGAATTCTATCGGGATGTTGCTTTGACGGTATATGTAGCTGTCGTGGCTGGCCCCAGGGTGTTTGGCACGGACGTGTCATATGAGGTATTTGGCATCGGCTATCACCTGTATGTTGATGGAATGCCACTGCTTACGATTGCAGTATATGTGCTCTGTGGCACAGGGGGGCTGTAGTGCCACATGTGTGCAATCAATGACCCCGACGGTGCGTGGGAATTTGGCAATTCTGTAGAAATCCTGCATTGCATTCTGCCACAGATGCTCATGGGTCGGCTTGATGATGTGGTGGGACATGCATGTGAGGATTGTGGGGACAACCTTGTGCACGCATATGCTCATGGTCGATTGTGACATCCCAGACACGACTCCACTTGTATGTTGGAAAGATCCACTGGCAAGGAAATGGAGTGTTGCCAGTACCTTGACCAGTGGCTGCACTGCATGTGAGCGTCCCGTCTGGCTGGTGATTTCATCATGCAGGGCTGTGGCTAATTCCAGGATGGCATCAGGGCTGAATCTAAAGATGCAGTATACCTCCGATTCCCCCATGCCAAAGACGTTAATGCACGTTCGGTATATGCTCTCCTGTGCCCTCCTCCGTGCCTGTGGACGCAGTAGTGCTATGACCATGGCTGCCCCTGGCATGTTAGCATACGGATGTGTTGTCCTGCAAGTGTGGTTGCTCAGCTCGTCTGTAACGGTGCTGCTGCAGCTGCTCTCCATCTGACCTGTAAACATCTGTTACCGGGTTGCACCTCCTTTATGGGGAATAACTTTGAGCCGGACGTAAAACTTACGCACACCTCGCGAGTATGTGCTGGGCGCACATACGTTCGTGAATCGCCGTATTTCCCACATTTGCATATTTGAATGTCTGATCAATGGGGGCAGCAACATGCGTCCAGCCTATATGTGTGGCCACGCTACGCCGGCGTAGGCAAGATACGTCGGCGTAGGGTGGTCAATTTTTAGGCGTATGTTGGTATGTGGGATTGGCGCACAGATACGCCAGCGCACATTTTCACTTACGTCGTCGGCGTAACTTGCTTTATGTCGGCGCAAGTGCTTTGTGAAGTTCCTGGGCTTTACACATTACACTAATGCTAGTAGCATGGAATATTCAAAATTCTAATCCTGCGCAGACCTGGCTGTGCTTCGCTTACATCTCAGTTGTGACAAGTGCTGGTAAAGTTTTAAAAGAGATATATTTTTTTTAAGAATCATACTTACCTATAGTAGGTGGATGCAGCATTGGACCAAAATTGGACATCTGTGCATTGCACTTCTAGAGAACCAAGCAATCTAACACCACCATTCAGTCAGCGGCTCTCTGCTAGACATGTGCATTAGTTTTCATCCGAATGCATTTTCATCTGAATTTCGGGTATTTTCGTTATCGTTTTAGCAAATGAAAACAAACGTACAGAATCCGAAAGATCCAACATAAAAAAATGCTTTGTTTTTGTTGCTACAACAGTTCGATATAGATTTGATCCGACATGACGCTGACAATAGCAATCTGTGTCTATCGAACCTGTGGTCGAATGTGAATAACCTTAACTCTATTAGTCCAAGATTATTCTACATAGAGAGGAAAGATTCGACATTATAGAGACAGTGTTGGGGTAGACCATTCGACATGAACGACGAAGATGCGATGAAGCAGCGAAAAACATACAAATGTCGAATCTGTCATTGAAGGCTTATGGTGTCTGTTGAAAGTTCTAAGAAGATTCGACAAGTAGCTAAACTATACTACGCCGTAATCGTAAATTTCTGGTCAAATCCTCGGCCAATAGGCTATAGAAGAATTTGAATGTTGTTGACTAGTAATAATAATTTATAAATATAATTATTATTAGTGTCATACAACATCAGAATTCTTCTATAGCTTGTAGGCGGAACATGTACGATTGCGGCGTCAAATCTTTTAGCTGCTTCGTCAAATCTTCTTAGAACATTCGACAGACACCATAAGCCTTCAATCACAGATTCAATCTTAATTAATTTGGATTCCCCATACTGACTGGAGCGCTGGGCTGTGGAGGGGGTGGGAGCAGCCAGCTCAGGTTCCCAGCGGCTTGCTAAAAGGCTGAGCCGAGAGCCGGTCCAGGAGCCGGTCCAGGCACGTGGGCGGATCCGGACTCCATTGTCACAATCTTTCCCAAGCCTGGACTGGCTCTCGGCTTAGGTTTCCAGCGGCTTGCTGAATGGCTGAGCCGAGAGTCGGTCCAGGCACATGGGCGGATCTCGACTCCATTGTCACGATCTTGCCCGAGCCTGATCCGGCTCTCAGCTCGGGTTCCCAGTGGCTTGCTGACAGGCTGAGCCAAAAGCCGGTTCAGGCCTGTGGGCGGATCCTGACTCCATTGTCACGATCTTGCCCGAGCCTGGACCGGCTCTCAGCTCAGGTTCCCAGTGGCTCGCTGACAGGCTGAGCCCAAAGCCGGTTCAGGCCTGTGGGCAGATCCCGACTTCATTGTCACGATCTTGCTCGAGCCTGGACCGGCTCTGTGAAAACGTGTCACAGCAGTACAGAACGATGTGCACTGCTGTGATCCACAGAAGAAGTATAGCCATACAAGCTTTGGCTGTACTTCTCCTTTAAGCAGTGACAGTTCTGCGTGATTCCCACGATTTAAAAAAGCGAATGAGAACTAGTTGAATCTATGTTTTATTCTGACACAAGTGGTAATTGTAAAGCTAATGAACTGATTTGATTGCAAACATTCATTCAAATAAATTTTTGGGCAATAAAATAGAATCGTATTGTTTACAACTTTCTTTTATTGATGTTAATTATAAATCATTGCCCCCTAATCTTTCCTTATTTATTCATCATCTGCAATAAGCATCACCGCTTTCCCATATGTATGCCCTTGATTTCCCATCAAGTGTAGGCAATTTCTAAAAAGAGCTCATGCTTATATGAATGTGTGTGAATGTGCAATGATCCATCTGTGTGTCATAAAGATGAGTCTAATGTATGAGCGACTTGTTCCTTCAGAACATCTCTCCAAGAAGACAACAGGCAGCTTTGTGCTGGGAGATGCAAGTTTTCCATATGGAGATGTGGGGGAGAGAACCTAGGGCACAGTGACATCACAGCACAGAATACATTGGAGAATTGTATTTATTTGTGTAACAGAAAGAAGTATACACATGTAGAGGGTGCTACACACGGCTTCGTCTTTAGCGGAATAAGTGCTATGTTTAACCGCAAAACAAGTTCATTGTATATAGACTACTTAGCTAGTGCCAGACACAGTACCAATCTAATGGCCTTGACTATTAAACAGTTATAAATACTGTTCATGCCAGATACTTTAACTTCAGTTTGTAAAATATGGTGCACAGTAGCAAAGAAGCTGTTTTCACAATAGCATTCTAACATAAGCCCTTATGCCTCGTACACACAGTCAGTTTTCCCGACGGGCATGAATAATGCCACAGCATCGGTGTCAGTGAGAAAAAAAGATGCTCCCCTGTTGGTGTCAGTGGAGGGATTAGTCTCTTCTATCAGTCGGAGGAATTGTGCCTCATATCAGTAGGAGGAACAGATAAATGTGAGCAAAGGGCCGCATTCAGCCCAGGATCTACAGTTTGAAGACCACTGTTCTACAGAATGATCGTTGTCACAGCAGCCAGTCCTGAGTGGCTAAACTCTACCTATTTAGACACTAAAGGTTGTTGTCCCCAGCCAGCAGAGTACTTCCTTACATCTCAGGTGTCAATGTCCCCAGCGGAGTGCCTCCTTACTTCTCAGGTGTCACTGTCCCCAGCCAGCAGAGTACTTCCTTACATCTCAGGTGTCACTGTCCCCAGCGGAGTGCCTCCTTACTTCTCAGGTGTCACTGTCCCCAGCGGAGTGCCTCCTTACTTCTCAGGTGTCACTGTCCCCAGCCAGCGGAGTGCTTCCCCTACATCTCAGTTGTCACTGTCCCCAGCCAGCGGAGTGCCTCCTTACTTCTCAGGTGTCACTGTCCCCAGCCAGCGGAGTGCTTCCTTACATCTCAGGTGTCACTGTCCCCAGCGGAGTGCCTCCTTACTTCTCAGGTGTCACTGTCCCCAGCGGAGTGCCTCCTTACTTCTCAGGTGTCACTGTCCCCAGCCAGCAGAGTACTTCCTTACATCTCAGGTGTCACTGTCCCCAGCGGAGTGCCTCCTTACTTCTCAGGTGTCACTGTCCCCAGCCAGCGGAGTGCTTCCTTACATCTCAGTTGTCACTGTCCCCAGCCAGCGGAGTGCCTCCTTACTTCTCAGGTGTCACTGTCCCCAGCCAGCGGAGCGCTTCCTTACTTCTCAGGTGTCACTGTCCCCAGCCAGTGGAGTGCTTCCTTACATCTCAGGTGTCACTGTCCCCAGCGGAGTGCTTTCTTACATCTCAGGTGTCACTGTCCCCAGCAGAGTGCCTCCTTACTTCTCAGGTGTCACTGTCCCCAGCCAGCGGAGTGCTTCCTTACATCTCAGGTGTCACTGTCCCCAGCCAGCGGAGTGCTTGCTTACTTCTCAGGTGTCACTATCCCCAGCCAGCGGAGTGCTTCCTTACATCTCAGGTGTCACTGTCCCCAGCCAGCGGAGTGCCTCCTTACTTCTCAGGTGTCACTGTCCCCAGCCAGCGGAGTGCTTCCTTACATCTCAGGTGTCACTGTCCCCAGCGGAGTGCCTCCTTACTTCTCAGGTGTCACTGTCCCCAGCCAGCGGAGTGCCTCCTTACTTCTCAGGTGTCACTGTCCCCAGCGGAGTGCCTCCTTACTTCTCAGGTGTCACTGTCCCCAGCGGAGTGCCTCCTTACTTCTCAGGTGTCACTGTCCCCAGCGGAGTGCCTCCTTACTTCTCAGGTGTCACTGTCCCCAGCAGAGTGCTTCCTTATATCTCAGGTGTCACTGTCCCCAGCGGAGTGCCTCCTTACTTCTCAGGTGTCACTGTCCCCAGCGGAGTGCTTCCTTATATCTCAGGTGTCACTGTCCCCAGCGGAGTGCCTCCTTACTTCTCAGGTGTCACTGTCCCCAGCGGAGTGCCTCCTTACTTCTCAGGTGTCACTGTCCCCAGCCAGCGGAGTGCTTCCTTACATCTCAGGTGTCACTGTCCCCAGCGGCGGAGTGCTTTCTTACATCTCAGGTGTCACTGTCCCCAGCAGAGTGCCTCCTTACTTCTCAGGTGTCACTGTACCCAGCCAGCGGAGTGCTTCCTTACATCTCAGGTGTCACTGTCCCCAGCCAGCGGAGTGCTTCCTTACATCTCAGGTGTCACTGTCCCCAGCTGAGTGCTTCCTTACATCTCAGGTGTCACTGTCCCCAGCCAGCGGAGTGCTTCCTTACATCTCAGGTGTCACTGTCCCCAGCGGAGTGCCTCCTTACTTCTCAGGTGTCACTGTCCCCAGCGGAGTGCCTCCTTACTTCTCAGGTGTCACTGTCCCCAGCGGAGTGCCTCCTTACATCTCAGGTGTCACTGTCCCCAGCGGAGTGCCTCCTTACTTCTCAGGTGTCACTGTCCCCAGCGGAGTGCCTCCTTACTTCTCAGGTGTCACTGTCCCCAGCGGAGTGCTTCCTTATATCTCAGGTGTCACTGTCCCCAGCGGAGTGCCTCCTTACTTCTCAGGTGTCACTGTCCCCAGCGGAGTGCTTCCTTATATCTCAGGTGTCACTGTCCCCAGCGGAGTGCCTCCTTACTTCTCAGGTGTCACTGTCCCCGCGGAGTGCCTCCTTACTTCTCAGGTGTCACTGTCCCCAGCGGAGTGCTTCCTTATATCTCAGGTGTCACTGTCCCCAGCGGAGTGCCTCCTTACTTCTCAGGTGTCACTGTCCCCAGCGGAGTGCTTCCTTATATCTCAGGTGTCACTGTCCCCAGCGGAGTGCCTCCTTACATCTCAGGTGTCACTGTCCCCAGCGGAGTGCTTTCTTACATCTCAGGTGTCACTGTCCCCAGCGGAGTGCTTTCTTACATCTCAGGTGTCACTGTCCCCAGCAGAGTGCCTCCTTACTTCTCAGGTGTCACTGTCCCCAGCCAGCGGAGTGCTTCCTTACATCTCAGGTGTCACTGTCCCCAACCAGCGGAGCGCTTCCTTACATCTCAGGTGTCACTGTCCCCAGCCAGCGGAGTGCTTCCTTACATCTTCCTTACCTGACCATTACACACACACGCTGACCCACCTAACTGTCATGTACACTGACCCACCTACCTGACCATTACACACACTGACCCACCTACCTGTCATGTACACTGACCCCCCTACCTGACGCACACATTGACCTACCTGATGCGCACACACACTGACCCACCTACCTGATGCACACACACACTGACCCACCTACCTGATGCACACACACACTGACCCACCTACCTGACGCATACACACACTGACCCACCTACCTCACCATTTTACACACAGACACACACACACTGACCCACCTACCTGTAATGTACACACTGACATACCTGACCATTACACACACGCACACACACTGACCCACCTATCTGACACGCACACTGTCCTACCTGACGCACACACTGACCCACCTACCTGACGCGCACACTGTCCTACCTGATGCACACACTGACCCACCTACCTGATACGCACACTGTCCTACCTGACGCGCACACTGTCCTACCTGATGCGCACACTGACCCACCTACCTGACATGCACACTGACCTACCTGACGCGCACACTGACCCACCTACCTGACGTGCACACTGACCTACCTGACGCGCACACAATGACCCACCTACCTGACGTGCACACTGACCTACCTGATGCGCACACTGACCCACCTACCTGATGTGCACACCGACCTACCTGACGCACACACTGACCCACCTACCTGACGTGCACTGGGACCTACCTGATGCGCACACTGACCCACCTACCTGACGTGCACACTGACCTACCTGACGCACACACTGACCCACCTACCTGACGTGCACACTGACCTACCTGACGCACACACTGACCCACCTACCTGACGTGCACACTGACCTACCTGATGCGCACACTGACCCACCTACCTGACGTGCACACTGACTTACCTGATGCACACACTGACCCACCTACCTGACCATTTTACACACACATACACTGACCCACCTACCTGTCACGTACACACTGACCTACCTGACCATTACAGACAGCACCGCCCCCCGCTGCACTCGCACACACAGACACACAGTCACAGCGTCGCTCCAGAGGGACAGGCTGGAGCAAAGGAGTCCCGGAGCGGCGCTGTGCAATTTTACTGTGAGTAGGGGGGGGGGGAACTCGGCAGCGGGCGGCAGAACTTTTAGTTACACTGACACTGTTACACAGTAGCAAGTGCTGCAGCCCGAAGGGGGGTATGTACGTCTGAAAAGTTGCCGCCCCTTCACCCACTGCCGCCCCGAGGCCTGGCCTCGGTGGCCTTGTGGGAAATCCGGCCCTGTTTAGAAGGGAAATCGAAGGAAAAGGAAAGTGAAACCAACAATGCTCTAGCTTAACCACCCTTCCTGCCCAGGCGAAAATTCAGCTTTCAGCACTGTCACGCTTTGAATGACAATTGCGCGGTCGTGCGATGTGGCTCCCAAACAAAATTTACGTCCTTTTTTTTCCACAAATAGATCCACAGGTGAAAATCCAAAGTAAGAGAGCTCCAGTGAGTTCAAAGTGAAGTTGTGAACATCCAATGTGCAAAAAATGATTCCACTAAGTGCAGCCAGCCCGTCACCTGGAGATAAATTGAAGGCTTACCAGAAAGCCAATGACTGCCCTTCGCAGGGGGGTCAAAACAGGCTAGTAGAACAATTAAATACACCTTTCACTGATGTTGAAATCTTGCACACCATCAACTCTATGCCCAAATCTAAAGCACCTGGACCTGATGGATACTCATGTGAATATTTCAATACGTTCAAAAAAACTCTGATTCCCCACATGCAAGAGCTATACAACCACTCTGCCTCTTTATCTTCGTTCCCGGATGAAATGCTTTCTGCACTCATTATCACTCTTCCTAAACCAGGCAAAGACCCTACTACCCCCCCAAACTTCCGACCGATATCTCTACTAAACGTTGATCTAAAAATTTACGCTAAGATGCTTGCCAATAGAATTGTTGATATACTCCCCAATCTCATAAACATAGATTAACTGGATTCACTAAAAGCCGTCAAACATCGGATGCGACTAGGAGATTGATCAATATTATCCATAGTATAAACGCGACTGGAACGCCTTCTCTGCTACTCTCATTAGATGCAGAGAAGGTGTTTGACAGGGTTAATTGGACTTACTTATCACTCACTCTTCAGAAATTTGGCTTTGAGGGTATTATTCTCAAGGCCATACTAGCCCTTTATTCGAACCCCACAGCACAAGTCTTTAACTCCAACCTACTGTCTAAACCATTTCATATCACAAATGGAACCCGTCAAGGTTGCCCATTGTCTCCCTTGATCTTTAACTTAATGATAGAACCTTTGGCGGAACATATTAGATCTAATTCTAAAATTTCTGGTATTACTATAGGTACCCGAGTCCACAAGATTAGCTTATTCGCGGACGATATAATTTTGATGTTAACATCCCCATCTTCATTCCTACTGGAAATTCAAAAAGTACTGTCCTGGTTTGGTAGGGTATCATTTTACAAAATTAATGACAACAAATCCTATGCCCTGGATATTGGTATCTAACAATCTACTTCAACTTCAATTCCCTTACACCTGGGCGGAAACTAGCATCCCATACCTTGGTATCCATCTAACCAGAACCACAAAATCTTTATTTACACAAAATGATACCCCCCTGAAAAAAAAAAAACTACAAATAGACTTAACCAATTTAGGAAAACATGAGTTTTCTTGGTGGGGTAGATTGTCTGCATTCAAAATGATCCATCTGCCTCAAATCTTATACTTGTTTAGATGTTTGCCCATACCTGTCACCATCAAATTTTTTAAATCTTTAAAGGCCATCCTTTCTAAATATATTTGGAAAGGGAAAAAATCTAGATGTGCCCATTGCAAATTAATTAAACATAGGATGTGGGGGGGGGGGGGGGGTATGGGATATGTAGACTTCCAGGACTATTTCTATGCATCTATATTGTCTCAAATGAAAGAATGGTTTCAACCCTATCCAACAACAACGTGGGGTATGATTGAATCCTCTTATTGTTGTCAGGGACCTACTAGTATGTGGCTTTTTGGAGCGAGTTTGGGGGTTAAAATCCCCACACTTCTACCTACTACAATGAAGATATCTATTACTACATGGCTCAAGGTTTTAAAATCTATGGACTCCTCAGTCTCTAAAATCGTAGTGAATACTCCTTCTAGAGTACTACAACTTGTACTTAACCATATTCCCATAGATATATGGAACAACCATGGCATCACGTCTATTAGTGATCTTTATGATAAGGGAAAGATCAAATCATTCCAATCCATTCAATCTGAATTCAATTTACCTCAAAACTGCCATACTCATTATAAGCAAATAATAAGATGCTTACAAAAACTAAACATTAACAATATACACATACACTCTACAATGTGGTCCTTTTTTTTTTAAATACATTTTATTGAGTTTAAGAGACATACACAGCAAGAAAAGGGAACAGGGAATAGCAATAACAAAGGTAGATACGGAACGTTGGCAGGCGCATCAAACGTGATGCAATTAGAGTACATACATCATACAGAAGGTACTGTACACAGGCCATGGAGACAAATGGAAAATACATTCCCAAGGAGGGTGCATTGACAGTGGGTATACCCTGCACGGGTATTAGGGGGGGGTAGGTGAATGTAAATACCGGTACAAAACAAAGAACTGAGCTTGGCCCCACTAGGCGTGTACGCGTAAGGGAGAATCACACATGAACAGAAAAAAGAAAAAAAAAAGAAAAAACACACCGCTAAAATTTTACATTGAAATAGGTGGAACTGGATGGATTTTATACATTGGTGGGGGCCAGAGAATATTGTAGGAGCTAAAGATGCATATAAACGTACTACAGCAAACAATCATAGGGGGGGGGAAGAGGGGGGGTGGCACTCGGGGGGGAGGTGGCACTCGGGGGGGGGGGGGGGGTGGTGTTGTGGCAACTCAAGCAGTTAACATCAAGGGGAGCTGTTCCTCCTAGGTACGGATGGTGGTGGAGATTTGAAGTAGGAGAAAGTGTAGTGTTCAAACTTGGAGCATTCCTCCGTAGATAGAGAAGATGTCATAAAGGGGCCCCACGTTGACAAGAAACGGGATTTAGAGGATTCGTGGTTGAAGTCGACGGTTGCACGTTCCTTGTAGAGAAGCAGGAGGAGCTCATGTTGCACTTGGGTCGCCGTGGGGGGGAGAGTAGACGTCCAGTTCTTCAGGATAGCTCTCCGTGCGACAAGGAGACATATCAAAGACCAGTCCTTGTTGACAATTGCAGGTGCCGGGTGGGCCGCTCGGGACCATTGCAGTAGTAGGGGGTCCCAGTAACCAAAAATAAGGAGCAGAGGGTCTTTGGGTAGGTTTAGTAAGGTTATGTTGAAGATGTAGGCCAGCACCTTGTCCGAAAAGGAGGATATGAACGAGCATGACCAGAAACGGTGAGTTAGGGAAGGTTTCTGAAGGTGACACAGGGGGCACTGAGCGGTAGTACGATCCGTTGTGGAGTAGAGAAAGGGCATGTGAGCCCGGTGGACGATTTTAAGTTGGGTTTCTCTCCAGATTTCATTTGGGGTCAGACGTTGGACCTTGTTGAGGCCTTGAAGTAGCTTGTCAACTAGATTATCATCAGGGAAGTCACTACTCCAGTTAGCTGCGGATGATGAATGTAAAGGAGGAGTGGTTTTAAGGAGAAGAGGTTTGTAGATGGCCGAGATTCTGTATGAGTCGTCTGCGAGAAGCTGGTCGGAGAAGTTGAAGGAGAAACGTTTTGCGGCCTCCGAGCAGGTAGTTTTCAGATAGTTGGTGCATTGCCAGAAGTGGAATATATGAGAAGGAGGGAGCGAGAAGGCGGCGGCCACCGCCTCAAAGGTTAGGGGACGACCGGTTGAAGTGTCACAGAGGGATGAGAACTTAGTGAGACCTTTGTCTTGCCAGGTCTTGAAGGGCTTGTGGTGGTCCATGCCGGGGGGGAAGTTCGGGTTACCTTGGATTGGAACATGGCGAGAAATATACTGGGGCAGCCGAAGACTTTTCCTGATTTCTCTCCAGGCAACAGCAGTGTCCCTTAGCAGTAGGTTGTGTTGGTATAATGCCGGGACCGCTTTCCATTTGCTGTGAAGAAGAGCTATGAGGGAGAAGGGATGAGCCATGGCAGATTCCAGGGGGTAATTGGAATAACACGAAAATTGGGTGATCCAATCTAGGCCGATCCTCATTAAACAGGCTAAATTATAGGTTCTTACATTTGGGAAACTAACACCCCCTTCGCGTCTGGGAAGAAAGAGCTTCTTTAAAGCAATGCGGGGCCTCTTACCCCGCCATAATACTTCAAAACAGCCGATTCAAATTGTTTGATATCTTTGTGGCGAAGGAGCAGAGGTATAGTCTGCATCGGGTACAGCAGTCGAGCAAAGCTGACCATTTTAACAAGGTGACATCTACCCAGAAGCGAGAGGGGCAAATCCATCCAGTTTACCAGTTCTTGAGAAATTTTTGCAAGCAGAGGGGGGTAGTTCAAGCAATACAGGGAGGAGGGCGTCTTACCTATCGTGATACCCAGGTAGGTAATATGGGACTTGGCGACCGAGAAAATTGAGCTATGGACCAGGAGGGGATGGGCCCAGTTCCCAAGGGGAGTATTTCACTTTTACCATAATTTATGCGCAGGCCCGAGCAGGTTCGGAAAGTGTCAAACACTCGTTTGATGGTGGACATATCGGAGGAGGCGTTGGCCGAGAAAATAAGAACGTCGTCCGCGAAGAGGGAAGAACGTAGGTCAGAGTCGCCGATCGGGATACCGTGTAGGGGTGCTATCTGAATGAGGTGTCTGGATAAGGGTTCTAAGGCGATGTTAAATAAGAGTGGTGATAGAGGGCAGCCTTGACGAGTGCCTTTGTGTAGGTGAAATTCTTCTGAGAGTAGACCCGCGGCCACTAATTTCGCTGTGGGGGAGGAGTACATGGAATTTATGAGATGACAGAAGGGGCCCGAGAAGCCCATTTTTGACATAGTCAAAGCAAGCCAGTCAAAACTGACATTGTCAAAGGCTTTCTCCGCATCTAACGTTATGATGGCAAAGTCGCCGTTTGGATGTTGTTTAGCGTATTCCAGTGCCAGCATAAACTTTTCGTATGTTAAGGGTGGCTGTCCTACCCTTCACAAAACCTGATTGTGCAGGGTGGATCAGAGAGGGATGATGTCAGAGAGTCGATTGGCTACTATTTTTGACAGGATCTTGACATCTAGATTAAGTAGGGAGATGGGCCTATACGATCCTGGCTCTAGGGGGTCCTTGCCCTTCTTAGACAGCAGCTTGATGGTGGCCTGACGGCAGATAGTGGCCGCCGGACCCACATGCCTATATATACCTTGTGAAGGGTGGGCTCCACCAGAGTCTGGAGGGTCTTGTAGAACTCCCCGGTTAAAACCGTCGGGGCCAGGGGCCTTGGAGGGGGTGAGCTTGCGGATGGTGTCAGATACCTCAGAGAGGGTTATGGGAGCGTTAAGGGCCTCTAGTTGGGAGGGGGTGACCGTGGGGATGTTCAAGTTGTCCAAAAAGGCCTGAGCTGTCTGTGTATCAATTGGGTCAGGGGCATAAAGGGACGAGCAATACTGAAGCATAGCCTTATTTATCGTCGGTGGTGTGGTGTTTACGGTACCTTTGGAATCTCTAAGGGACGTGATGTGGGTGGGACGAAAAGAACCTTTGCATAGTCTAGAGCAGGAGTCTCCAAACTATGGCCCTCCAGGTGTTCAGGAACTACAATTCCCATCATGCCTAGTCATGTCTACAAATGTCAGAGTTTTACAATGCCTCATGGGAAGTGTAGTTCCACAGCAGCTGGGGGCCGTAGTTTGGAGATCCCTGGTCTAGAGAGTAGTTTGCCTGATTTATTTCCGAACCTGTGTAGGGTAGCGTCCAAATTTGGCTTTTTTAGTCAGTTCTAGGGTGTCCGCCCAACTGTCAAAAGAGCTCTTAGCTGCTAACCACTCCTCTCTGTCGCTAGGGGATCCGGTGGAGTATAATGCCCTCTGGGCCTGGTGTAGTCCTGGAACTGGCCAATTTGTAGTTTGACAGGGTGTTGCGTTCTGAAAGAGGAGGCATAGGAAATAATCTGACCCCTGAGAAACGCCTTACCAGTGTCCCAGAAGAGGTTGGGATTGTCAGAGTGAGAGGCATTAGCTGTGGAGTACTCCAACCATGCCTTCTCCATGAAATGCTGGAAGTCGGATTGATTGTGAAGGTATGAGGGGAAACGCCAAATTCTGGGGGTGAGGGGGCAGGTCGAGGTTGTCTACGTTAAGTAAGATCGGAGCATGGTACCGAGATGGCTATGTCTAATATATCTGCGTTTGAAAGCAAGGGGATCAGATCGTCGGATCCGAAAAAGTAGTCAATCCTAGAAAGAACGGTATGGGGGTTGGAATAGAAAGTAAATTCCCTGTCTGCGGGAATGTTGTTAAGCGCCACAAGTCTCGGAGGTGTAAGGAGTCCATAGTGGACGCAAAAAGCGTCGGGGTGGGGTGAAGCAAATCGTGGTCCGGTGTGTTTAGGGGAGGATCTGTCATCTATCTGGTTCATGACGTCATTGAAGTCACCTCCTACTAGATGGGGGAGGTGGGTGTTTTGTAGTAGCCAATTAGTCAGTGTGCTGTAAAAGATTTTGCCAGGGCGTATTAGGGGCGTAAACATTGGAGATCAGTAATTCCTTAGTTCCTATTTTTACATGGGCGGTCAAAAGTCGTCCACTGGTGTCAGATTTCACTGCAATAACCGTGCACGGTAGATTCTTATGAACTAGTAGGAGGACTCCTGCCTTACGGGCAACGGCGTCCGAACCCATGACCGTGCCTACCCATAGTTTCTGCATGCAGTGAAAATCAGAAGTGGGTCAGATGGGTTTCCTGCAGGAGTGCTATGTCAGTTTTAAGTCTTTTGAGATGAAGCAGGACCTTCATCCTCTTATTGGGGGATCTAAGTCCCTTTACATTCCAGGAAACTATTTTCATGTTATGTAGGCGGCGAAGGAGGGGGTCTGAGAAGACATTGCATATATGTTGACGCGGAAAGGAGCGGTTCGTGGGAGGGTTTACCCGATCGAGGAGGGAAGTAATGGTTGCGCCACATAGGTTTGGTGTCAGAGGGCATACGTGGACATGGGTGCCTAAAATAAGGGGGGGGAGCGGGGGGGAGGGAGGGGGGAGAGAGAGAAAAAGGGAACTTAAACAATAAACCTAACAAAAAATGTGAGAGCTTCAACTTTTTTCCGCATGGGATCACAGCGAGGGCCAGCTCCCATGTCAACGACACAGCCAGCATGATTTTCTGAGAGCCCGTGAACGGATGGACTGGTTTTTTCATGCGGCTAGTAGATATCGGTACAAGGGAGAAACATAAGCAAGGCGCGCGGTGATAAAGGGGAAGGCTGCATAAAGAGAACACATATAACGGCAGTTGTAATAACACAGAGTACAAACAGTATAAACGCAAAAAACATTCTAGCTGGGTAGCAAAGAGAGCAATAAGGAGATAAGCAATCAGGGTCCGTCAAACAAAAAAAACTTCAAACAGGGCAGTCAGTAAATATAAGGGTATACCACGACTGGACGATTGTAGGGAGTCACTTCTAACGTAATATGGAGAGGGGGGGGATCGAGGCGCTCCCCCTAGAGCGGGTCATATAGGAGCATGTTTCTGACCAAAGAAGAGAAAGAGAGCGACTGAGCTGATCCCTCTATACCAGACGGGTGGCAAGGTAAGGCCAGTAGATTATAGGAGCTGGCTCAGGTCAGGTTTAGGGTGGTCCGGGAGGGGTCTGAGATCGTGGGCCTGAAGCGTTTAGGTGAGTCTTTGCGCGGGCTTCTCTGGTCCTGAGGAGCGGTTAAAGTGGGGGGGCTTTCGACGGGGTCTGGGACTGCCGCCCCTGATGGTGGGAGCGTAGGGAAGGCTTCGGCCTCTGAGGGGTCATGAAAGGAGAGCTGCATCTCACCATTGGGCTCTGAGGCGGGAGTATGGCCGGGAAGGCCAAAGTGAATTTCACTTGGTGTTGAAAAAGTTCAGTGCACACCTGCTGGAATGCCTTCCTCTTTTTTGATACCTCCATGGAATAATCAGCAAAAATCAGGATCTTTAGTCCATCAATCTGGACCTGTCTGGCCTGCCTGAATTTTTGTAGTATAAGGGATTTGTCAGCGTAGTTCAGGTATTTAGCAATGATAGGTCGAGGTGTTTTGCGGTCTGAATTAAATAAATGCTCCCATGCGGTGGGCCCCTTTCCACTGCACAGGGGCCCGGGAGGCCCAGGGCCTCGGGTATTCGCCGCGTGCAGAAGTCTGCGAGGGCGGCTGTCTGTAACGATTCAGGGACCCCTACAAAACGAAGGTTACTTCTTCTAGATCTGTTTTCCAAATCATCTAGTTTTTTGAAGAATATATTGGTTGGTTTTGTCCTGAGCGTGTTCAGTGGCCTGGGCCTGGTAAAGTTCATCTTCCGCATTTGATAGGCGGTGCTCCAAATCATTGAGCCTGGTGCCGTGCTCTTTGATCTGCTTATGGACCTGCGCCATCCCTGCATTCACCGCTTTTTCTACTGACGCGGCAATCATGGGGGACAAAAGAGCAGCCACTGCTTGGGCGATGCGCTCTGTGGTGTTTGTCCCCTCCTAGAGGTGTCCCCGGGGTGTGTGGAGCAGGAGTCGGGGGTAGGTCGCCGCTTACCTCCATCTCCGTGTGCAGCGCCGCCGCGTAGGCCGAGACCGGGGCCTCGATTTGCTGGGAAGCCGTCGGCACCCGATTTTTCCACGAAGCGGTCCATGGAGTCCGAGGGGTGACTCCGGAGGTGGAGGGTGGTCTGCTGGGCGTCTCAGGCAGGTTTTACAGGCCGGTTTAGGTCGCGCTGCGGGAGCCGAGGAGAGGAGCTGTTTCTCCATGCGGCGCCGTAACCGGACATGTGGTCCTTTTTATCATCGCCTGAACTAAAGAAAAAAGGTATTACCATTTTTCATAATATGCTCCAAGAAAAAAGGACCTTTTAAAAACCTCCTCACATTTAAAATAGGAAAAGGATCTGGGGAAATCCTATACTACCGACCAATGGGCTATTGCATGTAGAATAAATCAATCGACTTCTAAATGCACATCCTTATGGGAGTTATCAATTAAAATCACTCTAAGATGGTATTATACACCAGATGTTCTATCCAAATTTAGTTGCCAAAACCCTAAGGCCTCGTACACACGAGGCAATTAATTTGTTCAAATCGGTCGGACCGACCGATTTGAACAAATCTGTCTGATAGGATTTTGGTTTGCTCGCGTGTACACACGAGCAAACCAAAATCCCCGCCAGCAGACGGCGCGCTGACGTGTCGGTGACGTGGCGGTGACGTTGACGCCGCCACGTCACCGCACCAGGAAGTAAAACACTTCCGCGCATGCGCCGAATCCATTGGGCGCCGGTGCGAGACGACATGTCTGCTGGTAAGTGTACTAACCAGCAGACATGTCGGGCGGACGGGTTCCCACCCGATAGATTTCAAAGCATGCTTTGAAATCTGTCGGGTGGCCAAATCCGTCGGCCCGCCCGTACACACGATCGAATCTGTCTGCTGGGACGGTCTAGCAGACCGTTTCCAGCAGACAGATTTGATCATGTGTACGAGGCCTCACAGTTGTTGGAGACTTTGTGGGGCCAAAGGAGACTTACTCCATATTTTATGGAGCTGTCCCATGCTTACTAAATATTGGGCGGAAATATTTGGTATAATTTCTGTTTTGGCGGGCAAATGGATAGTTCCGAACCCGGCCTTAGCTATACTTTCCTTAGGGATTGAGGACTTCACAGTCAACACCCGAAATTCAATTATCCATTTTTTATTGGCTGTCAGATTATCGATCACTAGAAAATGGAAAGATCCAACTCCTCCCTCTAGTCTGGAAGCTATCGATTTAACCAACGTCAATTTTATCTACGAAAAAATAATGGCCATATGCCTACACACTCTACATAAACACAATGCTTCCTGGGCCCCTTGGAAAGCTTGGTATAAAAACAATGAATAGGTATTCTTACTTATGTTACCCATATAGCTTGACATTATTATATATTCTTATATGATACTCACACCCTAGACATAATGATACCGGAGAACATTCCGGGTTAAGATGACCTTTAGATTTAAGGCCTCGTACACACGATCGGACATATCCGATGAAAATGGTCCGCGGACCATTTCCATCGGATATGTCCGATCGGGAGTTTGATCCGATGGCGTGTACACACCATCGGATCAAATTCCCCGCCGCCGGACGGCGCGGTGACGTGGCGGTGACGCGGCGGTGACGTTGACGCCGCCACGTCACCGCCACGTCACCGCACCAGGAAGTTAAACACTTCCGCGCATGCGCCGAATCCATTCGGCGGCGGCGCGGCGGCGGTGGGGGACGACAAGTCTGCTGGTAAGTGTACTAACCAGCAGACATGTCGGGCGGACAGATTCCCACCGGATAGATTTCAAAGCATGCTTTGAAATCTGTCGGGTGGAGAAATCTGTCCGCTAGCCCATACACACGAGCGGAGATGCCTGCTGAAACGGTCCATCGGACCGTTTTCAGCGGACATATCCCCTCGTGTGTACGAGGCCTTATAATACATGTTCATATTATTATCACAATATTTACATATTGTATGCATTTTCATACCCACTTTACTTTAATGGATATGTTTTTATCTTTTTGATATTTCTCTTACTCGCATTTACTTACGCATTTATAGATTAATGTATGTTGGAATTAATTTCAACTTTTCTTATCCTTTTCTTTATGTTTTAATTCTATATATATTACATAATGCCGTATTATATGTACAAGGCGTAACTTTTCATTTGTGTTTTATTGTAAATTATCTAAATACCAATAAAAATGTATTGAAATAAAACAGGCTAGTAGATGGATGAATCCTGCGGAATCATTCCTCGGTCTCTCACGCACCGATCAGCACCGTTCCACAGCTAGCGGGTCCTTCCAAGGGTGTCCTTCCAGAGTTGTCACAGGTGTGTGATTGGGTGTGAGAAGCACACACTCAGAAGTGGGATGGTAATTAAGCTGCAATGGAGATAAAAAAGAAAAAAAAAATACCATAGTGCAGGCGTTTTGAAAAAGGAGGGACATTTTTTTGTCAAATCAAAAGTTTAAAATACAAACACTCTCTGTCAGCGAGAGGTAAAAAAATCCTTGCAAGGAAAAAAAGCAGCAGTCAGCCAGGGGATTTCGCGCATGCGTGGTGCGAGCGTTGCAGGCTGGTTCACATTACAATTTCTGCATTTCGGATGCATTTTTGCTTTCCAGATGCATTTCTGCATTCAGTTTTTGATGTATTCTGGTGTGTTTTTGATCTGTTTACGTGCATTGTTCCCCCTCTTCTTTTCCTTACCTCAACTGAGGATAATTGAGGACATGTTTTCCGTTTTTTTTTTTATGCATTTTGCCACATTACAGATGCGTCCCCTACAGGAAAAATGCAACATATTCTACTTTTTGAAGGAAAAAAAAGGAAAAAAAGAAATGAAACTGCGCCACAGACAATAAATTAATAGGTGATTAAATGTGTAGTGGCAGCCCCTGCATAGAAGCCCACCTGGGTGGGGATGAGTGATTGAAGTAGAAAATAGCAGGAAGTGGCGCCTCCTTTGAAAAAATATATATGTGCAAATGTGTATCAAAATTAGTAATTTAAATTTGATATTGCTAATAGTGCTGGTCCGTTTGAATTGGATGCTTAAAAAATTATTGATATTCAGTGATAGTACATGGTCAAAATAGTGTGCTGAAAGTGCTAGTCATCCATAATATATATAAAGTGCACAATATATGAAAAATAATTAAATAATATATATATATAATATAAAAATGTGATGTGGTAAATAAATAAATATCCTAGTGATAGTAGTCCATATAGTCCGATCAAAATCCAAAAATTGACAATAAATAGTTCAATAAATAAAATAAATGAAAAAGCAAAAAATGTGTTTCTTCATATGAAATAAAGTGACAAGTGCTTCATGCAGAAAAGTAGCCTTCAGTGGATCAATCAGTGCTCTCCCCAATGGTCCCGCACTCACCGGATCCAATTCCCCACAGGGGTAGTAGGCTCTTTTCTAATGAGTATCCAAACTTCAAAAGGCTGCCTGGTTATCTTCCATGGGATTTTTCCAATTGTTCAGCCGCTCATAGAGAGGATAAATAAAGTGCCCAATAGTGTGATACCGTCTCACAATAAAAGTTTATTTGACAAAACAAATGGGTACTTACAATTTACATGTGGTTAAAAGAGCATTGAATAAAAACTTTGCTGTGGCTCTGAAGAACGAACACTCTACCGGTTTCGTCGTTGTGACGTCGTCTGGAGTTTTCTAATTCTACTTTTGTTCACTGCACTGGATCATATTCCACTGGTGTGAACTAGGGCATTTGGAACCCATGTTAACACTTACCATGTGTTTTTATTGCAAAATAAAAATGCACTAGCCCCTAATGCCCCTGACACTTGATCAGAATTTTCCGATCGTGTGTAAGAAATTCCGATGAATTCCATCGGACTTTAGATAAAGAACGTGTTCTATATTTTTCTGATGGAATTCCGTCGGAATTCCAATGTGATTTGGCTGGGCAAAAGCCTGATCGTGTGTACGCGACATTAGAAGTGTGAAGAGGATGCTTACGCTGCAGTTACACACAACAATAAAACAAAATGTTTCTGCTCTAACTATACATAAATGAAATGTGTGTATTAATTTTTTCACTGCCTTGCTGAACAAGTCATGCTTTTATTATCTTTAAGTAATGGTGCCTAGTGTGAGAGAGTCACAAGAGATTTATTTATGCTAGGATATAGATCAAAGAAATTATGAAACAAACAAATTAGCCTAGCACATGAGCAAAGTTCACGCATGACTGAATTGTATCCCCTGCCTTTGCTGCTGTCACCCCGCTCCTATGTTTGCTTTGACTGTTATACACAGTCAGCATATTCTGTGGGAAAACCTGCATGAATATGCAGTATATAAGAAAGCCTTGGTCTGTTTTCCTGAAGTCGAATCTAAGAAGCCAACTGGATCACAGACTGTGTAACCAAAGCCTGCAGTGTCCACTGTATCTGAACGCTACATTAGGAATTTTATAACAATTGGGGAGCAAGGTTCAATAATGCCATGTTTATTAACTGATATCTAATAGATTTTTTTTTTTAATAACATAAATGTTATACTTGGTCTGTGCAGTGGTTTTCTCTTCTGGGGCTCTCCATCGGCACTTTGGCTCTTCTACTTCTCTGTGTGCCTCCATAGCAGGCCGCTTGGTGCCAGGCTGTATGGATTTATTATCATACATAGCACAGCACTCTTTGACACACTCTTGCAGTAGACAATGGCTCCCGCTGCTCCCAGTGTAATGTAGTGAAAGCAGAGAGAGAGAAGGCAGAGCGATGGATCGTTAACCACTTGAACTTCGGCTAAATACACAGTTGAAATACGTATATGGTAGTTGTTTTTCCTTGCATGCTTTGAATTTCTGATCATCCAGTCCTGAGATTTACACAAACAACATACCCAGCTTTTTCTTCCAACTTTCTGAAAATGATAAAGAGTGATATTAAAGCTGTAGCGCCCCCTTGCTATTTGTGGGGGAGTTATACTAAAGTTAGTGGGGAATGGGAGAGTTACATGGCTCCCATTCACAATTTGTAAAATTGGGCTGCTGCCAATTCCGGAACTATCCTGTGGGTCTGTGTTCCAGTGGTGGGTGTTCACCCCTGGGCGGCAGTTGGCGCTAGAGGGGTTCTGGTGGACTAGTTGGCGCTAGAGGGGTTGGTTCCCTCGTCGGGGCATGCTAAGGAAGGCCATATCTGGAGCAGCGGCCTTGGCCTGGGGGCCGTTCTTGTTTCCTGCGGGGTCCGAGTTCCAGGTGCGGCATTCACCTTCAGGGTGAGCGCATCCATGGACCCCACAGCCATGGCCTACCTGGCCGAAGTTGCGCACCATGCAGAGCTTCACTCTAACGTGGAGAGGGATCCCAGAAGCTGCTGGGTCCCAAACCTTTTATAAAAGGATCCCAGGCTGGAAGCTGTATGGTGGGGGATCAGCTTGAGGAGAACACGGAGACAGGTGATCCAATAGGGCTTAAACAAACCATTGGGGGTCCAGTGACTCTAACTAAATTTATTGGGAGGACTCGCTCATTTCAATTTCATGCTCATTCAACTACTAGACCTGTGGCAGAGGCCCGAGCCAGGATGTGGCAGAGGTCTGGTCCTCCCAGCACTTGCAAGTGGCGTTCCAGCTGCCAGGCCTGTGGCAGAGACCTGTCCGGGAGCACTTTACCCACTCCAACTAGAGTGGCGACAAACTGAGTTAATTACTACTGAGAGCAAGATTGCTCTCTCATTTTTCAAAATCCAAGGCCTGATACTCAAGCTCTCTCTCTCTCTCTCTCCTCATCAACCTTTCCTATCCTATACCGTGTTGATGAAGGCCATGTTGGGCCTTGGAATAAAGCATTGAAGAAAATCCAACTAAGGACTGGACATTTGCTCTCTTCTCCTCAACTCACAAGTATCATTCCTAGACACTTGCCAGGTAACACAACACGCCGATCCCACTTATACTCAGCAGCTACAAAGCCTTGGGTTATTTTACTTTAAAAATAACAAACATGTCATACTCATCTGCTTCATGTAGTGCTTTTGCACACAGCAGTGCCAATCTTCCTCTTCTCAGGTCCCCCGCTGGAGGTCCTGGCACCTCTCTCCTGCCAAGTACACCCAGAGCAAGCAGCTCTTCTTGGCCATTCACACACAGGGCCACAACTCTGCCCTAACTCTCTCTCTCTCCTCATTGGCTCACTGGCTGTGATTACAGCAGTGAGAGCCGGTAAGGGGGGAGAGTCCCTGGAGAGGCTTTCCGCCACAGTACTGGAGGAAGATCGAACTCATGTAAGTAATGGGGGGGGGGGGGGGGTGCTGCACACAGAAAGATTTTTTTACCTTCATACATAGAATGCATTAACGTAAAAAACCTTGAGCCTTTAGAACTACTTTAAAGTGGTTGTATACCCTGTATAACCACTTTTACCTACATGGAAGCCTAGATTAAGGCTTCCCTGTTGGTGCTAGAAATATCTCTTAAACCTACTGTACATGGTTTAGGAGATATTTACAATAGAGACTTGCGCAAGGCACACTTTTGAGTGGTGGCTCCCGCATGCACGCTGTGAATAGCCCGAGCTGTGATAGCCCGAGCCGTCCGGTGCTGCGCCGGGCACCGCAGTGGGGGCTTCGATCCCAGGTGAGTATTACATAATGAGCAAGTATGCCTTGGTCTTGCAGTTGTTAGTTTTTTTTTTTTTTTTTAACTACTTTAAGCACACTGTATGAACACTTCCCTACCGTGACCCTTTTACACAGACGACAAAGATTTGAATTGTAGAAAATTATAGGTTAAACCACATAAGTGCTTTTTTTACTTCTATTTTTCTTTTACAAAACACAAACAAATTGAAATTGAAATATTTAAAGCAGTATAACAATTTTGGTAGTAGAATAGAATTTTGTATAAAGATGTACACATCAGACCAAAACAAAGGACAACTTAGGCTGACAAGGATGAGGGACTTTGGTCTCAATGGTTTTGCACAGAGCGGCCCTTAAAACTCCTTTTCTGGGTACCTCACCAGCGATCTCTCCCTGTGCCCCCATAGCAAGTCGCTTGATTGCGCACTCTTTACCAAGCTGTGTGTGTCTATTGTGTCGGACATTTGTTGTCAAAAAGTCAGATCGTGTGTATGGGCCTTTTAGCCTCAATGTTTGTACTTTCATCAAGCAGTGCTAAACCTTCTTTGACCAACAGAAGTAGACAGATTCTTATATTTTCAATGTCAGTAAAAAAAGTACTAGTAAAGGCCTATACACACGATCAGACTTTTTGACAACAAATGTCCGATGGATCTGTTTGATCGGACAATCCCACCATGTGTACGCTTTATTGGACAAATGTTTTCGCTTTTTCATCGGACAAATGTTTGGTGTGAATGCTCTCAAACTTTTCGTCAACAAATGTCTGATGGAGCATAATCCGATCATGTGTACACAAGTTCATCAGGCTAAAGTACAAAGTACAAACACGCATGTTCAGAATTAATGCTAAAGATCAGACAACAATAGCAGAAGTTGCCCAAATTGTGGCGGTAAAGAGCTGAAAAAACACGTGAGCAAAATCCAGATGGAAGTCCGATCGTGTGTATGAGGCTTAAGAGACGGGTGTGTTTGCAAGAAGGGGTGAACAGAACAACATACAACTGGATACCACAAGGTGGTGTCTTCTTTAAATATTTAATCTATAGCCTTGGGTATTCATGGCAGCCCCAACCGGCCTAACTGCGGAGACACAAGCCTTAGGGAAGTGCCTGTCTGCTAATAAAATACACATTAACCACTTAAAGCGGAGGTTCACCCTAAATATAAGATCTCTCATGTGATCCAGCATACTGGCGTCAGCGCCAGTATGCTGGTTTTTTTTTTTTTTAATCGCACACTTACTGTATTATAGTGGAATTCCTTTTTTGTCCCCCGCGGTGGACGGCTGTAGTATTGCTCGTCACATCTTCCTACAATACCCGATATGGACTCGGGTAATCTCGGCGAAAATGCGGCGCCTGCGCACAGACCTAGGAGCTGACTGCGCAGGCGCCGTATTTCTCCGAGTCCTATTTCGGAGGGCGTGACGCGCCATAGCCGTAGGACTCGGAGAAATACGGCGCCTGCACAGTCAGCTCCTAGGTCTGTGCGCAGGCGCCGCATTTTCGCTGAGATTACCCGAGTCCATATCGGGTATTTTAGGAAGATGTGACGCGCTATACTGGCGCCGTCCACCACGGGGGACAAAAAAGGAATTCCACTATAATACAGTAAGTGTGCGATTAAAAAAAAAAAACCCAGCATACTGGCGCTGACGCCAGTATGCTGGATCGCATGGGAGATCTTATATTTAGGGTGAAATACCGCTTTAAGAACCATGGACGTCCTCGGCTTTGTGCGGTGATATCTGAATGATGCCTGCAGCTACAGGCATCATTCAGATATCACCGTCTTCAGCCGGCGATTCTGTGCACCATAAGAATGATGAAAGCGGGGATTAACCGTTTGATCGTTCTTATAGGCGGCGGGAGCCCGGAGAGCGAATCGGCCGGCGCTCGTTGGTGAAGCATAGAGATGACTGTGACCAGACGGTCGCCAGTCATCTATTTACTCGGCGTAACATCATCTTTCACATCATACAAAAAAATTGGGCTAACTTTACTGTTTTGTTATTTTTTAATTCATGAAAGGCGTTTGAAAAATTATTGCACAAATACTGTGCAAGAAAAAAAAGTTGCAATGACCACCATTTTATTCCCTAGGGCGTCTGCTAAAAAAAAAAATTTAATGTTTGGGGGTTCTGATTAATTTTCTAGCAAAACATTTTTGTTTTTTACATGA
Source organism: Rana kukunoris (assembly GCA_029574335.1). Classification (NCBI taxonomy): domain Eukaryota; kingdom Metazoa; phylum Chordata; class Amphibia; order Anura; family Ranidae; genus Rana; species Rana kukunoris. The sequence continues at coordinate 323,848,797 of CM056050.1, read as the reverse complement.
AGGAGAAAAGTGCCAAAATAGGCCCGGTGATCAAGTGGTTAAACAAAATAGGGTAACAAAATTAAAAGAGAAAGTGCACACAGATATGGAAAAAATCATCAAAAATACAACTATTAAAAGGGTATACATTTATAAATACATAAATAATATATAAATACATTCATTTATATAAAAAAAAAATAAACAATAAAAAGCAATAAAAAGAATACATGACATTACATCACATTTACCCTCCCAAAAAATAAATAACTCTCTAGCATTACACACCAAACTGAGCATGTGCAGAGTGACTCCAAAGGCTCTATCTTATCAGGAGATAGATTGGGGACTGTGGAATAAGGGGAGGATTAAAGAAAACAGAATCAAACAGCCTTTTTTACACAATACAGAGTATTAACCCCTTAGGTTCCACAATGAGTATGGCAAGCATACTTTACTGCATATACAGATTGATTTTACTGTTGTGGGTTTAGTAACACTTTAAATGCATGGAAAGACTTGCACCTTTATTTCCAACATACCTACTACTATTATTATACAGGATTAATATTGCGCCAACAGTTTGCACAGTGCTTTAAAATGTACACCAACAGTACAATTCAAAACAAGAGGGTTATGGCCTGTACACACGATCGATTCGTCTAATGAAAATGGTCCAATGGACCATTTTCATCAGACAAACCGATCGTGTGTGGGTCCCATCGTTTTTTTTACCATCGGAGAAAAAAAATAGAACGTGTTTTCAAATTTACTGATGGTTAAAAAACGATAGAAAAAAACGATCATCTGTGGGGAAATCGATCGGTCAAAAATCCACGCATGCTCAGAATCAAGTCGACGCATGCTTGGAAGCATTGAACTTCATTTTTCTCTGTGGACAGAGTAGGAGATAACCGGACAGATTGGGGTTGTGAATTCCACCGAATGGGAGTGGCTCTGAAGAAGTCCTGGAGATGAGGATGGGAGGAGAAGACAAGGGAGCTAGAGAGCAGAAGGTCTTGGGAAGAGCGGAGAGGACGGTTTGTGTGATATTCAGAGATAAGATTAGTGATGTAGCATGGGGCAGAATTGTAAATGGCTTTGTATGTTATTGTTAGTGTTTTGACTTTTATTTGTTGGGCAATGGGAAGCCAGTGGAGGGATTGGCAGAGAGGGGTAGCAGACATTAAACGTTTGGTAAGGTGGATGAATCCGATCTCTGCAGCCGAGCATCGGACAATGTCTCCCTGTCTGTAATTAGCTCAGAGCCATGCCAACTTCCTGGTGGGCTCTAAACATGGAGTGTGCGAACACGCCGGAGCTCATCCCTATTGCTAAGTTGTTCAAAGGTTAGAAGGGGCGTATTTTGGAGATGTTTCGGATGTGAAGTCTGGATGATTTGGATAGTGATTGGATTACACCTAGTACACCTAGTACCTACTATCAGAGGCGGCTCTAGGCTTTGTGAGGCCTTAGGCAAAAGTTGACATGGGTCCCCACTCACGCCCATGATGGTTAAAATAATTCAAGGACAAGAGCCTCTTCCCCACAACCCTGGCCGGTGGTTGTGGGGATCTGTGGTCAAGGGGCTTATCGGAATCTGAAAGCCCTCTTTAACAAGGTGGCCCTTTGTGATGACCTTGACTGAGAGCATGCTGGGTCATTGACGTCACAAGGGGTGGTGTCCCCGATATTCACTGGTTGTTAGGGATGCTGGCGGCCGCAATACTGAGTAAGGGCTCTCAATGCTGCCCGAGCACATCAGCGTTAAGGTCCCCTGTCCCTCAAAACTGGGGAAATGCATTGGGCAGATTAGGCGGCTGCGAGGCCCCTGTGAGTGTGAGGCCTTAGGAGACTGCCTAATTTGCCCAATTAAAGAGCCGCCTCTGCCTACTGTAATAATAATGCATTGGGGTGCACCACAACCTACCACAGTTCATGCATTAACATATGTTGGGGTAACATGCAGTAAAATGTGCATTTTCCCATCCATTACCACAGTGGATGTGAATGTTCTTGTGGTGTTACTGTTTGTCTGTGACATCGGACTGTTAGTGCTGCAAAGATAGCAATAAGCTACACCTGCAGTAAAAATAAATAAAGGAGTGGTTTAAACCTGTCTTAGAAAGTGTCCAGCTTAATCCTTACAAATGTGCTTCAAAGAACAGATAAATGTTATGTTGTACACCACTGAGCTTTGAGATCCTGGAGAGTTTATGTATTTATGATTATACTGAAAAGCAGCAATGTTTGCTTTTTTCTACACTCTATTGATACATTGACAATTGGACAGCTTATTAATCTTAAGTGACCAAATAAAGCGTGCAGGCTGTAGCTACGCTGGCCTTCCACAATACTTTCAGCTAATTCTATACATCAGAAGGTATGCTGATTAAGCAATACCCTAGCTGCATGTGCGTGTGTATTACACAATGGAATGCAATGCCTGGACATGGCAGAAAGGACACAGGAAACATATTTTCTCTCTTTGGTAATCAACGTCAAGAGGACAGTGAATAAAAATGAAAGTTAATGGAGGAAGTAAGTAACCTGATACCTATTTATAAATAAAAAAGAGTAACTTGACATTTAAAATTGTGTCACAGCTATCTCTCTTGAGCCATCCCTGATTACTACATGCTCGATGTTTCTTCAAGTGAAAGTTCAGGCTTTTATGATGACGATTACATGTATTATCTATACCTGGTCGTCAAATATGGTCATACTAGGCAAGTTATTCTCAATAGAACAATTGTTATGGTCGGATGTGGGCGGGGCTTCCGAATTGGGGACTCGCTAGTAGCACTAGTTAATGCCTGCATCTACAGACCAAAGGCCCCCGACACGTGAAATCATTGTTAAGTCAGGGCTCCACATTAGAACCTGGGGGGCATCGTGGAGCCTGTACCCCGCTTCACTAGCATAGCACAACGTGGCGCCTCAATCCCAGTGACACAATGAGATCTTTCCCTGACACCAATGCCCAGGACAAGAGCGCCAAACTGTACGCCCCCACCAGGGCCGGGACAAGGGGTGGGCAGGAGGCACGGCTGCCCTGGGCACTGTGGTATCATGTGGAGTGGGGGGCACCTCGAGGAGATTGGGGAGGGGATTTGTGTTGGAAGGGGGGATATGGGGAGAGGCAGGGGGTGAGTATTGTTCTAAAAGGGGAAATGGGGGGTTAGTGCTAAGAATGGTAATCTAAAGAGATTTGTGTTGGAAGGGGGGATGGGAGAATATTTGTGTTTGGAAGGGGGATTTGAGGGGAATTTGTGCTGGGAGGGAGGGATTTGAAGTGTGGGGTGGGGGAAATATATCAGGAGGGAAAAATTTAGGACTAGAGGCTTTGTAATAGGAGAGGGTGCTTTTTTTGGGGGGGCATTTGATCCCCGGGGGGGGGGGGATTTGGGGGAAAGGATTTTTGCTGGAAGGGGGGATTTCAGCAGGGGGTGGATTTGTACTGGGAGGAGGGGGGGATTTATGCTTAGGGGTAAGCATGCAGATTAGTGCTCAGTGTTTTTGTGGGGGGAACTTTGCTGATACATATTGCTCATACATCTTTGGGCGGGCAGAGTTTGGCATGTTTGCCCTGGGCTCTTGATGACCTTGTCCCAGCACTGCCAACACCATACACCCAGAAGTCATTTGCCCGTCAAAATCACTGCCACTACCACTGCTCCCTTCAGCCTTGTAATAGAAGGAAGACATCCCCATCCCTACAGTAAACTATTGTGCCCTGGGCAGCCACCCCTCCCTCCCACCCGTGTCCCGGTCCTGCCTGACACAACAGATTATCTCTTCCTATTGCCCCTAGCAATGGTAATATCGCCTATTCTCTTTCCACTGCAGGTTAGATCCTTGTAATCTGTGCCTTATTGCCATTATAAGCCCTGTTCTTTAATAAGCCATGCATGCTTTTTAGTGACTTCAGACAAGGCAGTTTGGCAAAAAATAAAGTTCTTTACTGAAGTGGTTAATTTACCAGATAAATTGCCCCAGTTTAAGAGTGTTTAACTCGAAACATGAAGGGTACATGGCCTGCAGCCTCATATCCATTAACCAGGCGTTACCCTTGTGATCACTTGTACTAGCCTCTTCACCTGGCTCGTACCTTGAGTTTTTTTATTTGCTCATTTTTTTTTTTCCTTTGTTTTTACTATCATGGTATCGTTGTATATACCTTGTTTTTTATGAATAAAGCCGCCACACCCTATGCTTTGGGTTTAACTGCACTATGAGGAGCCTCCTTGTTTCCTTTCTATGTGCTGCCATATGATTGCAAAATCCACAAAGGAACCTATCCACCATCCTGGATGTGTTTGACCAAAGAACCTTTGGATTCCCTCAGATGCCGTCACATGTGTCTTCCATAAACCATACCAGGCTGTGGATCCATCCTTTGCTCATTAGACATACTACCACTGGTCAGTGTGTCCACCGTTTCCGGTAAGCGTATTGATTTCTCTTGACCATCTTGGATTGCATCATTGATCCTGTGATTCTTACCTTGGATTGATTTATCCCACATCAGTTATTATCACTGGACTTTATTTGTTTATTTTATTTTGGACTTATATATGTCCCCATGCATTAGGTGTCTTACCTTGCAGATTTTCTTAGTCCTTTTGAGGACCCTTTTTGGGTGATTTATTTCACTATATTGAACACAGTGCAGTTTTGATTTCAATATATATTGTCATTTACGGTATATGATTTGTATTTTAGTCACTTTTCCTACTTCCATGTGGAATTGATATTTCTTTGTAGCGCCACATTTTTTATTGTTTAATTTACCAGATAAGTGCCATTTTTGTGTGTCCCTGGTGCCCTATTGTACCCTATAAGGTAATCATACCTTAAAGGGTTTGTAAAGGATTTTTTTTTTTTAATCTTAATAGCTTCCTTTACCTTAATGCAGTGCTGTTTTCATGTCCTCATTGTTTGTTTTTGCTCTCAAGTTGCTGTAATTCTTCTCTGATATTCACACTTCCTGGTTGTCTGTTTTCTTATAACCACAGTCATGGGAGCTTTCTCTCTGTGGTCACTAATCAAGGAGGTGTGGTTACTGTGTGTCTAAAACCCCTCAGCACCTACCAACAAGATTAGTGCGGCCCTTGAGGCCACAATGTTTCTTTTCGATCTTTTTTCTTTTCTCTGTCCCTCTGTCTTTCTTGCCTTCCACCTCTGGGCCTCTTGCCCACCCCCTTCCCTCCCCACCCCTCCCAACCCCTCCCAACTCCCTGATGTGGTGTGCTCGCCCCTCCCTGACGCCCTCATATACCCCTCCTTGCTTTTCCTATGGCTACCCCTACCGCTTTGAAAGTTTCCTCCCTGAATTGCCGGGGCCTTAACGTACCTGAGAAAAGGAGGCAGATACTGTATCACTTTCATAAACTGCGCACCCAGATCCTCCTTCAAGAAACCCAAGAAACCCATTTCAGGTCAGACTCGATCCCTAAAATTACTAGTAAACACTACCCCACCTGGTTCCATAGCACCAACCCCCTGGCTAAGTCCAAAGGGGTCTCAATAGCCTTCCACTCTTCATTAATGCCAGACGTTCTCGATACCTATGTTGACCCTTCAGGGAGATATATCATGCTTAAAATATCTTACAAAAATTTGATTTATACAATTAACGTTTATTCTCCCAACCAGGACCAGCTACAGTTCTTCTCCTCCGTGATTTCACGCTTGAAGAAGTTCAGCACGACCAACATGATCCTGGGGGGTGACTTCAATGCTGCTCTGATTCCCCGTGTGGATACATCCACAGGTAAGTCCTCGATCTCCCTAACTGCTCTGACCAAGCTGCGCTCCCTGTTGTACGACCTCTCCCTTACTGATGTGTGGAGAGTCCTACACCCCTCAGATAGGGACTACACTTATTATTCCCCCGCACACTCTTCATACAGTAGACTAGACTACCTCCTAGTGTCACAATCCCTGCTTGACCTATCCCCGACGGCTTCTATTGGCATTAAACTGTGGTCTGACCACGCCCCTGTTCATCTGACCTTGGGGAGGATCCCCTCCCTCAAACCCCAGTCATCTAGGAAGGTTTAACGACAATCTGCTCTCGGACCTGGCTTGTACGTCTGATATCGTACAGACAATTACACACTTTATCTCTGACCACGCCCAGGACGAGACCAACACCTTGACAAAGTGGGAAGCCTTGAAGTGTGTCCTTTGAGGCAAATTCATTCAACATGGGTCCCGGCTAAAGAAAGCCCGCACCTTGGATGTTGCTCGCCTTCTTAAAACAATCACCACGCCAGAGGAATCCCATAAGAGCTCCCCGGGAACCCGCTAAACGAGTGGATCTGGCTAACGCTCGAAGGGACCTCTTGCAGATCTTTGCAGACCGGGCTTTAGTGGCCAGAGATAAGGGGCGATTTACTCACTACTCTCGAAGCCAATAATTGCGGTAGACTCTTGGCGAATACGCTACAACTGCGCCCAGCAAGGCAGCACATTCCCTTTGTTGTCTCTTCTAACGGTGGGAAGGCACACAACAACTCGGAGATTGCGGAAGAGTTTCGGCACTTCTATGCAGGCCTCTATAATCTCCCCCCTCAAGGGATGGGATCCCCGGCCCAGGGACCTGGGTCAACGGATGCCATAACCTCTTATGTTCAGGAAACGGCCCTCCCTTCTATTCCGCTGACAGGGGTGGAGGAGCTGGAGGCACCCCTGTCGGAGGCGGATTTCCTCCTGGCCATTAAGAAATTGAAAAATGGTAAAAGTCCTGGCCCTGATGGGTTTACTCCCAGGTTTTATAAACCATTTGCGCCCCAGCTGTCTCCCCTACTAGCGAAAGCCTTCAACGCCATTGACGGGACTCTCTGCCCTTCTCCAGGCCTCTTACACGCCCAAATAGTAGTAATCCCAAAACCTGGTAAGGACCACTCACAATGCCCCAACTATAGGCCAATTTCCCTGTTAAACGTTGACTTAAAAGTATTCACTAAAATTCTATCGGAGCGCCTCTCCCCTCTACTCCCTAAAATCATACATGGCGACCAGGTGGGCTTCGTCCCGGGCCGAGAGGCCCGTGACAACACTACCAAGACGATCCACCTGATTGCATACGCTAAACGCAACCGGATCCCAACATGCCTTCTCTCTTGCGATGCAGAGAAGGCCTTTGATAGGGTCAGTTGGCCATTCCTGAGGTCTACTCTCGCCCAAATAGGCCTGGGCCCAAAAATGTTAGCACGTATTATGTCCCTATATAGCAACCCCTTTGCATCGGTGCTGGTCAACGGCGTTGTGTCAGAGACGTTCCCGATTACAAACAGCACCAGGCAGGGGTGTCCCCTTTCCCCCCTCTTATTTGCCCTAGTTATAGAGCATCTAGCACAGGCGCTTAGGGCGAATCCAAGTATACAGGGGATACAGACCCCCTCATCTCATTGCAAACTTTCCCTTTATGCAGATGACCTTTTGCTATACGTCACACACCCACATGTCACCATCCCATCTATCTTGGCTGAGATTGCAAGGTTTGGTACCCTGAGCAACTATAAACTTAACCTCTCTAAGACGGAAGCCCTGAATGTCTCATTGTCACAACCTGTCCTATCGCTCTTGAAATCTAATTTCTCCTTTCAATGGCGGACTAAATCCGTCACATACTTGGGGACGGAGATACCAGCCAACCTATCGGAGATATATTCCCTCAATCATGGCCCGCTGCTGACCAAACTCAAGCGCCTAACCGAGGATCGCTTGAATTTGCCAGTATATATGTTCCAGGCTCTGCCAAAAGCCCTACCCTCTGCCTTCTTTCGAGCACTGCGCTTGATGGCGATACGGTTTGTGTGGAGAGGAAATCGCCCCAGATTGAAACATAAGCTTTGCTCCCCCATCACTAGAGGTGGGACAGGGCTTCCTGACTTTGAACTGTATCACTGTATCAGGTTTCTACATCGGTCGAACAGGATCTTTCCCCTGTAGACCTCCGGGCCCTTCTCTGGGGCCATGGGGAGACACTTCGGGCCCTTACAAACTCCTCACCCTTGACCAGAGACGCCTTAGCAGTTTGGTACCGACGTAGGACAGTCTTTGCCTTGACCACTGACCCGAGCCCGTTGACCCCCTTGTTTGACAACCCGGCACTCCCGGAGAGCAAACTCGCCCACTCGCTCAATGGTTACAAGAGAGACCAATGGCCCACAGCACGACAGTTCGTCAACGCTACCACGGGATCTTTCGTGACAGGCGAGCTCTCTTCCCTCCCAAAGGTGACCTGGCTCATCCATATACACCTGGCAGCTTACTGTAAGCAACTTTATGACTCAAGACAGATCCATAGGCCCCCGACGGAGTTTGAGCAACTGTGCTCGCCCCATGAAATCCCCCGTCATACTCTCTCCGTGTTATATAAAATTATCCTAGGGCATACGAGCACTTCCTTTCCCAAATTCACCGCAGCTTGGTCTGGGGACCTGAGGCAAGATATTAGCGAGGCAGCATGGCAAAAAGCCTTCTACTACACTCATAAATCCTCTATCTCGAGTTATGTTCGGGGAAAAAATTACAAAGTGCTATCACGGTGGTATAGAGTGCCGTCCGCCCTCAAGATCATGTTTCCCTCGACTTCGGACTCATGTTGGAGATGTAACTCGGCTGCAGGTACGCACCTTCACATATGGCGGGATTGTGAGATTATCCACCCTTTCTGGAACCAGATATTTCAAATTTATTTGGACATGTATGGTGAGCCCCTCCCTGCCTCCCCTACTGTGGCCCTTTTGTCCATCCTCCTGGGTACCTTCAAGTTCCAGAAACACACCCTTCTTGGGTTCTGTCTCAGTACGAGCAGGCAACTTATAGCCAGATGCTGCAAATCCCCCTCACCCCCGTCCCTAGCTGAATGGGTCACTGAAATGAACAGGGTCATGTTGATGGAAGAACTCCAGGCTAAGGCCCTAGATAACCACGCTAAGTTCTCCTTTACATGGGGACTATGGAGGCACCACTCTTCCTCAGACAAATTAAAAAAACTACTCCCACCTGACTCGAGGCCTCCACAGCCTTAAAGGGTATGAGAGGACCTGACCACGAAAAACAGGACCAGGACGAAGGGAGCCCGAGCGCACCACATCCCGCCCCCTCTCCTTTCTACCTTCTTCTCTCCTTTCCTTCTCTTCCTCTACTAGTTCTTCTATTTGACCTATTCCTCCCCTATCTTTTCCGGTACTTCTCTTGCCCTCCACATACAGGATTGGTTTGTCCAAGGCAATCCTCTATTCTCAAGTTGTTAGAGGTTCAATCCCTTGGTACACTCCTTGTTGATTCGGAATTATAGAAGCACTACTACCTCGCTCTTGATGGCATCCCTGGCGTGGAGATACTGTCCCCTTGCGTTCTCCTGGCCACGGGCGCAGCAGGCTCCCAAAGGGATTGTTATTTTAAGAAGAAAACAAAAACAAGGCTTTACAATGACTTTCAAGCACAACCACTTTTACCAACAGGAAAGCCTATATTAAGGCTTACCTGTAGGTGCTGGAAATATCTCTCAAACCTCCATGGTTTAGGAGATATTCACAATAATGCCGTGGCCCGATGTCTACAGCGCATTCACACTTTAGATCGATTTCTAAAGGGGTCATGCCATGACTGGTGGCTCCCACGCGCATGCACGGAAGTGACATCATGTGATTTCGGACAGTCACAGAGCCGGAAGGAAGAGGGGTGAAGATGCCAGTGGGGACATGGGTGACATTGCAGGCTTTGGTTTGAGGTAAGTGACACATAATGGGCTACTATGCAATGCATTATGCTTTACCTTTGAAAAGAAATACAGAAAAGTAAAACACATCAGGGTTTACTTCCTCTTTAAGGCCCTTTTCACATGGGTGATCCGATCAGGTCAGTTTTTCAGGAAGACCTGATCGGAAAGGTCCATGCATTCCTTTAGACAGGCGGGTGTAAACAGGCAGGCAGGTGTAAAGTGTTAGTTTACACTCGCCTACCTCTGGGTCTGACCTGGTCAGAAAAAAAAAAACAGAAGGGCTTCCATCTTCTTCCATTTAGGCAGATTGGATAGGAGGATATTCAGGTGTAAACAGACAGCCAAGCCCGTTTACTCATGGCCACTTATAGAGCAGAGAGTGCTCTGTCAGAATTTGAGGGGACACGGATGAAAAACAATGAAGTTGTGAGATATAGTAAAACGTGGGCTTGGGAGACAGTGGGGTAGATTCACATAGAGATACGACGGTGTATCTACTGATACACCGTCGTATCTCTGAGATCCGACGCTCGGATCTATGCGGCCGATTCATCGAATCAGGTTCCGCATAGATCTCCCTTGGATCCGACCGGTGTAAGTGACTTACACTGTCGGATCTTAGGCTGCAATCTCCCGCCAGCCGCTAGGTGGCGCTTCCGTTTTTCTACACAACGACTATGCAAATGAGGAGAACCGCCGAATCAGAAACGAGCGACCGGCCGTCGTTTTTTTTTTTTACGTCGTTTGCGTTTGTCTTTTTCTGGCGGATAGTTACCCCTGCTATATGAGGGGTAACTGCAGCGTTTCCTATGTTAAGTATGGCCGTCGTTCCCGCGTCGAGTTTTGAAATGTTTACGTCGTTTACGTAAGTCGTTCGCGAATACGGCCATACGTAAATTGCGTTAACGTCGAAACCAATGACGTCCTTGCGACGTCATTTGGAGCAATGTATGCTGGGAAATTCAGCCGGCGGCGCATGCGTAGTACGATCGGCGCGGGGACGCGTCTGATTTAAATAGAAAACTCCCCCTAGCCGCGGAATTTGCATTCCGCCAGGGGATTTACGATCTGGGCAACTTACGAGGCAAGTGCTTTCTGAATACAGCACTTGCCTCAAAAACTGGCGCTGGCGGATCGTAAATAAGATAGATCACGTGGATCAAAAGATCCGCTGATCTATGTGAATCTACCCCAGTAACTGCAGCAGACGTGGAGCTCAAAGAACAATGAAAATAGGTAGGAAATGTCCTCCGTAAAATGTTAGGTTCGACTAGATGCTGCAACAACACTTTTAAAAACCAGAAGTACTTGAAAGGGTCAAGTTAACATGACCTTGCCTTAAAAATGTCTAATGCCTCGTACACATGATCGCTATTCCTAAAGAGAAAAGTGCAATTCTGACGCGGATTCTGACCGTGTGTATGCTCCATCACACTTTTTCTGTCAGAATTCTGGCCAAGAAAAGATTGAGAGCAGGATCAAAATTTTCATGACAGGAAAAATTCCTGTCTTGAATTGCGTTCGTCTGTATGCAATTACACATGCTCAGAATCAAGCAGAAGAGCCAAACTGCCTATTGAACTTCATTGATCTCGGCTCGTCGTACGCGTCGTACGTCACCGCATTCTTGACGTTCAGGATTTCAGACAAGATTAGTGTGACCGTGTGTATGCAAGACAGGTTTCAGCTGTTTTCCTGCTGAAAAAAAAACGTTGTTTTCTTGTCAGAAATCGCGATCGTGTCTACGAGGCATTGGAAAGAAACAGTGCTGAGTTGCAAGAACCAGTTTTAGTCTTAAATGAACCTATGTGGTTGATTTGGGAGCATAACTATCATGTGGCACCATAGCCTCCCATCAATTTCTCTCTGTCGCACCTGACATGGCCAACTGTAAAAATACTGTCACTGATCATAACATGAAGTATGTGTAAAGCAGAACTTTATACTCCCAATCAATATTGACTATTTGTATTTCTTATGCTGCTAGCATTAGTAAATAAATAGAAAAATATATCATTATTTACTTGTTTTAAACTTTTTTTTTTATTGTACTTTTAGCCGTACTCCAGAAGGAGCTGCTGAGAAATGATGGGATGGCATGTTACCCCATGGCTCTGGTGAAATGTCTAGGATGAATAGTACAAACAGCAGCAGGAAAGAAATGTTCACAAATAGGAAGTCTCTTTTATATGTGCTCTTTATTACCCAGACGGGTAAAAACAGTTAACAGGTGATGGAAAGGATAGACGAAGGTTGGAAGGAGAACAGTAGATTCAGGCCTTGAATATGGAAACAATCCTGTCTCCGACAACCATTAGATTTCTTTTGCTACTCCAGCCTGAGTGGGTATAGCGTGCCTGGACAGGTCTCTCTCACCGACCTGGCAGCCAGAGTATCACTCGGAACTTAAGAAGAAGTCTCTCTCACAGACTCTTCTAGATGAACGTCAGAAAAGCGCCTCTGCCACAGGCCTTCCCTGAGTGTAGATACGGAGGATCTCCTCCTTAGTAAGTTTTGCCTGAACCTTCTTTTCAACGTCGCCCAGGTACTGACTGAGAGAGAAGTCAATCCCTCAGTGTCCAGTTTCTTGAGCCCCGATGGTTCATCTCAATACTGTTGGACCGCCAGACTCTCAATGGCGCTCCTCAACTGGACTCCCCATCGAACAGCCAAACTTGCTTGGGATCTTTAAAAGTGAAAACCCAGTCGATCACTGCGTTCCCGTCCTGCTTGGATGTTTCAGGCCAGCTTGGCTCAGGAACCAGGAACACTGCGTAGCACCCACACCGCGGCCAGGTAGGCCATAACGCTAGGGGCGCGATGATGTGGCCACCCTAAAGGTGGGTGCCACACTCGAGAGAGAACCACCTAAAATGTCGTCTGCCTCATAAGTACCCTCTCCCAGCATGCCCAGCAAGGCCCAAGCCTCCTGATTGGTCGCTTGGAGAGAACACCCAAACCTCAGCTTCCACTGCTGCCACCTGTCGTCCCGGGGTGGAACAACACCCCAGGCACAACAGAATGAGCCCACAGCACAGCCAAGCCGAAACAGAGACCCCTAAAACAATCAGAATTGAGATCAGAGTCACTTACACTCTGATCATCCCCTCAAATTTACTAGCACCCGTACTTGGAAGTACATGGGTGCTACACACAGTAATTACAGTTACTTTCTGGTTTCCAGACCTAGGCAAAATATGTCAGACATCTCAAGAGTCTTCAGGAGGGGAGGAGGGGTTTACTCAGTTAAAGCAGAGTTCCACCCAAACGTGGAACTTCTACTCATTTGTCTTCTCTCCCCCTCCGTTGCCACAATTGCCACCTTTCGGGGTTTCAGGGGAGGGGGACAGGATACCGGGCTTCCGGGAGACCGCGCTGCAGCCCATGATGCTCCCCCTGTCACTGGTCAAATAGAAGAGAGAGGTGGGTATCCCAATACTTTTGGCAATATAGTATATATAGCATAGACAGGGGAGCACTGAGGGCTAAATTGACCAGACAACTATAGATGTCCTTATGGACTAAGACTTGGGGGGTTATTTACGAAAGGCAAATCCACTTTGCCACTACAAGTGCAAAGTGCACTTGAAATTGCACTGAAAGTGCACTTGGAAGTACAGTCGCTGTAGATCCGAGGGGGACATGCAAGGAAAGTAAAAAACCGATGATGCACATGATTGGATAATAAAATCAGCAGAGCTTCCCCTTATTTCAGATCTACCCCTCAGATTTACAGCGACTGCACTTCCAAGTTCCAACTTCTTGTAGTGCAAAGTGGATTTGCTTTTCATAAATAACCCCCCAAAGTTTATATAGCATGTAAAGGGCAGCACTGAGGGCCAAATTGACCAGACAACTATAGATGGAGCAAAACAACTGCTCCGGAGCTCTACTGGAGATTCTGGTGTAACTGTTCCAGAGCTTTCTTCTCTTGTCTTATTCCACCTTCTTTGCAATGCAATGATGTCATTGTACATAGACTCTGTCCAAAGCTTTTTTCACCTGGAGTCTTTAGGAATGAGGGAACTAGCTTATCCTATAGGACTCTGATTGGTCTTTCTAAGTCATCTGACATAAGTGTCAAGGCTAGGTAGTGCATTAGGCCTCATTTCCACTGGCGTTTTTACAGCCACTTTTCTGAGCATTTTTTGCAGCTTAAAAACGCCTGTCCATGTTAGTCTATGGCCTCATGCCCACTATGACGTTTTTGAGCTGTAGATGGCTAAGCTGCAAAAAAAACGCGGGACCAGTGCGTTCTGAAGCTCCAGCAATAGAGCTGTAAAAACGCCAGACGTTAAAAAACACTCAAAAACGCGCACAAACGCTCAAAAAACGCCAGTGGAAATGAGGCCTATGGTTACAAAGAATTTGTTCTGGTGAATTACTGCAACTGTTCGATCCCATAGAAGCAGCAAACCCAAACCTTGTCCCTTTTTTGGGGTATGCTATTGTCACTTTTGATATAGAAACTCTGGGCCAGATTCTCAGAGGCGTTACGACGGAGTATCTCAGATACCCCGTCGTATCGCCATTTTTTTTGTCCTCGTATCTATGCGAGTGATGCTTAGCATCACTTTTGCATAGATACGCTTCTACATCCGACAAGTGTAAAAGCATTACACTTTCGGATCGTAGGTGTAATGACAACTCCGGCCACTAGGTGGCCTTCACGTTGTTTTTTCATTTGCATATGCAAATGAGGCTAGTACGGCGATTCCCGAACGCTTTTACGCCGCCCCGTCGTCGCGTACGTCGTTTTCGTCCGCGTAAGGTTACCCCAGCTTCGATGTGGAGTAACCTTACGAAGTACCGTCGGATGCCGTCGGATGCCATGTTAAGTATGGCCTCGGGACAGCGTCGTGTTGTGCGTCGTTTACGTCGTTTGCGTACGTCGATTCTCAATGGGGCTGGCGTACGCTGCGATTACGTCGTTTACATAGAGAAAATGTGACGTCCTTTGGAGCATGCGCACTGGGCTTTTTCCCCGGCCGGCGCATGCGCAGTTCGTTCGACGCGGGGGCGCGCTTAATTTAAATACAAGCCGCCCCATTTGAATTGCGCGGGTTTACGCTGGGCGATTTACGAGACGCCGGCGAAAACTACGGAGCAAGTGCTTTGAGAATAAAGCACTTGCTCTAGTACGCAGCGGCGGCGTAGTGTAAATGGCTTACGCTACGCCGCCGAAAATATATGAGAATCTGGCCCTCTGCCTTCATTGGACACTGCACACACAACACCTACAGTATATTGTCAATATTAAAGGAACACTTTACTTTCACTAATGACCTTTTTGCTTGATGACAGTGCTTGTGTAAGCATGAATCAGTCTGCAGACCAAGGGTCTACATCACCCTGACGTCCTTTGTCATTCCTCCTTGGCAGTGAGTCACATTTGTTGAGGGTGGGACACAGGGTCACAGTACCCTTCTATGTCTCATGTCTATGTCTCGTGACTAGTGACAAAATTAATTTTGTAATATCCTGAGATGTAAAACTCCTGGGGTCCTGAACTGAAAAAAATGCTGAAGGAGTTGTTTCAAAAGGGGCCTTGAAAAGGCAAACTTCCTGGAAATATATAAAACAGAAAATGCAACCCACCCACATACTGCGACAGGCAGAAAAAAACACTAATTATGTATTTTTTTCTTTATTATTTGCTGAAAGCTTACATTTTACATAACTACCATAAAATCACCATTGTTTCACAATAGTCCTAAGATATCGTAAAATGCAAAGAACAATATTGGGGTATACATGAAGGCTATACTTGTAAATATGAGACTATATACAAAAAAAATAACTACTCACATTACAATACCTATGTAAAATAGCATTACACTTTCTCAGGTCATATTGTGAGCTAAGTATTTAATTAGTGTACGTGCCATACCTCTGATGGATTAGTTGTACAACGGATCAAACCAAAGCCGCTTTAATGCTTTATGAAATCAGACACTATCTTATACAAAGGATTCATTGGAGGGCTCTTCCCAGAATTCTCCACTTCAACTAAGCCAATGTTACATCACACAATTCAAACCAAAACACAATGCTGTATAATGGGTACCGTATTTGTCGGCGTATAAGGTGTCTGGGCTTATAAGACGACCCCCTAATTTTCCAGCTAAAATTTTGGTTTTGGGATATACTCGCCGTATAAGATGACCCCCTTCCTACTAGTCTGTCTGGAAACTGAGGGGTAGCCGGAACAACCGCTGACAGGAACATGCTTTATTCAGCTTTTTTTCAAATCACACTGTGCCCATTACATGCCTCGCTGTGCCATCCCATGCCTCACTATGCCATCAACATGCCTCACTGTGCCATCCCATGCCTCACTGTGCCATCCCATGCCTCACTGTGCCATCAACGTGCACCACTGTGCCATCAACATGCCTCACTGTGCCATCCATGTGGAGCACTGTGCCATCAACATGCCTCACTGTGCCATCAACATGGCTCACTGTGCCATCAATATGCCTCACTGTGCCACCAACATGCCTCACTGTGCCATCAACATGCCTCACTGTGCCATCCATGTGGAGCACTGTGCCATCAACATGCCTCACTGTGCCATCAACATGGCTCACTGTGCCATCAATATGCCTCACTGTGCCACCAACATGCCTCACTGTGCCATCAACATGCCTCACTGTGCCATCCAGTGCTGTATCCTGGCCTAGGCCAACAAGGCCCAGGCCTAGGGCAGCACTCTGTAGGGGGGCAGCATGGAAAGAGTCCCCGCCGGCTTGTGCTACACTGTTAGTGTAGTGCCAGTCTTATGGGCCGGACTGGACTGAGAGGCAAATTAGTCCAGCGCCCCCATAAAGCGGATGCACTGCTTCTGGTATGCAGGCGGTTGGCATTCCGCAACTGTGTGTGGGGAGGGGGGTGGCGCTGCTTCTAATTTTGACTGTCCTATCATCCTGGACCACAAACCTTCCTCACTGTGCTATATGTTTTTATCTACACCATTGGCATGGTTATATCTTCTTAGTCCTCTCCATAAAATTATCAGAAATGTGTGCTTAAAGTAGAACTATAGGCAGCACTTTTTTTTTTCATTTTGAATAGAGTAAGGGAGGGTTATAGCCTCTGTCAGTTTATTTTTTACCATCCCTGTCTCATTGCAGAGATTTCCCTTCACTTCCTGCCCCATAGCCAAACATGAAGTGAGATGAAATCTATGCAAATTAAGGCAATCCATTGCCACCAGGCCCTCAGAACTAGTGTCCCCACTCGAAAAGGGGTGGGTCTTAAACAAAAAAGGGTGTGGCCTTGACAGGAAGGGGTGGGTCATATTTAAATTAGGGGGTGCACAAGTTTAGTCAGGCCTAGGGCAGCACAAAACCTAAATACACCCCTGGTGCCATCAACATGCCTCACTGTGACATGCCATGCCTCACTGTGCCATACTTTATCCCTGTACTGTGGACGTCCATTATTCAAAGCCGCACCTACTCCTCGTGCTGTTCCGTGATAGGCGGAACACTCAGTTTACCAGCAGTGCCTGTGTTCGGTGTTCCACCTATCACGGATGTCCTCTCGTCCAAAGCCCAGGATGAGAAGACATCCATGATAGGCAAACAGAGGCTCTGCTGGGAAACCGAGTGTGCCGCCTATCACGGGAACAGCACAAGGAGGAGGCGCAGCTTTTGAATAATGGATGCCCGTGGTCTAACTGAGACAGGTACCGGCGTATAAGACGACCCCCGAGTTTAGAGGCAAGTTTTTAAGCACAAAAGGTCGTCTTATACGCCAAAAAATACGGTACCCATATAATGTCTATAAAATTCAAATTGAAATTAATTTTTAATTAATTAGAAATTAAATTAAAAAAGTGTGCATAGACTAGTTTATCTATTCAGTGTTTTCTATTCATTTCCAAAAGATACTGTATGTGCATGATGATAAAATAAGAAATGTGATTTGATTGCCCGACTCCTGACTATTTCTGTGTCCCCTAAGTTTCCTTTTGTAGTAAGCAGATAAAAAGTCTAAAAAAAAGTTTCCTGTGTAATGTAAAACTGGAATATCTGTGTTCTGCATGCATGGAAATTTCATTTTTTTCTGATTGGCACTGGAAAGAGATATGTCCTTCCAAATGTTTAGTATGGGGTAAACAGCAAACAATAAGGAAACTTTGAAATGTAGCATACTGTGCCAGTAAATTTGGTGGAACTGATAAACACAACTGCGGTATTTTATAAAAAATAGAAAGATTCAACCTACATCACGTTAAATTGAACATTCTTATACTCCCAAAATGTTTTACTCTTTATCACTGTTTGCATATTTAGTGTGTCTATTTTGATCTGTGATCATCCCACATTGGCCGTAAAATAAATCAAGAAATGTTCTTTTGGACAAATAAACCAAAATAACGGAGGGTTTATACCTTGAATGGCTAACTGCAATGAAATAAAATGTAATAAAAATGTAAGCCTCCTTTGTCATACTTATATTGAATAAACTAAAAAAAAAAAGACTATATATGTGTGTGTATATATATATATATATATATATATATATATATAAAATGTTATTGCATGTAATGGACTATAATGCCTCGTACACACGATCAGGTTTCCCGGCTGACTTTTTACCGCTGGGAAACCCGAGGGGAAAGCAGAGAACCGGCTCGGCAGCTTTTTCCCCCTTGACACGGCCGTTTTTTCTGGGGGGGAAAACTGCCATGATAGCTTTGGCCAGGAAACTGGCCCGTGTGTATGCTCCACCGCAGTGTTTACCGTTGGAAAACTGCCAGGAAAAAGACCGCCAGGAATCACGGCAGGAAAAAAGAAAACATGTTCTAATTTTTCCCGCCGGGATTCCCGCCATTTTTCCTGTTGGGAAAACTGCCATGGAGCATACACACAAAGCTGTCACAGCAGTTTTCCGAGAAAACTGGTCATGTGTACAAGGGCATATGTCTCTTTTATGGGAGTCTTCCTCAGTATGTTGTTAGGAAGTCTGTTATGCCCATCATTATGGTATTTAAGGCTTTTGTGGAAGTGGTTGTATAGGTGGGGAAGTCCTTGTATTACGAGGAAGGTCCCCCTGTTGGTGAGAGTTCTTCCCTTTTGAGACAGGTAAGGTAATGGACTCACTGTGAGAAGGAATTTTGAAGAAGACACTTATTTTAGATCCCAGAGATTATGTGTTTCTTTCAGTGTATACCAAGTATGGGTATAAAGACTATCCTCCTGATGACTCTAAATAACACTATGAAAAGTTGGGTTGGTGGTGTAGTATGGTCTAACTTCGTCCTGCTGGAAGCTCTCCCATGTCTCTGTTGGTTGAGAGCATGAGATGCTATTTTAGTGCCCACTTTGACAGTCCTGAATGTGTGGGATATGTTACCCTTGGTTGGGGGTATGGAGAGTTCCACCTAGACTGGGAGGGAGGCTATTGTTTGGTCCTTGGGTTTAGGCTCCCCTGGGACCAGAAAGTAGAGAGGACACCTGAGTTTGTGGGAAAATAATGTTGGACAGCCCTCACTGAACCATGCAGACGTTCCACCAAGCTATGTCTGCTTTGCAGAAGTTGTTTCACATGAAGCCTATACTACATGCACATACCGTAGTCGATTTGCAATGCACACAGGAATTTTTTTTTTTTATATTTAAACTAGAAAGCACAGATTAGGGGGATCTAATGTTCATGGGAAGACTAATTTATGATCTTTGTAAAGTTAGATTTTCAAAAGAAGGTTGTAAGATGTTGACTGTTACCTGGCCCAACCCCTTAAAGGGTCACTAAAGGAAAAAATAATTTTTGCTGAAATGACTGTTTACAGGGTATAGAGACATAAAAGTTAACTGATTCATTTTAAAAATGATTAAAAATAGATACAAATCAATCATATAATGCACCTGCAGTTTAGTTTCACTTTTAAACTGGTTTCAGGTTTCTGTGAAGTAGAGACACACAGAACAAAAACAAACAAATCCAGGGTAGTGTTTTGTTTTTAAAATGAATCTGATTGGTTCTGAGGAGTTTTAGACACACAGTAATGACAGCTTGGACCATAGTGAAAAGCTGCCATGAGATTTTTCATAAGGAGCCAGACAAGCAGGAAGTGTGGAGATCAGAGCAGAATTACAGCAACTTCAAAGCAAAAAAAACGAACAATGAGGACTACAGTAAGGTAAAGAAAGCTATTTAGCTAAAAAAAAAAAAAAAAAATTCCTTTAGTGATCCTTTAACTGCAAGTCTAGTATGTATTTTTATATACAGTATGAATGAATGAATGAATGAATGAATGAAAACTTATATAGCGCAGCACATGCAAAGTAAATCGTGAGTACAGAAGTGAGTACACCCCTCACATTTTTGTAAATATTTAAATTTTATCTTGTCATGTGACAACACTGAATAAATTACACTTTGCTACAATTTAACCGGACCATTTTGCTGGTCAATGACCAGGCCACCTTTTGCGATTCGGCACTGTGTCGCTTTAACTGACAATTGCGCGGACGTATGATGTGGCTCCCAAACAAAATTGGTGTCCTTTTTTTCCCACAAATAGAGCTTTCTTTTGGTGGTATTTGATTATCTCTGCGGTTTTCATTTTTTGCGCTATAAACAAAAATAGAGCGACAATTTTGAAATATTTTTAACTTTTTGCTGTAATAAATGTCCCCCAGAAATATATATAAAAAAATATTTTTATCCTTTGTAAAAGAAATCACAATAAGCGTTTATTGATTGGTTTGCGCAAAATGTATAGCGTCTACAAAATAGGGGATAGATTTATGGCATTTTTATTAATATATTTTTTTTTTTACTAGTAATGGTGGCAATCTGCGATTTTAATAGGTACTGTAACCTTATGGGCGGACACTTCAGACACTTTTGACACATTTTTGGGACCATTGGCATTTTTATAGCGATCAGTTCTATAAACATGCATTGATTACTGTAAAAATGTCACTGGCAGGGAAGGGGTTAGCACTAGGAGGCGAGGAAGGGGTTAATTATGTTCCCTCATTGTGTTCTAACTGAAGGGGGGGGGTGGGACTGACTAGGTGAAATGACAGATCGCTGTTCATACATTGTATGTACATGCGATCAGTCATTTAAACACACAGCTCCCGGTTCTCGTACTGTAACGATCGATCACGGTGCCTGGCAGGGATTGCGCCCGCCGGGCACGCGCATCGGCACCAGGGGCGAGCAGGGGAGCGCGCGCCCCTAGTGGTTGAAATGCAAAATCAGCCGAGCCGACCTGCCACCGTAAAACTATGGTGGGTGGTCAGCAAGTGGTTAATGTAGTGAGTGTACAGCTTGTATAACAGTGTAACTTTGCTGTCTGCTCAAAATAACTCAACACACAGCCATTAATGTCTAAACCGCTGGCAACAAAAAGAGTACACCCCTAAGTGAAAATGTCAAATTTGGCCCAAATTAGCCATTTTCCCTCCACGGTGTCATGTGACTCGTTTGTGTTACAAAGTCTCGGGTGTGAATGGGGAGCAGGTGTGTTTAATTTGGTGTTATCGCTCTCACTCACTTATACTGGTCACTGGAAGTTCAACAGGGCAAATCATGGCTAAGAACTCTCTGAGGATCTGAAAAAAAGAATTGTTGCTCTACATAAAGATGGCCTAGACTATAAGAAGATTGCCAAGATCCTGAAACTGAGCTGCAGCATAGTGGCCAAGACCATACAGTGACAGGTTCCACTCAGAACAGGCCTTGCCATAGACAATTAAAGTAGTTGAGTGCACATGCTCAGTATCATATCCAGAGGTTGTCTTTGGGAAATAGACGTATAAGTGCTGCCAGCATTGCTGCAGAGGTTGAAGGGGTGGGGAGGTAAGCCTGTCAGTGCTCACACCGCACACCGCACACTGAATCAAATTGGTCTGCATGGCTTTCATCTTGGCTGTGTGTTGAGTTATTTTGAGCGGGCAGAAAATTTACACTATTAAACCAGCTGTACACTCACTGCTTTACATTGTAGCAAAGTGTCATATCTTCAATGTTGTCACATGAAAAGATATAATTTTTTTTTGATTAATCTATTTTTTTAAATAGATTAATCGACTCATTTTGAATAATTATAACGCACATGCAGATCCAACTACTTTTAGCTGATCTCCTTGCAGGCTGATTACCAGTGCAGCTACCAAACTCTGGAAAATGGATAGCAGGATACAAGAAACACACAAAGGCAAGCGCTCGATAGGAATAGCATTAAAAATGTTATAGTCTTCAAGTAGGTAACAAAATTAATATTGCACTGGAGATAAAATTGACGTAGCTACATAAACTGTAAAAATGGTGCGAGTAATACCAAACGGTCATAAAAAGCAGTCATAAAAACATGTAGCTTAATATGATACTGGTATAAAAATGTGTACAACGATACCACTGCTGAATCCAGATGAGGAGGGGTTAACATCAGTCTGTCGGCATGTAGATGTCCCGTGAAGGAAACTAACACAACTCCCAGTGGATGGCTGTAGAATCCCAGGTTAATAGAGGGAAGTGTAACAGCCCCTGCGTGTGGCAGATAGTAAGGTCCCGCCGGCATGCAGATATGAAGGCACAGCAAAGGAGCCCTTCAGATGGACACGGGAACCCCCACCTGTGTCCGTGACGTCACCGGATCTCCGACGGAATTCCCTGAAGACCCGATTGATCTAAAAAATTCATCGATTATTGGAGGAATTAATAGTTAATTTCCACGGCCCTAATTTTTTGAAATGTGAGGGGTCGTACCTCCGGACTTGAAATTTTGAGCCCTGCTTTAAGGGTTAGTAAACTGCAATATATTAAATTTTTGCTGATGGATTTAAGTTTGCAGTGAAGAGGCAAAAACTTTAAAAGCCACTTTGTAGTTTTTTTCCTTTGACATAAAACAATTTGACAGTTTTGGGAAAGTATCAATTTCTACTCCCCACAACTACTTTTTCTGTGCTTAACAATAAGGACCGAGTCTCTTTTTGACACTTGTTTACAAGTTAGAATCATTTATTTTTGCTAGAAAATTACTTAGAACCCCCAAAAATTATATTTTCAGACACCCTAGAGAATAAAATGACGGTCATTGTAATACTTAATGTCGCACTGTATTTGCGCAGCGGTCTTAAAAGTGTAGTTTTTGGGGAAAAAATACCCTTTTTTTTACTTAAAGGATCACTAAAGGAATTTTTTTTTTTAGCTAAATAGCTTCCTTTACCTTACTGCAGTACTGGTTTCATGTCCTTATTGTTCATTTTTGCTTCGAAGTTGCTGTAATCCTGCTCTGCTCTCCACACTTCCTGCTTGTCTGTTTCCTTATAACCACAGTGCTGGGAGCTTTCTCACTGTGGTCTAAGCTGTCATTACTGTGTGTCTAAAACTTCCCAGAACCAATCAGATTCATTTTAAAAACAAAACACTGCCCTGGCTTTGTTTGTTTTTATTATGTGTGTCTATTTCTACTGCACAGAAACATGAAGCCAGTTCAAAAGTGAAACTAACCTGCAGGCACATTATATGATTGATTTTTATCTATTTTTAATCATTTTGAAAAGGAATCAGTTAACGTTTATGTCTCTTTTATGCCTTTAAAAAATAAGACAACAGTAAAGTTAGCCCAATTTTTTTTTATATTGTGAACGATAATGTTACACCGAGTAAATTTTTACCCAACATGTCACGCTTCAATATTGCACCCACTGATGGAATGGCGGCAAACTTTTACCCTTAAAAATCTCCATAGGCGACCTTTGAAAATTTCTACAGGTTACATATTTAGAAATACAATGGAGATACAGTGCTAGAATTATTGCTCTCGCTCTAACGATCACGGCGATACCTCACATATCTAACATTTACATTAAAAATCTCCTTTAAGACAATTGGGCGGAAGGGACGTTTGACGTTGCTCCCGCCATTCAATGCTATGGATGGAAAAAATAAATGTTCCTCGGCTGCCGCTGTCTAATAGGCGATTTATTGAAACAAAATGAACAAAGGATAAAATCCAAAGCTGTATAAAGCTGTATAACATCCAAAAATTCATGCAACACTGCAATCAATGGTAGAAAGTGCACATTCTGACCAGGAGAGGTTCGCTGACAGGGTTGAGTAGGCCCTGAGACAGGACATTGAAGCATTGCAGGCTGACACTGCACATTTGGGAGATTTGGGAGATAGAGTTAAAACCCTGGAGGCAAGTGGGATCAGACTACTCTACCCTGACTACCCTGATCGTGTGTACGCGGCCTAAGGAGATAGACGGTCTTCAACAAATCTAATGCAGCTGAAATCGTTGTATGCAGGCTGGTGCTCCCATACATTCACCCCCTTTTATTTTTCTAATTTTATTTTACTTTTATTTTTTTCTCTTTTTTTTTTTTTATTTACCTTTGTCCTTTTCTTCAGTTAACTGTATGTTTGTTGGTAATCGTGTGTTTTTGGGCTCTGTAACCGGAGACCCAGTCTGATCCTTCTCTCTGCGTGAGGGATGATACTCTCATCAGTGGTGTACCGGAAGGGGACGATAGGGGTGATCCATACATGTCTGAACTCATATCATGGTTGTAATATATTGATAATTATTCCCCCAAATGCCGTCACCGAACTGTGTGCATTCCGGTCTAAATTTTTTATTTATTTTTGCTGACTGTGTGCGAAAGGCTCTCTTTGTCCTATCGTCTTAAAGCGGAGCTCCAGCCGCGAAACATTTTTTTAACAGTGTAGCTGCTGACTTTAAATAAGGACACTTACATGGCCCCCCCCGATGCCGGTCCCACGATCGCTCTGCGTCCCGCGCCGCCATTCACACTATGGGAAACAGGCAGTGAAGCCGTACGGCTTCACTGCCCGTTTCCTACTGCGCCTGCGTGAGTCTCACGCTGGCTTGTGAATGGGCGCGCTGCTCTCTGAGAACACACACAGTTCCCAGAAAGCAGCGCGCCCCATTCACAAGGAGAAGGACAACAAGACATCAAACCGCGGTGTGGAAGAGGCAGATTACGGACTTCCGCATAGCAACAGCTATTTCGGGTGAGTATTTTTTTTTTTTTTTCAGGTTTTTTTATTTTATTTTTTTTAAACAACATGGCAAAATGTTGTTTTGCTGGGTGGAGCTTCCGCTTTAAGCTTTTATGTTCTGTTCACTGTTTATTTGTTTGTTTTCTGAGAATCTCTTTTAAAAATAATGATTACATAAAACAAGTATAACTAAGGGCAAAACTTTTTTTTTTTGGATAGTGGATTAGAACACCTGTCAGGTTTTTATTGTATTTATTTTAATTCTATTTTCTGCTATCACTGAGAGTGAAAAGGAAAATCCCAAATATTTTGGTTGTTGCTAGAATAGGAATAGAGGGGAGATCTTCTAAAGGGGACACTAGTTCTGGTGACCCTGATGACAACCAGGGATTGCCTTTTTCTGATAGATTTCCTCTCACTTTCTGTTCTGGCTATGGCTCAGGAAATGAGGGGAAATCTGATGGGTTCTAACCCTCCCTTACTCTATTCAAAAGAAAAATCAAAATGTTTACCTATCGTTCTAATTTAAGCCAAGTAACCTGTTTATAGAAACTCAATAAATGTGTGTGTGTATGTATATATATATATATATATATATATATATATATATATATATATATATATATATATATATACACGGAGAGAGAGAGACATGAATTGCCGCTCCAGGCAGGTCTTGTTGGGTGCAAATATTCTTCTCAGGAACTGAGGATGCTAGCAATGCACATGGCAAATAAGAGCAAAACCTATGAGTAAACACTGAAGTTAGTGTGAAACGCGTCAGTTGTCCTAGGTTCCGTTGCTGTGATTTGTAGTGCCTGTTTCCAGTTTTTTACATTAAAGTTACGTTGGATTGGAGTGCGGTTGTCCTGGTCATCTCTTTTTCTTATGTATATATATAAATATTAAATGTTTATTTTGAAAATAATGTGTGTTTTATGACTCCTAGAGTTGGCACTTCATTGTTGTTTTACCTGCATAGCTGGAATATACAGGTTTTACTGGCATCATTCAATTGTATGAAAATGGCTGAAACATAACTAACAGGATAGCATGGATGGTTAACCACAAAGCCATTTTTTTAGGATTGTGTGTTAAAATGTAGTTTGCATCTGACAATACCAATAAAAACATTGATCGTCTGTTGGAGATAGGAACATTTCAACTTCTGCACTTTATGATGTCTTCCAGATGGGCATCACTGACAGCAATTCAACACATATTGGATCTACCCTTTAATGTCTGGTCAGCATACCAGATCCATAATTTCCATCTTGCCATCATTTCTTGAGGACTAGAAACCAGAATGGGTAGCTTGTGAGAAACTACTATGGGGTTATTTACGAAAGGCAAATACACTTTGCACGGAGTTCCCCCATATTTTGTCACAGCTGTACACATTTTGGTATCCCCCCTCACATTAATAAATGGGAAGAAGATCTGCAAATGACTTTCTCACTGGCTCCAATTGAATGGGCTATATTGTTTGGACATAAATCCTCCAACAAGCTGGGATAGAATAGGCCATGCACCTCTATGACAATATACTAACAATTAATAATGACATTTCAGTAAAGGGGCCAGGGCATCATCACTGTGCAAATCTTAGCTGGGCGGTACCACACAGCGATCGTTGCGCTACAATGTGTGATGGGTGGGTTTCCTCAGTGTACCATCAGTGAGACCTGCATTGAAGAATACATGGCTCACTCCTAGCCATACCACCAGTGAGAACTGCACTCCAGCACATAAAGCTTACTTCTTGGTATCCACCCCACTGGTAAAATATTCCCCAATATACACTAGCCAATCATATCCGTACTACCTTCTACGCTAAAAAGTTACACATTTAGGGGGAAGTTTTGAGTTGTGTTACTTTCTGTCCATAGGCATGAGCCACTTAATGTACAAGAGATAAGTATGAGGTACTGCATGTACGAGACATAAGTATGAGGTACTGAATGTACAAGAGATAAGTATGAGGTACTGAATGTACAAGAGATAAGTATGAGGTACTGAATGTACAAGAGATAAGTATGAGGTACTGAATGTACAAGACATAAGTATGAGGTACTGAATGTACAAGTGATAAGTATGAGGTACTGCATGTACGCGAGATAAGTATGGGCACTGCATGTATGAGAGATAAGTATGGGCACTGCATGTACGAAAGATAAGTATGAGGTACTGTATGTACGAGAGATAAGTATGAGGTACTGTATGTACGAGAGATAAGTATGGGTACTGCATGTACGAGACATAAGTATGAGGTACTGAATGTACAAGAAATAAGTATGAGGTACTGAATGTACAAGAGATAAGTATGAGGTACTGAATGTACAAGAGATAAGTATGAGGTACTGAATGTACAAGAGATAAGTATGAGGTACTGCATGTATGAGAGATAAATATGGGCACTGCATGTATGAGAGATAAGTATGGGCACTGCATGTATGAGAGATAAGTATGGGCACTGCATGTACGAAAGATAAGTATGAGGTACTGTATGTACGAGAGATAAGTATGAGGTACAGTATGTACGAGAGATAAGTATGAGGTACTGCATGTACGAGAGATACAATGCCTCATACTTATCTCTCGTACATACAGTACCTCAAACTTATGTACGAGAGATAAGTATGAGGCACTGTATGTAAGAGAGATAAGTATGAGGTACTGCATGTACGAGAGATAAGTATGAGATACTGCATGTACGAGAGATAAGTATGAGGTACTACATGTACGAGAGATAAGTATGAGGTACTGCATGTATGAGAGATAAGTATGGGCACTGCATGTACGAAAGATAAGTATGAGGTACTGTATGTACGAGAGA
This sequence comes from Rana kukunoris, assembly GCA_029574335.1. NCBI lineage: Eukaryota > Metazoa > Chordata > Amphibia > Anura > Ranidae > Rana > Rana kukunoris. Next base: position 323,821,246 of record CM056050.1, on the reverse strand, counting down.
TAAGTATGAGGTACTGCATGTACGAGAGATAAGTATGAGGTACTACATGTACGAGAGATAAGTATGAGGTACTGCATGTATGAGAGATAAGTATGGGCACTGCATGTACGAGAGATAAGTATGAGGTACTGTATGTACGAGAGATAAGTATGAGGTACTGCATGTACGAGAGATAAGTATGAGGTACTACATGTACGAGAGATAAGTATGAGGTACTGTATGTACGAGAGATAAGTATGAGGCACTGTATGTAAGAGAGATAAGTATGAGATACTGCATGTACAAGAGATAAGTATGAGGTACTGCATGTACGAGACATAAGTATGAGGTACTGAATGTACAAGAGATAAGTATGAGGTACTGAATGTACAAGAGATAAGTATGAGGTACTGAATGTACAAGAGATAAGTATGAGGTACTGAATGTACAAGACATAAGTATGAGGTACTGAATGTACAAGTGATAAGTATGAGGTACTGCATGTACGCGAGATAAGTATGGGCACTGCATGTATGAGAGATAAGTATGGGCACTGCATGTACGAAAGATAAGTATGAGGTACTGTATGTACGAGAGATAAGTATGAGGTACTGTATGTACGAGAGATAAGTATGGGTACTGCATGTACGAGACATAAGTATGAGGTACTGAATGTACAAGAAATAAGTATGAGGTACTGAATGTACAAGAGATAAGTATGAGGTACTGAATGTACAAGAGATAAGTATGAGGTACTGAATGTACAAGAGATAAGTATGAGGTACTGCATGTATGAGAGATAAATATGGGCACTGCATGTATGAGAGATAAGTATGGGCACTGCATGTATGAGAGATAAGTATGGGCACTGCATGTACGAAAGATAAGTATGAGGTACTGTATGTACGAGAGATAAGTATGAGGTACAGTATGTACGAGAGATAAGTATGAGGTACTGCATGTACGAGAGATACAATGCCTCATACTTATCTCTCGTACATACAGTACCTCAAACTTATGTACGAGAGATAAGTATGAGGCACTGTATGTAAGAGAGATAAGTATGAGGTACTGCATGTACGAGAGATAAGTATGAGATACTGCATGTACGAGAGATAAGTATGAGGTACTACATGTACGAGAGATAAGTATGAGGTACTGCATGTATGAGAGATAAGTATGGGCACTGCATGTACGAAAGATAAGTATGAGGTACTGTATGTACGAGAGATAAGTATGAGGTACTGCATGTACGAGAGATAAGTATGAGGTACTACATGTACGAGAGATAAGTATGAGGTACTGCATGTATGAGAGATAAGTATGGGCACTGCATGTACGAGAGATAAGTATGAGGTACTGTATGTACGAGAGATAAGTATGAGGTACTGCATGTACGAGAGATAAGTATGAGGTACTACATGTACGAGAGATAAGTATGAGGTACTGTATGTACGAGAGATAAGTATGAGGCACTGTATGTAAGAGAGATAAGTATGAGATACTGCATGTACAAGAGATAAGTATGAGGTACTACATGTACGAGAGATAAGTATGAGGTACTGTATGTACGAGAGATAAGTATGAGGTACTGTATGTACGAGAGATAAGTATGAGGTACTGTATGTACGAGAAATAAGTATGAGGTACTGTATGAACGAGAGATAAGTATTAGGGACTGCATGTACTAGAGATAAGTATGAGGTACTGCATGTACGAGAGATAAGTATGAGGTACTGTATGTACGAGAGATAAGTATGAGGCACTATATGTACAAGAGATAAGTATGAGGCACTGTATGTAAGAGAGATAAGTATGAGGTACTGTATGTAAGAGAGATAAGTATGAGATACTGTATGTACGAGAGATAAGTATTAGGTACTGTATGTACGAGAGATAAGTATGAGGTACTGCATGTATGAAAGATAAGTATGAGGTACTGTATGTACGAGAGATAAGTATGAGGTACTGCATGTAAGAGAGATAAGTATGAGGTACTTCATGTATGAGAGATAAGTATGAGGTACTGCATGTATGAGAGATAAGTATGAGGTACTGTATGTATGAGAGATAAGTATGAGGTACTGTATGTAAGAGAGATAAGTATGAGGTACTGTATGTATGAGAGATAAGTATGAGGTACTGTATGTACGAGAGATAAGTATGAGGTACTGTATGTACGAGAGATAAGTATGAGGTACTGCATGTATGAGAGATAAGTATGAGGTACTGCATGTATGAGAGATAAGTATGAGGTACTGTATGTACGAGAGATAAGTATGAGGTACTGCATGTATGAGAGATAAGTACTGTATGAGGTACTGCATGTATGAGAGATAAGTATGAGGTACTGCATGTATGAGAGATAAGTATGAGGTACTGTATGTACGAGAGATAAGTATGAGGTACTGCATGTATGAGAGATAAGTACTGTATGAGGTACTGCATGTACGAGAGATAAGTATGAGGTACTGTATGTACGAGAGATAAGTATGAGGTACTGCATGTATGAGAGATAAGTACTGTATGAGGTACTGCATGTATGAGAGATAAGTATGAGGTACTGTATGTACGAGAGATAAGTATGAGGTACTGCATGTATAAGAGATAAGTACTGTATGAGGTACTGCATGTACGAGAGATAAGTATGAGGTACTGTATGTACGAGAGATAAGTATGAGGTACTGCATGTATGAGAGATAAGTACTGTATGAGGTACTGCATGTATGAGAGATAAGTATGAGGTACTGTATGTACGAGAGATAAGTATGAGGTACTGCATGTATAAGAGATAAGTACTGTATGAGGTACTGCATGTATGAGAGATAAGTATGAGGTACTGCATGTATGAGAGATAAGTATGAGGTACTGTATGTATGAGAGATAAGTATGATAAGGTGACCAGATTTTTAAAATGAAATCCGGGGACATATTTTTTGTTTACTAGTAATGGCAACAATCAGCGACTCTCTGCCCGTTGCCGCCCGCCTCACAGCCTCTTAAGTCTTACTCTTCGTGCCCCGGCTACTACTGGGTGGGGAGCGGAGGAAGATCACTCCACCAGGGAAGGCAAGGAGATAAGCAGGTGGCTGGCCAAGATTTGTGCCAAGGCAGAAGAACATGTGAGCGAAGCAAAATGGGCATGCGCCCGAAACTGAAGAAATATTACCTCCACTCCGACCAGCACATGATCATCAGAAAGGGGCAAAGATAATGGGAAAAATACAACCCCCCTATGCTAGTAGGCACGGCGGAGCAGGGGTGTGTAATTCTATTTTTTTATTTTTTATTCTGCACTGATTGTCTTTGAAATTGCCCCTGCCCCCTATTAAATCCAATCTGGGGACAAAACCAGGGACAGACTTGGTCCAGGGACAGTGTCCTCAATCAGGGGACTGTCCCCTGAAACTGGGGATGTCTGGTCACCCTAAAGTATGAGGTACTGCATGTATAAGAGATAAGTACTGTATGAGGTACTGCATGTATGAGAGATAAGTATGAGGTACTGTATGTACGAGAGATAAGTATGAGGTACTGCATGTACGAGAGATAAGTATGAGGCACTGCATGTACGAGAGATAAGTATGAGGTACTGCATGTAAGAGAGATAAGTATGAGGTACTGTACAGGGAGTGCAGAATTATTAGGCAAATGAGTATTTTGACCACATCATCCTCTTTATGCATGTTGTCTTACTCCAAGCTGTATAGGCTCGAAAGCCTACTACCAATTAAGCATATTAAGTGATGTGTATCTCTGTAATGAGAAGGGGTGTGGTCTAATGACATCAACGCCCTATATCAGGTGTGCATAATTATTAGGCAACTTCTTTTACTTTGGCAAAATGGGTCAAAAGAAGGACTTGACAGGCTCAGAAAAGTCAAAAATAGTGAGATATCTTGCAGAGGGATGCAGCACTCTTAAAATTGCAAAGCTTCTTAAGCGTGATCATCGAACAATCAAGCGTTTCATTCAAAATAGTCAACAGGGTCGCAAGAAGCATGTGGAAAAACCAAGGCGCAAAATAACTGCCCATGAACTGAGAAAAGTCAAGCGTGCAGCTGCCAAGATGCCACTTGCCACCAGTTTGGCCATATTTCAGAGCTGCAACATCACTGGAGTGCCCAAAAGCACAAGGTGTGCAATACTCAGAGACATGGCCAAGGTAAGAAAGGCTGAAAGACGACCACCACTGAACAAGACACACAAGCTGAAACGTCAAGACTGGGCCAAGAAATATCTCAAGACTGATTTTTCTAAGGTTTTATGGACTGATGAAATGAGAGTGAGTCTTGATGGGCCAGCTCTCTGCCCTTTACCAATCCGGTAAAGGGCAGAGAGCTCCAGTCCGACTCAGACGCCAGCAAGGTGGAGGTGGAGTACTGGTTTGGGCTGGTATCATCAAAGATGAGCTTGTGGGGCCTTTTCGGGTTGAGGATGGAATCAAGCTCAACTCCCAGTCCTACTGCCAGTTTCTGGAAGACAGGTGAAAAACAGTGGAAAATACTGCGCAGGTCTAATATAAAACAAAGAATTGGATTGGTGGCAAGACCAAGCAATCTTAAATAAGAATAAACGTGAGTGCTGCTGCAGCACAAATGTCAGATAAACAAATTGTAAGCAGTAAAAAAGGGTGTGCTGGGCTGCTAAAATTAATACATCAATAATATATGTGATAACAAAATGTGCATTGAATACAAAAAGAAATAGCTAAAAGACCAACACCAAGTGCTCCAATGTATAACAAAATCACATAAAAAAACAACAAACAGTGTTGACAAAGTTCATAAAGTGTTGGTATTCAGCTCCAGGGAAAATTCAAAGTTCAGTGAGTTCAGAGAAATATCCCAAGTAGGAGATTGTGATTCCACAGGACAGAAGAGAGCCTCCACCTCCACCTCTTAATGCAGATCTGCTTACCAGATAGATAATAATCATAAGCATCAACAGCACAGCAGGCTGGGTTGCCTTAACGAATATCAACGTGGAATCCTGTGTGAATCTCCAAACTCAGTCTCAATGCGGCTGGGTCCCAAAAAGCAATCACTCCCAAAGTGTAGCCAAGAAAAGAAAAGGGATGCCAACATAGAGTAGTAACGTTTTAAAAGATTTAATAAAAGAAATTCGTTTGCACTTACAAATAACGAATCCTTTAGAAGCATATAAATAGTAAGCCGGCCGGCTCTCACAATCCGCCCGTCCTTCCGGATGGTCGTGAGGATAAAAACAATGGTGTCGTCAGCACGCCGTTCCTCCCTACGCCGTTTCGTCCAATAGCAGACTTCTTCCAGGGGTACGAGCGGCGTGCTGACTCGCCACCTTTTAATTCGTTTGTAACATTCTAAGACCGCCCTTCTCTGACGTCTGGGGATCATGAATGGCGATCGGCCATTTTTAAAGAGGGATCGCTTGCCAATAGTATAAGCACTGTCAGTACCTTGAACTTTAAAATCACCCTTTGTGATAAGGTCATCTTAAACAGACATGCAGGGAACTCAGGCAGCAGTCAACCTTTTTAAAAAAAGGGATCGCTTGCCTTAAACTTTGAAATCACCCTTTGCAATAAGGTCGCCCTAAACGGACATGCGGGGATCTCAGGCAGCAATCAACCATTTTGGAAAAGGGATCGCTTGCCAGTAATATGTTAACAGGAATTAATATCTAAAAATAAGAATCAACCTGTAGACAAAAAATATATATAAAAAAGCATCAATATGGAGTATGAGAGTTGTATGGCAAATATAGCTGGTATGACCAACTCCAAATCTGCCACACATTAACCCACTAATGGAGGGAAAAAATATATATAAAAGAATATATACAGATTTATTCTATATATATAAAAAAATATATTAAAAAGCAACAAAATAGGGACAATCATTCCATATATACTGAAATGCGCAAAAAAAAAAAAAAAAAAAGGAGGATTGATATAGTATTGAAACAAAACGATTCCTTTGTATACAGATAGTGTATATCAATATGGTATAACACTACCAGATAATATATTGAAAAAGAGAATATATATTATGCCCTTTATAAAAAATGAATATAACCAAACAAGGAAAACCATCTGTGTTGGAAATAACTGTAGGGGCAGAAATCCAACTTGCAGCATACATGACCATGTTGGAAAAATATATGTAAAAATAAAGACAAGAATTAAATTAAAATTCAAAAATAGTTCAAGAGGTTGATGGTGAGGACCATCTAGGCTAGACAATGTAACAGTGTGAAATTGCTGCTAAGCCAGAAGGGCAAGGGGAGGATGAGACTAATTTGAACTTATTGGTTATCGGATCTACCCAGACATCAGAGCAGGTTCACACTACAATAATGGTAAAAATAGATCAGCTGTTATCTATAAAGGCGTTGACGTCCGTGTCCACATTCAACCCATAAGGTAGGTATGTCCGGACTCGATAAATCCAGGACATTTCAAGTCTGGAGAGTCCTCTAACTAAGGAACTACCCCTCCAGTGGGGATCAAATTTGTCGATCCCCAGAAATATCGTGCCTTCAGGGTTTCGACTATGATATAGATCGTAGTGTGCTGACACTGAATGTTGGGAAAACCCTGATCGAATATTGGTAATGTGTTCCCCCAGTCGTACTTGCATTGTACGTTTGGTCCTACCAATATATTGTTTCCCGCAAGGACATTGCAGCAGGTAAACAATGCCAGTAGAGCTACAGGTTATGAAGGGTTCAATCTTATGCTCCCTGGAGGTACTGGTTGAAAAAAATGATGTTGTTTTTTTTGTTTTTAATTTATTTAACGTACAAACCTGGCACCTCCGGCATTGGTGGTAACCTACGATACCTCTTTGGAAAAAAGAGACCTTTTTCGCCGGAGGGTCCACCACATTGGGGGCTATTTTGTCCCTCAAAGAAGGTACACCCCTAAAGATCACTTGTGGGTTTGGGGGTAGGAAAGTTTTTAAGACTCTATCGTTTTCAAGTATATGCCAGTGTTTTTTGATAATGTTCTTAATCTTATAATGTTGGCTGGAATATGTAGTGATAAGCGGGACTGTAGGTCCCGCTTGGTTGTTTTTAACACTACAATTCAGAAGCTGAGAACGATCTATTTCCCCCACTTCTATTAGAGTGGTTTCAAGCATTCTTTGATCGTATCCTTTTTCAGACAGCCTATTGGCAAGAATATCTGCTTGTGTCTTATAGTCATCCAGGGTTGTACAATTCCTTCTCATCCTGATGAATTGACTTTTGGGAACAGATTTTAGCCAGTTGTTATGATGGCAGCTTCCTATTGGTATGTATGAGTTTCTGTCTGTCTTTTTAAAGAAAGTTTTTGTTTTAAATGTTCCTTCTTCCTTTACGATGGTGAGGTCTAGAAAGTTAATAACGTCTTGACTGGCTTCGTGTGTTAACACAATACCTCTGTTGTTATTATTCAAAAGGGAAATGAATTTGTCTAATTGGGATCTGGTTCCAGTCCACAGGAGGAGGATGTCGTCGATGTACCTGGCCCATAGTTTGATATGCGGGCTCAGGTCATTATAGACGACATCCTCCTCCCATTTGGCCATAAACAAATTGGCCAAACTAGGTGCATAGTTTAAGGCAAGCGATCCCTTTTTTAAAAAGGTTGACTGCTGCCTGAGTTCCCCGCATGTCTGTTTAAGATGACCTTATCACAAAGGGTGATTTTAAAGTTCAAGGTACTGACGGTGCTTATACTATTGGCAAGCGATCCCTCTTTAAAAATGGCCGATCGCCATTCATGATCCCCAGACGTCAGAGAAGGGCGGTCTTAGAATGTTACAAACGAATTAAAAGGTGGCGAGTCAGCACGCCGCTCGTGCCCCTGGAAGAAGTCTGCTATTGGACGAAACGGCGTAGGGAGGAACGGCGTGCTGATGACACCATTGTTTTTATCCTCACGACCATCCGGAAGGACGGGCGGATTGTGAGAGCCGGCCGGCTTACTATTTATATGCTTCTAAAGGATTCGTTATTTGTAAGTGCAAACAAATTTCTTTTATTAAATCTTTTAAAACGTTACTACTCTATGTTGGCATCCCTTTTCTTTTCTTGGCTACACTTTGGGAGTGATTGCTTTTTGGGACCCAGCCGCATTGAGACTGAGTTTGGAGATTCACACAGGATTCCACGTTGATATTCGTTAAGGCAACCCAGCCTGCTGTGCTGTTGATGCTTATGATTATTATCTATCTGGTAAGCAGATCTGCATTAAGAGGTGGCGGTGGAGGCTCTCTTCTGTCCTGTGGAATCACAATCTCCTACTTGGGATATTTCTCTGAACTCACTGAACTTTGAATTTTCCCTGGAGCTGAATACCAACACTTTATGAACTTTGTCAACACTGTTTGTTGTTTTTTTATGTGATTTTGTTATACATTGGAGCACTTGGTGTTGGTCTTTTAGCTATTTCTTTTTGTATTCAATGCACATTTTGTTATCACATATATTATTGATGTATTAATTTTAGCAGCGCAGCACACCCTTTTTTACAGTTTCTGGAAGACACCTTCTTCAAGCAGTGGTACAGGAAGAAGTCTGCATCCTTCAAGAAAAACATGATTTTCATGCAGGACAATGCTCCATCACACGCGTCCAAGTACTCCACAGCGTGGCTGGCAAGAAAGGGTATAAAAGAAGAAAAACTAATGACATGGCCTCCTTGTTCACCTGATTTGAACCCCATTGAGAACCTGTGGTCCATCATCAAATGTGAGATTTACAAGGAGGGAAAACAGTACACCTCTCTGAACAGTGTCTGGGAGGCTGTGGTTGCTGCTGCACGCAATGTTGATGGTGAACAGATCAAAACACTGACAGAATCCATGGATGGCAGGCTTTTGAGTGTCCTTGCAAAGAAAGGTGGCTATATTGGTCACTGATTTGTTTTTGTTTTGTTTTTGAATGTCAGAAATGTATATTTGTGAATGTTGAGATGTTATATTGGTTTCACTGGTAAAAATAAATAATTGAAATGGGTATATATTTGTTTTTTGTTAAGAGGCCTAATAATTATGCACAGTAATAGTCACCTGCACACACAGATATCCCCCTAAAATAGCTAAAACTAAAAACAAACTAAAAACTACTTCCAAAATAATTCAGCTTTGATATTAATGAGTTTTTTGGGTTCATTGAGAACATGGTTGTTGTTCAATAATAAAATTAATCCTCAAAAATACAACTTGCCCAATAATTCTGCACTCCCTGTATGTACGAGACATAAGTATGAGGTACTGTATGTACGAGAGATAAGTATGAGGTACTGCATGTACGAGAGATAAGTATGAGGTACTGCATGTACAGTATGAGAGATAAGTATGAGGTACTGTATGTAAGAGAGATAAGTATGAGGTACTGTATGTAAGAGAGATAAGTATGAGGTACTGCATGTATGAGAGATAAGTATGAGGTACTGCATGTATGAGAGATAAGTATGAGGTACTGCATGTACAAGAGATAAGTATGAGGTACTGCATGTATGAGAGATAAGTATGAGGTACTGCATGTACAGTATGAGAGATAAGTATGAGGTACTGTATGTAAGAGAGATAAGTATGAGGTACTGTATGTAAGAGAGATAAGTATGAGGTACTGCATGTATGAGAGATAAGTATGAGGTACTGCATGTATGAGAGATAAGTATGAGGTACTGCATGTACAAGAGATAAGTATGAGGTACTGCATGTATGAGAGATAAGTACTGTATGAGGTACTGCATGTATGAGAGATAAGTATGAGGTACTGCATGTACAAGAGACCTGTACCTGTGCCTCTTAACCACTTCCCCACCAACCCAAACACACAAACACATTGCCATTGCAACCAACAGGAACAGTCAACAAATGCGTCAGTAAATGTGTGGACAGAGGTAGCCCACGGCAACCAGATTTCAGCCTATTTGAGTCAGTTATCACATGATTTATGTTATATATCTGTGTAGTAAATAGTTTTTATGGTTATTGTGCTATTGGTACTATTGATCTTCAAAGTTTTTCTCCTAAAATGGTATGGTTGTAAAGGCAGAAGGTTTTTTTTTTTTTTTGTTTTTTTTTTTTAATCTTTAGGCATTCATACTTGCCTGAGCCCCATCTAGATCCAGCAATGTTGCAGCAGTGTTCTAGCCCTCCGGGACTCCTCTCCTCATAGGCTGAGTGGCCTGAAAAGAGGAGGATCAGGGCTGCTCTGTGCAAAACCAATACATAGGGCAGGTAAGTATAACACGTTTGTTATTTTTAACAAACAATTAACAAAAAACTAGAATTTAGAATCACTGTAAACCCTTTCTTTTTTTCTATTTTCATTTTGTGATACAGCCAGCAAGTCTGTTTTTTCAAAAGAACAAGCTCTCCAGCAGATTGCATCAGTTGTAGAGATGAGATAAACCATTTAACGCTGGGAGGGGTGCTTACAATGATCAGCTTTTATTTATGTAATTTTTTTATCCGAAATGGGGAAAAAAGTCTTGCTGTAACTATTTATAAAGTATTAGGTAGAATTTGGCTTCAATTTGTTATTATATTTACATCTGCGAGTACATCTGAGGCGGCGTACACACGACCGAGTTTCTCGCTAGAAACCAGCGAGAACCTCGCTGGGAGCTGCATTCCAGCGAGAACCTAGGCCGTGTGTACGCTCTCGGCGAGCATCCCGTCGGGAATGTCATCGAGCCGAAATAGAGAGCATGTTCTCTATTTGCTCGACGGCCCGTCGGGATGAATGGCTGGTTGCCATTCCCGACGGGCGGGTCGCCGAATCTGACGGCCAGCAGAGAACCTCGACGGGCGGAACGATGTGTTCTGCCCGTCGAGGTTCTCTGCCGTGTGTACGCGGCTTAACACTCCCCTCCCACAGACTGCTGTTCAAGGGTGCCCCCTGTGCTCATTTTTCCATAGTAGGGGCACTCTAATACAGGTGGGTTGTTACTGACCAGATTACCAAGTGAAATCAGAAGGAAGAATAAGCCAAAGAAAAGAAAACAAATGCAGCCACCCCATCGAACGATTGGCAAACTGTAATTTATTCCATTTTGGGTTATGGGTTTAATACTGCTTTAATGTCATTGAGTTGTTGGCCTAAAAATAAATGGTTGAGGCACATGTTCTACAACAACTAGCGGATTTGTCCACTCTTAATGAAGTTTAACATTTACTGAAATTTTTTCTTTTATAGCGTCAGCCTTTTTTTAACTAGTTAAATCTTATTAATGACACTGCCTTTGGTGTTACATTTTCACAATTGGCTACTTTGTTTTCCACTTAGAACTTTACTTTAACCTAATGCAATTAAAGATAGTTTGGTCAACAACAGCCCAGCCTGTGATTGGATAGTGAAAGAACAGCAACATACCAGGTTAACCACTTCCTTACTGGGCACTTAAACCCCCCCCCCTCCTGCCCAGACCGATTTTCAGCTTTCACTTTGAATGACAACTGTACCCAAATAAAAAAACATAAAAAATAGAGCTTTTTTTTGGTGGTATTTGATCACCGCTGGGGTTTTTATTTTTTGCAAAACAAACACAAAAAATGGAAATAAAAAATAAATATATATATAAATGTAAACAATTTATTAAAAAGGGGGGGGGGTTGCCATCCGGGGGCCCTGGAGACCTCTGGGCCCTTTAATAATAATAATAATAATAATAATAATTATATATATATAATTATTATTATAAATAAATATCTAAAAAAATAAATTTTTTATAAAAAATAAATAAAAAATTAGGGGTTGCTGTTCGGGGCCCTGGGGGCCTCCGGGCCCCTGGGGACCTCCAGACCCCTAAAAAAAAAGGGGCCCCCTAATGGGCGGAGCCCATGGGCTTGAGCCCAGTCAAGCCCAATGGTAAGTCCGGCCCTGCCAATGAGAGATGATCTCTGGAGAGGAGACCGATCTGTGTCCCTTGTACATAGGGACACAGATCGGTCACCTCCCCCAGTCACCCCCCTCCACCTACAGTTTGAACACTATACAGGGAACATATTTAACCCCTTCCTCACCCCCTAGTGTTAACCCCTTCAATGCTAGTCACATTTATACAGTAATTAGTGCATATTTATAGCACTGATCGCAGTATAAATGTGAATGGCGCCAAAAATGTGTCAAAAGTGTCCGATGTGTCCGCCATAACATCGCAGTCCCAATAAAAATCGCAGATCGCCGCCATTACTAGTAAAAAAATAAATAATAATAATTCTGTCCCCTATTTTTTTTTACCAAAAATATGTAGAATACGTATCGGCCTAAACTGAGAATTTTTTTTTTTTTTTTTTTTAATTGGGATATTTATTATAGCAACAAGTAAAAAATATTGTATTTTTTTTTCAAAATTGTCGCTCTTTTTTGTTCACAGCGCAAAAAATAAAAACTGCAGAGGTGATCGCAGTGCCGGAAGCTGAAATTTCACCTGGGCAGGAGGGGGGTATATGTGCCCAGTAAGCAAGTGGGTAAAAGAAACATTAAACATATATATATATATATATATATATATATATATATATATATATATATATTTTTTTTTTTTTTTATTGGGTAAACATAAAAGAAATAAGTTAAAATAATTAGTTGTTTGTGTATTAGGTGAACATAAAATAAATAAAATAAAACAAATATCCTGCGCTCAGAGTAATACACAATAGGGGTTTTAGTGAAGGCAGCTAGCAAACATTTTCTGGTGAGGAATGAAACAAATAAAAAAGAATACAAATAAAAAAAGTAGCGCTGCATATGTATTTGTTAAAGCATAAAAGAAAAGAAAATGGCATATGTTGGGTTATTAATAGGCAGCCTAGGAGTATCGGAAGGTGTGAGTGTGAGATCGGTCGGTCCTGATAAGGGGAAGGAATGATTGTGACCTGTCAGTAAGTGGTGCTGGGCACGCCTTCTATACACGGGCAGTAGTGGGAGTTCCCTGCAGAGCCCATGTCCCTCACATAAGGAGTGTCCCGCACACAACTCCACAAAGTCCTCACTGCACTGCTCATCGCCCGATCCCTAGAGACACTCAGCGATCACTCAGGACAGAGCAGGTAAGTGGATTGTCAGCACTCATGGATCACACCTGCTTCTCTATGCCCTGATCAGCTGTCAGTCTGCTGGAGGGAATGGCATTGTGCCTTGGCAGGATCTGCCTATCCAGGTATAGACTGCCGGGCTCCAGTATGTCTTAGGGTGGCCATGGCATACACAGAACAAATTTATATCATTTTATATATGATAATATTGTTGTTTGATTTCTGTTTTAGAGCAAAAACTGAATTGGAAGATCATAAAAATTGTTTTCATACAGTTGGGAGCATGGACAGCTTAAAATAGTATTAAACCCTAAACAAATATATATAATATAAAAATAATATATTGCGCCAACCAACCCTTAGATGTGGTGGTTGCATTCCGTTTTTTCGTTTTGCTTTCACACTTCTCTGTTAAAAAAAAAAAAACCTTTGTGCATTTTTGATGCGTTTCTGGTGTTTTTTTAGGGTGTCTATTACCCAGAATGCACCTGTGAAACTTGGACATGGGACTCAAAAAAACAATATATAGAAATGAAAGGGATGTTACCCTTTCTCCTCCACATTTTATATACATCATTTTTGTAAACTGGCTAAAAAAAAAAAAAGGAATTTTTTTGCCTCATTTTCTATCCATTTCAATGGGGACCTGCGTTTTTCGTGTGGTTTTGAAAACTGCACCAAAGAGGCAGCATGCAGGACTTTTCAAAACGCATTAATCTATGATATTATCCAGAATCATTCTATAAGATTGTTATGTGTGTGGCCACCAGATGTGTTCAGATCCTCTTCCAAACCAATGAGACCGTGCCCTCCAGGCAGGGGCAGACTGACAACTCATGGGGCCCCCAGGCAATAGAAGATTATGGGGCCCCTGGGCTTAGAGATGGCCACCAAGCCAGGTGGCAGTACAGAGGCGGGGCAGCTAAAATCGCAGGATTTTCACATCAAAAAGCATGTAGGTTTTGGACATATCAGGGACAGATGTAAAAAAAAACACAGATTTTTACATACTGTCCCTGGTTTTAATGAGCCTGGCAACCCTGATGGGGCCCCCTAGTGGCATAGGGCCCTCGGGCAGTGCCAAGGTTCCTCAATGGTCAGTCCGCTCCTGCCTCCAGGAAGATGTCACTATGGGCCAATCATCTGTGGCCAAGGCATCTCCAGCTCTATTCTTTTTCCATGTGTCCATTACAGGTGATGGCTTCTGGGTGGGTCCAGCCAGCATGTGGCCTCAGAAGAACATCTAAACACACCGGAGCTCAGCACTAATGGCCACCATAAGTAATGTGGGGGATTTAGTAGATCATCATGGGATGGGGAAGAGACTGGGCATGTTGAAATACAGACAAAATACTGTAAAATGTATTTAAAGTCAAAACCTCACTCTTTTTTTTCACATTTTTATTAAGGAGGCTCATTCACACAATGTCAGTTGACCTGCGTAGATCTGCACAGATCAACACATGCACAAAGTAAATAATTATTTTGTACATGCTGCATTTTTACTCAACACAACACACCTTACTTAAAAAAAAACAGTGTCACAACACACTGTCCCTACACAACATACACCAGCATGGTGCCCCATCATTGGCATCAGTGGAAGGAATAGTTCCCCATCATTTGTGTCAGTGGGAGAAATAGTGCCCCATCATTGGTGTCAGTGGGAGGAATAGTGCTCCATCATTGGTGTCAGTGGGTGGAATAGTGTCCCATCATTGGTATCAGTGGGAGAAATAGTGCTCCATCATTGGTATCCATGGGAGGAATAGTACCCCATCATTGGTATCAATGAGAGGAACAGTGCCCCTATCATTGGTGTCACTGGGAGGAATAGTGCCCCATCATTGATGTCAGTGGGAGGAATAGTGTACCATCATTGGTATCAGTGGGAGGAATAGTGACCCATTATTGGTGTCAGTGGGAGAAATAGTGACCCATCATTGATGTCAGTGGGAGAAATAGTGACCCATCATTGGTGTCAGTGGGAGGAACAGTCTCCCATCATTGGTGTCAGTGGGAGGAATAGTGTCCCATCATTGGTGTCAGTGGGAGAAATAGTGGCCCATCATTGGTATCAGTGGGAGGAATAGTGACCCATCATTGGTGTCAGTGGGAGCAATAGTGACCCATTATTGGTGTCAGTGGGAGGAATAGTTCCCCATCATTGGTGTCAGTGGGAGGAATAGTGTCCCATCATTGGTGTCAGTGGGAGGAATAGTGTCCCATCATTGGTGTCAGTGGGAGAAATAGTGTCCCATCATTGGTGTCAGTGGGAGAAATAGTGGCCCATCATTGGTATCAGTGGGAGGAATAGTGACCCATCATTGGTGTCAGTGGGAGCAATAGTGACCCATTATTGGTGTCAGTGGGAGGAATAGTTCCCCATCATTGGTGTCAGTGGGAGGAATAGTGTCCCATCATTGGTGTCAGTGGGAGGAACAGTCTCCCATCATTGGTGTCAGTGGGAGGAATAGTGTCCCATCATTGGTGTCAGTGGGAGGAATAGTGTCCCATCATTGGTGTCAGTGGGAGAAATAGTGTCCCATCATTGGTAAACAAAAGGCAAGCAAAGGGCTACATCTGGCCATGGTCCACAGTTTGGAGACCACTGCCCTAACAGAGGGTCGTCACACGGGGACAAACGTTTCTTTTGGAAGATTCACCCCCACCTCTTGTGCTGGAGACAACTCTAATTATAATTATGTTTGTGTCCCAGTGACAGAGATCAGAGACACAGATAGACAGACATCATTAAAAACTTGACATGGGTTCTAATCCTTCCCTGCTTTATCCAGAACTAAAAAAAAAAAACAGTTTTGGCTATAAATTGCATTTTTAAATATATAAATAAATCTGCATAGGACTTTGAGCTCACCACACACATTATGATCTGATTGTACAATCAACAACAAATTATATAGTACAAACACCAGTCAAGATTGTACGGTTATTGCGATTGTAATGTGTATGGTGACCTTATTGGGGGATTCTGGGCACCCGTCAGCCCTGTATGTATCAGTCACTCCCCAATTACTATTTTAGCCAGTCCAGGAAATGGGTAAGGAGATCCTATAATGTCTATGGACCAGTCTGATAAACTCTCCTTGTCATTTAGTGGTTTTCTATTATTATTTTCTATGTTTGGTTCCTTTTTTGACATTCCTAGTGGTTAGAATGAAGCGTATGTTGTCACTTGTTACATTCTGTATCCTTCCTGTGGGTATAGGGGAATGTGTAAGCAATGTAGATAAAGCATTACTGTCAGGAGGATGATGGGCAATGCAGGTCTAGATGACCCTGAATACATGACAAGTGTCATTCTATCAGTTCCGCTTCACACTGATAATCGCAACCTTCGCCTGAAGATAAGCAAGGAGAAAAATGCCAAATATTGTCAATAACCTTTCCGTGTTCTTTGCCCCAATATAGAGCTCTTCAGGCCAATCTGAGCTGGAATGTTGTGTGTACCTGTTTTCTAATGCTGTCTGCCCAGTGAAATTAACCGTTTTCACTACATATAGTGTCGATTTAAAAAAATGGAACACAGAAAAATGTTCTGCCTTTTGTTTTTGTTGTTTAGTTATATGCCAAAAAAAAGCGTCAGAGGAGAATATAATTGGTTGCACATTGTCTGTCATACACATCCACCTCTCCCTCACAGTCCATCCCTCCTAACTACAGGATTTACACCATAGAAACGCACTCCGGATGCTTCTCTGCATACGCTTTTTTGGTGCATTTTTGATGCGTTCCAGTGCATTTTTCTCCCCTCTTTCTTCTTCACCTTGAATAAGGACATGTGTGCGTTTTTGGTGCGTTTTAGGTGCGTTCCAGTGCATTTTAACTTGTTCCAGTAAAGAATGTTCTATTTTTTTCCCTGGAACTGGAACCCACACACTGGTGTGATCTTTGCTATAAGAAAATCATATAACCTACTATATCCATGCAGTTTTGATGCAGAAAAAAAAATGCACTGTTCTGCATGTGGTGTGAACTGGCCCTTAAAGAGTATGTAAAGCCAACATTTCATATTCCTGATATGTGGTTGCTGTACCATGTACTTCTCTGGGAAAGTATCCTGTTCTCTTTGTATTGCTTTCTTTGTGTAATGTACCTGGTGTTCCTGCCTGCAGTGTTAATTTTGGCAGAAAATTTCGATTCAGTTTTATGCCGCGTACACACGATCACTTTTTGTGATGTAAAAAACGTCGTTTTATCTCATGAAACAAAATGATGTTTTTCAAACTTCATTTTAAAAAATGATGTTGCATACACACCATCGTTTTCTGAAAATGCTCTTGCAAAGCGCGGTTATGTAAGACACTTTCGACGGCACTCTGTTCCATTGAAGCTCCCGTCTCATAACTGGCTTCTGGGCATGCGCGGGTTTAAAAACGTCGTTTTAAACGTCGTTTTGCCCACACACGATCATTTTTTGTGAAACAAAAGACGACATTCTGAAAAACGACACAAAAAATTCAAGCATGTTGGAATTTTTTTTTGGAAGTTTTGCCCACACACGATCAATTTAAATGACGTTTTAAAAAACGTCGTTTTTTTTTCATCGTAAAAAACGACCGTGTGTACGCGCCATTAGTCTTAGGACTAAAATGGCATTTTAGTTTTAGCCCTGGTTCACACTGGCACAATCTGAGATGCGATTTGAGATGTCAAATCGCATCTCAAATCGGCAGCATTTGCCGGCAATTGTACCGTCCTATTCGGTGCGACGCCGCATCTGCAGCACTGCACCGATTTCAAAAAGTAGTTCCTGTACTACTTTTTGCGATTTCGGGCCGCGATTTACATTGACATCTGTGCAGAAACCTGCACAGATGTCTCTGAAATCACGGCCGAAATTGGGACTGCCAGCGGGAGTGAAATCGTGCGAGTTCAGCTGAACTCGTACGGCTTCACTCCCGCAGCCCAGTGTGAACCAGGGCTAAAACTCATTTTAGTCATCTAAAATCTAATGGGTGTAATTAACCCTTACAGACCACTTTTAACTTACAGGTAAGCCGACACATTTTAAGAGATATTTGCAGAAAAGACTGCACTGATGTCTACGGCGCAGGCGCACTGAGCGTGCCGTTAGTGAAGACGATTGCGCCGTCACTGACTGCTCCCATGCGCATGCCAATCACAGCGCCGGAGCCGCGATACCCAGAAGTAACTCGGGTATCATGACGGCCGCGGAAGTGAGGAACGAGAGTCGCTTCGGGGGCTTCTATCTCAGGTAAGTAATTCATAATGAGCTAGTATGCATGCCTTTCTTTTGCATTTTTTTTAAAGAAATGCTTAAGAGGGTTTAAATTGTAATGCATTATTTAAAGTTTTTTTTTTTTTTTTGCTGTCACAATGTAGAGCAGTGTTTCCCAACTCCAGTCCTCAAGGCACACCAACAGGTCATGTTTTCAGGATTTCCCTCAATTGAAACAGCTGTGGTAATTACTAAGGCAGTGAAACTGATCGAATCACCTGTGCAAAATAATGGAAATCCTGAAAACATGACCTGTTGGTGTGCCTTGAGGACAGGAGTTGGGAAACACTGATGTAGAGTATAATATTTCCTATCATCTGTGCCCAGTCTTACCACAAAGAGTTAATCCAGTTCTGAGCAATTATCTTTTATTGTTCAGTGAGATAAAACAGACTAACAGAGAAAAACCTTAGTCCGTTCCGCCCCCTTGATGTGAGTGACAGGTTATTTACATATCTCATGCACTAGCCTGGAGACAGGCATTATTTTTTAATGCCCACCCCCACTCCGTTTCTGAAGTCATGTGGTTACTTTTCTGGATTTTGACTGGATGCTAGTGATCATAGCAGAATTCAGTGTAAGGAATACATAGGAAAAAATGCATGTTGACAAGGGGAGTGTAAATGTGGGCTGGGAATCTACTGACATCACGACTCCACCCACCGAGCTCCAGACAACAGACCCACCCACAGAATCTGCAGGTTTCGGGTCTCATAACAGACAGAGGGGAGACATTTGACAGGTAAGGATGCATGCAGGAGGCATCTATATCTTTACAGATCAGCACTATGGCAGTAGTTTAGAAAGGATGAGAGAGGGTTTACTTCCACTTTAAGCATTTTTCCACAATTTCCAAACTCATTATATACTACTGGAATGAAAAATCGAATATGTTATTATTTATATTATTGAGGTATGAACATGCACAACAGACCAGTATTGATTTTGACATCAAACTTCTATTTAGTTTTAGTCTTTTGATTACAATGGCATTTTAGTATAGGTCCCATTTTAGTTGTTTGACTGGTTTTAGTCATATTTTAGTCATCTCAATTGTTTTAGTCGCCTAAAATGGTATTAAGTTAGTTGACTAAAATGTTTTAGTTGATTTTAGTCGAAAAATAACACTGACTGCTAGTCCCAATGCTTGCCTATTAAAACATGACCACACTAAGACTGGCCTATAGATTATCTGCAGATGTCAGATGGAAAACGTGGGAGATTCCTCCATCCACACAGTTTAGACTACATGGAGAAATCTGTTGCACTTTTTTCATCTAACCATAGAAAATCTGCAGATAATCTATAGGTGTATGGCCAGCTTTAGCAGGAGAGCACACTGTGGCCAGTTCTCTAGCTATGCTGGGAACTTTGTGTACTCCCCTCCAATGATCAGACCTATCCTGACACACACCCCCGCCCTTGCACAGCCTTTCACTGTTTCTCTACCCCCTTTCCCCAGCTTTCTGAGTTCTGTATGCATCTAAGAACAGAGGGTATGCGATCATTAAGGATGAGCTCTGCGTGTTCGCATGGTACACGTGCAGAGCCCGCCAGGAAGTGTGCATGGCACTGCGCTAATCACAGGCAGGGAGACATTGTCCCGATCTCTGCAGCCGAGCATCGGGAAATGTCTCCCTGGCTGTGATTAGCGCAGCGCCATGCACACTTCCTGGCGGGCTCTGCACGTGTACCATGCGAACACGCCAGAGCTCATCCTTAGCGATCATATAAGAAATGGGAAAAAAATGTAGTGAGTGAGTGTTCACATATACTTCAACTTAGACCAATGTCCCGATAATCTTGGCCCATGCTATTGGACATTAATAGCACACTGTTGTTTATGACTTTTAAATGGATTTGGCAACAACACCTAGAACTTGTGCAGTGGCATTGTTGATTTGATGCATGGGAAAATATGCCTATATTTACCCGGTATTTGTTGGTAATTCTAAGGGCGTATTCACACTTGTGGAAAAGGGACAGTAAAAATAGGCAGTTGAGCTGTGGTTTTACCACCCCTTGACATCCTCCTTATCAGAGCCCAGAGGCGATTGTGCACATGCTGTGGCTGCAAAGTTTTTTGCTTTGCAGTAACAGTAAAAAATGATTGATACCCTCTGCTCCATATGACGGACAGTACTGCCACCAAACTTGAACCATTAAGTGAATGGGACTTCGCAGAAACCGCCCTGCAACCCAGTGGTATGAGCTTCTTATGAGCTTCTTAATTCTTAAAGTGGTCGTAAACACTGTTTTACCAGTGGTCTCAAAACTGTGGGGCTGGATGCGGTCCTTTGATTGCCTTTATATGGCCCCTGAGGCATTCTTCCTGCCAGTTACACCAACAATGGGGCACCATTCCTCCCACTGACGTCAATGATGGGGGATAATTCCTTCCACTGACAACACTTCCACTGGGGGGCACTATTCCCCCCCCCACTGACACCAACTATTTCTCTCCCTAATACCAAAGATTAGGCATTGTTTACGCCCACTGGGCACAGTTCGGCCCCCCTAAAGTCTGAAGGACAGTAAACTGGCCCTTTCTTTGGAAAGTTTGGAGACCCCTGACCTATACCTACAAATAAGCCTATAATAAGGCTTACCTGTAGTTACTGTGAAAATCTTCCAAACTTGGACTTGGCATCACTGCCACATGTGCTCTAAAGGTCTACTGTGCCGGACCTTCAGAGCTCATGATGTCATCGAACCCCCAGCCACCCATGTAGCCGGAAGGAAGACTGGGTGAAAAGAGAAGCCCTCTCAGCGGTGACTGAGTGCAACTGGAGTGCTTCATTTTAAGGTAAGCCTCTCACAATGTGCTAGTATGCTAGCACATTATGGCATTGCCTTGCAGGGGAATTTTTTAAAAGATAATTTGTTTAAAAAAAAATAAAAAAAAATTGTTCTAGCACAAATATTACCATAAAAATCCGTCTATTGAGATGGACCTTTCTGCCCATTTTTGAGCAACTGAACAATGTTCTTTGGCATGTGTAATTAACCATCTTCAATTATTGAACAGTTTTGCTAATTACACATGCAAATTACCTGGACTTGAAATCATCATATGCTTACCAATTTCACTGCACCTTAAAGCGGAGTTCCACCCACTTTTAGAACTGTGTCTTAAAGGAAAGACGAACACCCCACTACTAGTTTTTGGCTATATATTTATTTTTCCCTAACTCACCTTTTCCTGAATTACTAAGTGTACTTCCGTTCCAGCTGGGCCACGGCGCAGGACATCAAGTCCGCTTGTGCGGCGAGTCCCCCCGCTGTCTTCTGGGACCTGTGCGTGTCCCAGAAGACACGGTGGCTATTCACAAAGCGCCACGTGACTCGTGCATGAGCAGTAAGAAACCCGGAGTGAAGCCGAAAGGCTCCACTCCCGGGATTTCCCTTAGTTAAAATTCCTGGTTCCTTCACCCAATCCGGTGGACAGATCGGCCGTAGGGGGGGGGGGGGACACATCACAGATTCCCTGGACAGGTAAGTGTCCTTACTAAAAAATCAGCAGCTACAGTGTGTAAAAAAAAAAAAAAATTCTTCTGCTATTAGCATTAATCACTTCTGACAAGTTTTTATGACACCAAGAGAAAAATGGTGACGGGAGGCACCTCCGGCTAAATGACAGCCTCAATTCTGTTCCCTCCAACCAGCTCTCAGAGCTCTTTTCACTGAGCTCTGCAGAGTGTAACTTCAGCTCTCTGCCCCTTTTTTTCTTAACACTCAGGCTGCGTACACACGACCGGTTTCCTCGGCAGAATTCAGCAAGAAACTCGATGGGAGACGTATTCTGCCAAGGAAACCGGTCGTGTGTACATTTTTCGCCAAGAAACCCGTCGAGGAACTCGTCGAGCCAAAAAGAGAGCACGTTCTCTATTTCCTCGATGGGCAATGGGAAAATTTGGCTCAACGAGTTTTTTAACTGCCGAACAAGGAACTCGACAGGGAAAACGATGTTTCTCGGTCGTGTGTACGTGGCCTCAGACAGCAGATAAACAGGAGGATTTGTTTCATCTCTGTGTATCACCTGAGGCCACTCACTACACTGGGTATATGTGAGGGTTTACAACCACTTTAAAGTTATCCAGCTGCCAACTGAGCTTTTTGCTGAAAGATTGTTCTACATCTACAACTTGCCTGTACCTTCAAAAGGAGAAGGTGGGGAATTGCAGGTGAAAGTTGCTGTCACTGACAGCATTACATAGAAATGAATGCTTAGATCATTAATGCAAGTCACACACACACTGAGATTTTTTATTTTATATTTATATAGACACATCAACAAACTTGGCCACAAACTGTGTGTCTGCCTGATTGGATACAGGGGGTCCCTGAAGTTAGAGGACTTTAGTTAAAGTTAGGGACTTTTGTTCTTAAGTCGAAAATGTTCGTAAGTCGGAAACTGCATGCACAGAACGGCAATTACCTAATTTTCCGATGTTCTGTCGAATGACTGCGCATGCGCAGAATGGGAGATACTTTGTTTTCTGATGTTTTCTGATGTTCCGTCAAATGTGCCCGCTGTCGAAAATGCATGCGCAGAGTGGCAGATATGTCCTGTTCGTAAGTAGGAGTTGTTCATAAGTCGGGCGTTCGTAAATCGGGGACCCCATGTATACCGGTAGATTACTTAGTCAAGCCCACTGTATATGAGGCCAGCATGTAAACCTTAACCACTTCCCGACGGCCATATGACTATGTACGGCCGCAGGGTGGCTCTGAATTTCTGGGACGCCGTCTTTTTACGGCTGCCCCTTTCCTCGTTCACCGCGGGTGCTCCCGAATGTGTGCTGCGGGGAACTTCTGTGCTGGCCGTGTCCCTTGGACACAGCCAATCACAGATCACGGTAAATAGCAAATCACAGCGGCTATTTACAGCACGATCGTCGGCCAATGAGAGATGATCTTAAATGTATATGAGATCATCTCTCATTGCCAGCTCTCCCCTCCTCACACAGACACCGCGTGTGAGGAGGGAGAAAGTGAGTTAAACTGCCGCCCAGTGCCCATATAGTGCCCATACAGTGCCGCCCAGTGCCATACAGTGCCCATACAGTGTCCAGTGCCATACAGTGCCCAATCAGTGCCCGGGAAACACTTGGTGCCCCTCTGCAGCCTCCGTACCCACCTCTGCCTACTTTCCAAAAAGGGGTTATTTGGGGGGCATTTGTACTTTCCTGGCTTGTTAGGGTCTCAAGAAATGAGATAGGCCTTCAGTACATCAGGTGTGATCAGATGTGATCATTTTTTATGATTTGCACTATAGATTGTAGACTCTAAAACTTTCACACAGACCAAATAATTTCCAAAAATGTTGGGTTATTTTTATCAAAGACATGTAGCAGTATAAATTGTGGCCAAAATGTATGAAGAAAAAGTAATAATTTGCAAAATTGTATCACAGAAACTAAGAAAAAAAAAATTCCCCAATTTTCTGTCTTTTTTCATTAATAGCGCAAAAAATTAAAATCGCAGAGGTGATCAAATACCATCAAAAGAAAGCTCTATTTGTATGAAAAAAAGGACAGAAAAATCATTTGGGTCCAGTGTTGCATGACTGAGTAATTGTCATTCAAAGTGTGAGAGTGCTGAAAGCTGAAAATTGGTCTGGTCAGGAGGGGTGTTTATGTGCCCAGTAAGCAAGTGGTTAAAAATCACCCATTTTTTCATATTTACTTAATTTTGCCCCTCCATCGTCCTGCAATCAGAGATTATTATTATTTTTATTTTTTTATGTAGCTGGCCAGGAATTCCATTTTTCTGGACTGAGCAAGAGTGACGTAGTCCCAGTCACCTGTAGCCTCCTGATACACTACGTCACACATCCCAGGAGGCTTCTGGACTAGTTGCTCCACACTGCGCATGCACAGTGGGCGTCATCAGGGGGCAGGCTGCAAGGACCCAGAAGAGACACCTGGCTCCCAATCACATTAAAAAGGAAGATGGCGACATGAGAGCTGGTTTGCAGTGGGGGATTGGCAGATCACAGCAGGACAACCGTGGAAGGTATCCTATTTGGGTTTAACTCTATGGACAAAGAGGAAAGAGGGGTTAAAGGCAAAATTAGCCACAAGAGGGAGGTAAAGTTCCCCTTTAGAGCTTGTTGACACTACTTGCAATGACCTACGTTTTCCACACTGGATAATAGCAGGACACTGGTAGGGCACACAACAAAAAAAACAATTGTACAATTAGTCATTAAAAACGATTGTGTGTGTGTGGGCTTAAGAGCATTTTTTGGGTTCTAAAAAACAGGCAATTTTTTCTAGAGCCTGAAAAACATCATTTTTTTAGGACCCCGAAAAACATTTGTGTGTACGCGGCATAAGACTTGACAGGTTGTGAGGTGGGCGGCGAAGGGCAGAGAGTCGCTGATTGCCGCCATTATGGTGTGGGGTTGTTTTTCAGGGATTGGGCTTGACCCGTTAGTCCCTGTGAAGGGAACACTTAAGGCGTCAGCATACCAAGACATTTTGGACAATTTCTTGCTCCCAACTTTGTGGGAACAATTTGGGGATGGCCCCTTCCTGTTCCAACATGACTGAGCACCAGCAGTAGTTTGATGATCTTGTCCTATATATTGGCAAGAGAATGCATGTGACCCCTTTCCTGTTCCAACATGACTGCACACCAGTGCACAAAGGTCCATAAAGATTCGGATGAACCCGTTTGGGATGAAGGAACTTGACTAGTCTGCACAGAGTCCTGAGCTCAACCCAATAGTACAGCTTTAGATGAATTAGAGTGGAGACTGTAAGGCAGGCCTTCTCTTCCACATCAGTGCCTGACCTCACACATGCACTTCTGGAAGAATGGTTAAACATTCCCATAGACACACTCCTAAACCTTGTGGACGGCCTTCCCAGAAGATTTGAAGCTGTTATAGCTGCAAAGGGTGGGCCAACTCAGTATTGACAAGGACTGGCATGCCATTAAGGTTCGCGTGTGTGTGTAAAGGCAGGCGTCCCGATACTTTTTGGTAACATAGTGTATGTTGCTAGCTTATAGCACATTCTTTGATGTCTGAGGGTTGAGGAGTAGATATCATCATGTATAGTCATGTGGAAAAATCTGACATATATGAAATCCATATAGGGCCTCTGCCTTTTGTTGACTTAAACAAGAATAGTCACCCTCTGCGTTAATGTACAACAAGGAGCTGGATGGGATCGGTAAAGCGTGCAGCCTGCAGACATTCCAGGAACGTTGTGTCACTACAATAATACAATCACCCGGTGACTGCGGCTGTACCTTCACTTCCATAGCAGACATGCATCCACCGCGTCGGTAGTCCATGAATAGTAGGCATGCATGTTTGCATTGTTAATCCTGAAGACATAGCCCAAAGGTTTTCTCCAGAAATATATATATATATGTTCTACATAACTGGCTTTCGGTGCAGAAGGGTTGCTTATTCTAGACACCCATTCATGTCAAAATAAAACATTGTTTGAATACCTTTGTACTGTAATCAATTTCTTGGCAGAGATTATGTCAGTAAAAATGTTCCTACCTGCTGTAACACATCTCTGGCCTGTTTCCCAACGTGTGGTATGTTGGTCACTGGGGGTACAGAAACTTCCTTTTATCTCAGTGCTTCTCAGGATAAATCTCACTGCTTCGGTGATAGCGGAGGCGGGATAAAAAGGAGCAGGATGTGAGCGTTGGTAGAAATATCCATTAACAGAGTGTATACTGCTCCTTCCATAATTTAACCGCTTGAGACCCGGACCATTATGCAGGTAAAGGACCTGACCCCTTTTTGTGATTCGGCACGGCATCACTTTAACTGACAATTACGCGGTCGTGCTTCGTGGCTCCCAAACAAAATTGGCGTCCTTTTTTTTCCACAAATAGAGATTTATTTTGGTGGTATTTGATCACCTCTGCGGTTTTTATTTTTTGCGCTATAAACTTAAATAGAGTGACAATTTAAAAAAAAATTGTTGCTATAATAAATATCCCCCCAAAAATGATAAAAAAACGTTTTTTCCCTCAGTTTAGGCCGATACGTATTCTTTTTTTTTTTTACTAGTAATTGCGGCGATCAGCGATTTTATATATATTTTTTTTTTCCCGTGACTGTGACATTATCGCGGACACATCGGACACTTTTGACACATTTTTGGGACCATTTTCATTTTCACAGCAAAAAGTGCTATAAAAATGCACAGATTACTGTGAAAATGACAATGGCAGTGAAGGGGTTAACCACTAGGGGGCGCTAAATGAGTTAAGTATGTCCTGTTGTGTGTTTATTACTGTGGGGGGGGGTGTGGCTGGACGCGTGACGTCACTGATCGACGTTCCCTATATCAGGGAACAGACGATCAGTGACAAGCCACAGAGAAGAACGGGGAAGGTTTGTTTACACTCACCTTTCCTCGTTCTTTAGCTCCTGTGACCCGATCGTAGGATCAGGTCCACGGATCCTGCTAATAATTCTTAGATGTGATGGCCGTATTCGTTTTCTTTTTTAACCTTTCATTCTTCTATTTGCACCTGGTGATCCAGCAAATAATATAAAAAAAAAAGAAGAATCTCTCTTTAAGCTTTATCAATATTGTATATTTAAATATGCTGCCTGCTGTGCCCCTTCATCCAGAGTGGGGGGTACTGTAATACGAAAAAACACAAATAAGAACACTAATTAGCCACCACATCTAATGATTTGTAAGCTGCAGTGTGTGTATGTATGTATGTATGTATGTATATATAAATATTTGTACTGAAAAGTTTGCATACCCTGGCAGAAATTGTGAAATGTTGGCATTTATATTGAAAATCTGACTGATCATGCCAACAGGATAAGATAGTGATCACATGAAGCCATTTATTATCACATCGTCTTTTGAATCCTTTTAAAATCATAATGATAACAGAAATCACCCAAATAGCCCTGATAAAAAGTTTACATAACCTGGAATGTTTGGCCTTGGTACAGACACAGAAGGAGACAAATACAGGTTAAAATGGCAATTGAAGGTTAATTTTCCACATTTGTCATCATGATTAAAAAAAAAGGATCCCAAAAAATGTTATAATGGCTTCATGTGATTGCTATCCTTAACCACTTAAGAACCGCCTACTGCACATTTACGTCGGCAGAATGGCACGGCTGGGCACATCAACGTATATATACGTTGATTTTAGTACCCAGCCGTGGGTCGCGGGCGCGTGCCCGCTACCCGGTCCGAAGCTTCGGGACCGCGGGATTCGCGGACCCGATCGCCGCTGCAGTGCGGCGATCCGTCCCTGGAGCGGAAGAACGGGGAGAGCCGTGTGTACACACGGCTTCCCCGTGCTTCTCTGTGGCTGTAGCATCGATCGCATCATCCCTGTAATAGGGGGACGCGATCGATGACATCACACCTACAGCCACACCCCCCTACAGTAGTAAACAAAACACATAGGCACACATCCCCTACAGCGCCACCTGTGGTTAACTCCCAAACTGCAACTGTCATTTCCACAGTAAACAATGCAAATTTAAATGCATTTTTTGCTGTGAAAATGACAATTGTCCCAAAAATGTGTCAAAATTGTCCGAAGTGTCCGCCATATTGTCGCAGTCACGAAAAAAATCGCTGATCGCCGCTATTAGTAGTAAAAAAAAAAAAAAATTATAAACATGCAATAAAACTATTCCTTATTTTGTAAACGCTATAAATTTTGCGAAAACCAACCGATAAACGCTTATTGCGATTTTTTTTACCAAAAATACGTAGAAGAATACGTATCGGCCTAAACTGAGGAAACAAAATGTTTTTTTATATATTTTTGGGGGATTTTTATTATAGCAAAAAGTAAAAAATATTGCATTTTTTTTAAAATTGTCGCCCTATTTTTGTTTATAGCGCAAAAAATAAAAACCGCAGAGGTGATCAAATAACACCAAAAGAAAGCTTTATTTGTGGGGAAAAAAGGACGCCAATTTTGTTTGGGAGCCACGTCGCACGACCGCGCAATTGTCAGTTAAAGCGACGCAGTGCCGAATCGCAAAAAGGGGCAAGGTCCTTTACCTGCATTTTGGTCCGGGTCTTAAGTGGTTAAAAGACAATTTTTCTGGCATGATTAGTCATATTTTCAATATTAATTAAGGGTGTGAAAACTTTTAAGCATGACTGTGTATACGTGTATGTGTATATTCGGCCTTCTGCCGAATGACGCTACACCCATGGAGGCGGAATCGGATTGTGACGGCTTTTTTTTACCCCATTGCCAATTCACATGGGGGGCATGGGATCTGGGGGTCCCCTTTGTTCAGAGGGGCTTCCAGATTCCGATAAGCCCCCCCACAACCGCAGACCCCCACAACCACCGGGCAAGGGTTGTGGGGATGAGGTCCTTGTCCCCATCAACATGGGGACAAGGTGCTTTGGGGGTCTTAGTATGGATTTTGAGGGAGACCCCTACGCCATTTGAAAAAAAAAAATTTTGCCACAGGGTTCCCCTTAATATCCATACCAGACCTGAAGGGCCTGGTAATGGACTGGGGGGGCACGCCATTTTTTTAATTACTTTGATCTGTATTGCCGGGACCCAACAATTTATTTCAGCCGCGAGTAGTTTTAAATTACTTTTTTTTCCTTTACAAATGTAATTTTGCTGCAGGGACTGTTCTAAACACAGGAAAAATGCACCACTTTACAGGCATACTATAAACTAGGTACTAAATTTAAAGGATAATTTCACTTTTATTGTTTCACTTGAAGCATTATTAAAATCATTGCTCCCGAAAAAATAGACGTTTTTAAAACTTTTATTTGCATTGATACATGGTTATTGTTCCCTGGGGCAGGACCCGGGTCCCCTAACACTTTTTATGACAAAAACTTGCATATTAACCACTTAAGGACCGCCTACTGCACATATACGTTGGCAGAATGGCACGGCTGGGCACATCAACGTATATATACGTTGGTTTTAGTACCCAGCCGTGGGTCACGGGCGCGTGCCCGCGGCGTGCTCCTGTGACCCGGTCCGAAGCTCCAGGACCGGGACCGCGGGACTCGCGGACCCAATCGGCCACTGCAGTGCGGCGATCTGTCCCTGGAGCTGAAGAACGGGGAGAACTGTGGCCGCAGCATCGATCGCGTCATCCCTGCTACAGTTATAAACACACACACACAGGGAACACTCAAAGTCACAGCGCCCCCTGTGGTTAACTCCCAAACTGCAACTGTCATTTTCACAGTAAACAATGCAATTTAAATGCATTTTCCTGACGCCAACATGGCAGCATACTAGTGATAGAGCTCCGCCTCTTGACCACTCCCTCAGGACCAGTGAATAGCATAAATTAAGGCATGGTTAGCCGCCACCCCATTCTTCTTTTTTTCCTCATACCTCACGCACCAGTGAAGAGTAAGCAGTACTATGTCCCCCCTCTGCCTCAGTGCAGTAGCCGGCTGGGTTGAGCCTCTCCCAGTGCGAAGTCCCAGCGCTCAGGCTGCTAAACGCGCTTTAGTCTGGGAGCCCCTTCTGTGGGTCTTATTGGGGCCCCTGCAGTGTTTCCTCTTTAGGAACGAAATCTGCTTTTACAATTGATAACTGCAGCGCTTGTGGAATATGGAGGGGCCAGCTATGCTTTATCTCTCTTGGCCCCTTGTGCCATACAGGGTCACCTGTATCTTTTACCTATATCACCCTTTTTTGTCTTTCATTACCTTTCTTATTCACTGCTTCAGCAAAACAAACAGAAGAAACTACAGGGTTGTCTTCTAACACAGGTACAGAGATAGGAAAGGTTCAGTCTCTTTAGCCAACAGATTGATATATAGACAGTACATGGCTATAGCCAGAGCTATAGTCTTTCATATGGTTTTGCTCACCCCAGTGGGTGTGGGATCCAGCGGTGGATCCTCTCACACATCATGCTGCTGTCTGTGTCTCTCTCTCTCCATACACACAACTCATCTCTGACATGTTCAGCTCAGCTGACAATCAGGTCTGAAAGGGAAATTCTTACCCTATTCAGTTAACCCCTTCTTAACACGCCCAGACTCACCCTGTGCAGGTAGATATGTCTGTGTGTATGTATGTGTATGTATGTGTGTGTATGTGTGTGTATGTATGTATATGTATATATATATGTATATATATATATATATATATATATAATGTGTGTGTGTGTATAGGTGTATATACAGATGTAGGTGTATGTAGATAAATCAGGAAAGAAAGTGGAATCCTTTCTCCTATGTCTACTCCTGCTACTTCTATCGCTTTTCAGCTATCCTTACCTCAGCTGGCCGTCCCATTTCTCCACAGATAAAGACTCAGTTACTGCTCATAATACAAAGACCCTCAACAACTAGGATGGGGACCACCATATAGGTAAGTTTTCAGAAAAGAGTGCCCTCTTGTGCGGATTGCTTTGATTTGCTTCAGCCCCGCATGCCCACGCTCTCAAAAGAGCCAGGCCAAGGAAACGCAGACGTTCTTCAGGGGAGCATAGCCTGGATGGCGCCCCCACTCAGGAGAAAATTTCCAAGGAAGACGTCTTTGCTCCTCTTCCCCAGAGCCGGTGCCCCAGCAAGAGTCCTGCAAGGCCTATGGCACAGTACCTATGCCCAGGAAGCTGGTGAGTAGACACTGCCTGGAAGAGTATGCAGCTAACAGGTAATGCCAAATGTCTTTATTATTGATAAGAGTGGCACAAGATTCTGTTTTGAACTCACCTTAATTACCTGAAGCTACTGTTACACTTGTATTGTAAACTGTTGTAGACTGTTGCCATAGGAGACAGCGTTCCTATCAGTGCAGATGTGGCATCTTGCTGGATGTTTTTACTGCGTGGCTGTCATTCTATAGAAGTCTTAGAGTCTGCCGGGTTGGTGTTGCGGCTTCCTAAGGGTGTCCTGGCCCTAATCCTCTCTCCCAGAGTTCTGTTGAGGAGAGATGGAATCGCTTTGCAGACTGAGGCCCTGACATATGGTTCAGAGCCCGGATTGTCCTGGTGAATCCTGGACAGGTGGCACACCTTAGGTGTCTGACGCCCCTAAAACTACTTTGCACTGCACCCATTATACCTTTATGACCCACTCTATGTGAAGGGAGGTCAGCGACTCGTGGTTCTCGTTAGACTGAAGGTGGCCTGGGTCCTTGT
Organism: Rana kukunoris; assembly: GCA_029574335.1. Classification (NCBI taxonomy): domain Eukaryota; kingdom Metazoa; phylum Chordata; class Amphibia; order Anura; family Ranidae; genus Rana; species Rana kukunoris. The sequence goes on along the minus strand of CM056050.1, from coordinate 323,789,862 downwards.
TACATATATTACAGATACAGCAGTCTGCTACTCAGGATATGGAGGCTTCACAGGAAGTCCCACATAGTTTCTTTTTAAACCACTGGAAAAGCATCCTGGCACCTTGGTTATGGTTGAGACCCTGTGCTAAGTATTGCTTCCTAGAAACAAAAGTGGGAAAGAATGGAAAGATGTTGGAGAAAAATGCCCATATAAACAGGCTGTCAAAACTGTATACCCTGAACAAGCTAAGGGTCAACCTGCTCCTACATATTGTAGCATCTGCAGGTGCCAGCAGACCAGCAATAACCAGCCCATGTGTTGGGCGAGTCTTATGGGGATGGTTTAATTATTATCAACCAGCTGCTGCACTTGCAGGACTCTGAGGAGAGTGGCAGGATCTGCATCCCTTTAGGCAGGATTTCCTTTTGAGTATCTTGCCAAAAATGACATTTTTTGTAGCAGTGGGTGCAACAAAAAATAAATAAAAGTCTGACTTGTACCTTAGTGCAGACTTCTGGGAGAAAATCTGTCACACAAGTGCATGCCCAAACTCTAGGGCTCAGTTTCCTTTAGTGCGACATGAGACTGGAAGGTCACATGACAGACCTCTGGGGAAAAATCAATCACACAAGTACATGCCCAGACTCTAGGGCTCAGTTTCCTTTAGTGCGACTTGAGACTGGAAAGTCGCATGACAGACCTCTGGGGAAAAATCAATCACACAAGTACATGCCCAGACTCTAGGGCTCAGTTTCCTTTAGTGCGACATGAGACTGGAAGGTCACATGACAGACCTCTGGGGAAAAATCAATCACACAAGTACATGTCCAGACTCTAGGGCTCAGTTTCCTTTAGTGCGACTTGAGACTGAAAAGTCGCATGACAGACCTCTGGGGAAAAATCAATCACACAAGTACATGCCCAGACTCTAGGGCTCAGTTTCCTTTAGTGCGACTTGAGACTGGAAAGTCGCATGACAGGCCATTCCCCATAATTTCCAATGAGTATTGTTTATATCTGTGCGACTTCAAGTGGCATCGACTTCAAAATAGTCCCTGCACTACTTTGGTTCCACTTTGATGCAACTTATACAGGCATTGTTTCCAGTCGCATCAAAATTGCAGCAAAAAAAAAAAATATGCAAAAATCGCAGCAAAATCACGCGACTTTGGGGTTGCAATAGTGAAGCCTTGAGGTAAGACCTAGAGGGCACACTTTACGTGTTTCTGGACAGCATATGGTACAGGTCCTTGGATGAAGGTATCAGGCACTCATGGTCACTTCGGGAAATTCCCCACTGCTCCTCCAGACCATTTCTCTCCCACGCATATGTCAAGTCCACCACAACAGGTGTGCTGCTACAATGCTTACAATACACTTCAGACTCAAGGGATTGCAGGTTTTCTATACAATCCTGTTTGGAGTTTGCAGTGGATGTTGTCTGGTGTCCAGTAGCAGATCGGAAGAGGTCGAACCCTTCTGGGTCCTCTTTGAGATCTTTAAGCTGAAGTCCATTAAACAGTACAACCACATGGCTGGATGCTGTTGCTGGATTGTCAGGATGCCTATCCTATCCTCACACCTTAGAGGGAAAGCAAAACCAACTGGTTAGTGTACACTGGGGGTGCTCTAGTTCCTCTTATTTCTATCAGAGGAAATGGTGACAGTCAGGAACAGGATTCTGAGGAAGTATACTTCCGCTTATTTGATGGTTTCTCAGTGCTCATCTGGGCACAACGTCATCATGCATACAGATGATTCCTGGACACCTGCGCAAATTTACATTTCAAGAATTCTACAAGGGAGGAAACGGGATCGAACACCGTTAATAACAGTGTTACTCAGTATGAGTAGCGGTCCATCATGATGGAAAGTCCTAGAGCAAGTCTCGGTCCGTTAGGACCTTTACACTGGAGAATTGCTATGAATCATGTCTACAAGACACTCGGGAAGATGCACTGTGAGGGACTTTAGGTCAAGGCAGGCGGAGATTCCCAGCCAAGGAGGGTAATCTTGAACGCGCTGGGGTTCAAGCAGCCCCTTTTATCACTTCAGCCTTACTACAGTGTCAAGGAAGACCAGTCTCCTTGCAGTTGAGCAACAGGGCAGTAGTTGCCTATATTCAGCTCCTGGGTGAAACTCACGGCAATATGCTAGTGAGAGAGGTAAAACCCATAACGCCTGGGATGGAAGATCCCCAGCAAAATTCCAGATGCAGTTTACCTCCCAGCAGATTTTTTGAACAAGTACAAGCTTCCCAGAGCACAACGAGGGTCTATGTCCCAGGTCTTCTCTGACCTGGTCCACAAGTGGGGCCTACCACAGACAGACCTCCTCGTTTCCCAGAGTAATCGCAAACTTTGTGTATGTCTGACTTTGTTTCCGCACCACAAGGCGCAGGGGGCAGATGCTCTGATCTCTCCATGGGACTGCAATGAGTGAAGGAGTGAGTGAAAAACCTGTATAGCGCTACACCTGCGAACTAAATCACCTCAGGGCGCTTCTTCTATCCATTGTCTTCCTTATCCCTCAGAAGAGGTGGGTCTTAAGTTTCTTCCTGAAGGCCTGATGGTTTTCTCCCATGCGGATGTCCGTTAGCAGAGCGTTCCATAGCCATGGTCCTTGGACATAGTTGTCATAGCCAGTCCTCCATATTGACCAGGAAGCCCTCGGTTTTCCCTGGCCATTCATTTCAGAATACAGAAGACATTGCTCCTCCATAACCTAAGCAGGGGTACTAAAGGGGGAAGGTGGGCAACTCTGTTGCTCTGGTTTCACTACAGAGTGATCTCTACTTGTGTGCGAGAAGACATTCTACTTACAACATCTAGGCCTAATTCTGGAACAAGTTTGCTTTTTCTTGGTAGAGCGAGACATTCATCCTACTGCCCTTTCAGTGCCAGCTGTTCTATACTTCCTCCACGCCTTAACCTATCCTCGCATAGCTCATGAGCGTCGCTTTATCGGCAAAAACACATTTAAATGGGCCATGAATCCTTCAGTTTGTACAACTTTTGAGTTTTTGGAGAGTAGGTCTCCACGGAAAAGATATATTGGAGCTGCAGGTTCTCATATCCGTTCAACCGTTCATTCTAACAGAGCAGTGTCCGGTTCAGGCCATCACTTATAAGGCAGTATCAATTGCAAGAACTTTAGGCAGGAGGTTATCGGATATTCAAGCTCTTGGAGCTTCAAACAAAAAAAAATAAAAAAATATATATGTATATTCTTTTCTTTCCAAAAGGAGTAGAGTTGGCCTTGTAGATCATCTTGCCACAAACATGGCAACAGACTGCTATTTAACAGACAGCTGGACATTGCCTAAATTTCCAGAACTTCACACAGGAAAGTCTCACAAACAGATAATTTTCATAACTTTAAAGTAGTCTCAGTCCACAATTGTCCCTTCCAGGTCATCTAAACCTTTTGTCATTCCAGCTGGGAATCAAGGGAAAGAAGTTACTGCCTGGACCCTAGCAGGCTCGGTTGTTCATATAGGACTAGGGGTTGCAAGCCTCCGTCAGCGGTGGCGGAGCACTCTACCAGAGCAGTTGAAGCCTCATAGGCAACACATTCAAAAGAATCTATGGTGCCCATCTGTAGAGGGGTATCGTGGTCTTCCCAACATTCCTACTCAAACTTGACAGAATAGACCCGGGGGTCCTGTCATCAGGGAACTTTGTAGGAAGAACTATTCAGTCCTTTGTCTCATCCTAATTAGAGGATTGGTTGGACAAGTAGATCCCACCCTGTCAGCTAGTTATTTATCACTAGTATGCTGCCATGTTGGCGTCAGGAAAATGGAAAATTGTATCAAATACTTACCGTAATTTTCCTTTCCTGACGCCAAACCATGGCAGCATATGAGCCCACCCATGTGCGTTTCGGTATGTGGCTTGTTACAAAGAATGGGGTGGCGGCTAACCATGCCTTAATTTATGCTATTCACTGGTCCTGAGGGAGTGGTCAAGAGGCGGAGCTCTATCACTAGTATGCTGCCATGGTTTGGCGTCAGGAAAGGAAAATTACGGTAAGTATTTGATACAATTTTCCATTTTTTGCTGTGAAAATGACAATTGTCCCAAAAATGTGTCAAAATTGTCCGAAGTGTCCGCCATAATGTCGCAGACATGAAAAAAATCGCTGATCGCCGCTATTGGTAGTAAAAAAAAAATAATTAACAAAAATGCAATAAAATTATTCCTTATTTTGTAAACGCTATAAATTTTGCGAAAACCAACCGATAAACGTTTATTGCGATTTTTTTTTGCCATAAATAGGTAGAAGAATACGTATCGGCCTAAACTGAGGAAAAAAAAAAGTTTTTTTATATATTTTTGGGGAATATTTATTATAGCAAAAAGTAAAAAATATTGAATTTTTTATTAAATTGTCGCTCTATTTTTGTTTATAGCGCAAAAAATAAAAACCACAGAGCTGATCAAATAACAGTAAGCTGTTCTAAATGACTAACCACCACTCAGATGATGGTGGAAAGCTTATTGAGGAGAAACAGGAAGTTAAAAAATTCAAACAAAGAAAAAAAACATTTAGAAGGGAAATCGAAGGAAAAGGTAAGTGAACCAACAATACACTAGCTTAACTACTTGCCGACCGCCCGCCGTCATATTACTGCGGGACGGTGGCACTGCTACGCGGGAGCACGTAGCTCTACGTCCTACCTTTAGCAGCTTGTAGGGCGTGCGCCCGCGCGCGTGCCCGGCGGGTACGATCGCCGCCGGGCACCCGCGATTGCTCGTAACAGAGCGGGGAACGGGAGGTATGTGTGTAAACACATACCTCTCATTCCTGTCAGCGGGGGAAACACTGATCTTCTGTTCATACAATGTATGAACAGAAGATCAGTGATTTCCCCTAGTGAGGCCACCCCCCCCATACAGTTAGAACACACCAGGAACACACTTAACCCCTTCCCCGCCCCCTAGTGTTAACCCCTTCACTGCCAATGGCATTTTTATAGCAATCCAATGCATTTTTATAGCATTGATCGCTATAAAAATGCCAATGGTCCCAAAAATGTGTCAAAAGTGTCCGAAGTGTCCGCCATAATATCGCAGTACCGAAAAAAAAAAACGCTGATCGCCGCCATTACTAGTAAAAAATAATAATAATAAAAATGCCATAAAACGACCCCCTTTTTTGTAAACGCTATAAATTTAGCGCAAACCAATTAATAAACGCTAATTGCGATTTTTTTTTAATGAAAAATATGTAGAAGAATACGTATCGGCCTCAACTGAGGAAAAAAATGTTTTTTTATATCTTTTTTGGGGATATTTATTATAGCAAAATGTAAAAAATATTGCATTTTTTTCAAAATAGTCGCTCTATTTTTGTTTATAGCGCAAAAAATAAAAACCGCAGAGATGATCAAATACCACCAAAAGAAAGCTCTATTTGTGGGAAAAAAAAGACGCCAATTTTGTTTGGGAGCCACATCACACGACCGCGCAATTGTCAGTTAAAGCGACGCAGTGCTGAATCACAAAAAGTGCTCTGGTCTTTGGACAGCAATATGGTCCGGGGCTAAAGTGGTTAAAGGAACCTATTTAGAAAATAAAAGACAAACCTTTACAACTCATTTAAGGACTCATTTATACAAGCTTTGCTCTCTGAAGATTGATTTGTGTTCAGATCACTCTTCAGAGAGCATTAGAGAGGTGGTGAGGAGATGTTGTATCAACTCTACACCACCTGTTTTAACCCTCTTGTGCGGTATTAGCATGGCCCCATTCATTTAAAGCGGTTGTAAACCCGCATCAAAATTTTTATTTTATTTTCTCCTGCAAGGCAAAAGTCATAATGAGCTAATATGCACCGCATATTAGCTCACTATGAAATACTTACCTCGGAACAAGGTGTGTAGAACTTACCTGGTCCACGCCGAGCGAGATATCATCTTGACTCGGCGCGTCTTCCGTGTATTGCCGCTCCAGCGCTGTGATTGGCTGGAGCAGTGATGACGTCACTCCCACGCATGCGCGCGGTGAGATTTAAATTCGACAAGGTCCGGCGGAGTCCGGTCCTTTTGCTGTAGATCCCCCCTGCGCATGCGCCGCTGCAGCGGCACATTGCGAGGGGAATATCTCCTAAACCATGCAGGTTTAGGAGATATTCTCCTTACCTACAGGTAAGCCTTATTATAGGCTTACCTGTAGGTAAAAGTCAAAAAAGTGGTTTACAACCACTTTAAATAGGTTGCACTCGGCGCAGGGTGTATAATTCCTGATGCTGCTGTGGCTCCAAAGCATTGTGGCTGTGGCATGTGTACACCTCCAGCCACTGCCTGTGCAGCAATAGGGGCGAGTGGTTGGTAGGCAGTAAAAATGAGGCTTAACAGCATGAATTTACTACTCAGAAGCTTGACTTCCCTCAAAAGTAAAAGTAAAGCTTTAAAGGGGTTGTAAAGGTTTGTTTTTTATTTTCTAAATAGGGTCCTTTAAGCTTGTGCATTGTTGGTTCACTTACATTTTCCTTCCATTTCCCTTCTAAATGTTTTTTTTTCTTCGTTTTCTTTGTCTGAATTTCTCACTTCCTGTTCCTCCTCAGTAAGCTGTTCTGACTGACTTTCCACCACTCAGATGATGGTGGAAAGCTTACTCAGGAGAAACAGGAAGTGAGAAATTCAAACAAAGAAAAATAAACATTTAGAAGGAAAATGGAAGGAAAAGGTAAGTGAACCAACAATGCACTAGCTTAAAGGAACCAATTTAGAAAATAAAATACCAAACATTTACAACCCCTTCAACCTCCTCCCCACCTCCATCCCTTGTTATGGGGAGCTGGTACCTTTTTTGACAGGTACCTGCTCTCAGTTTCTTGATTATCATCTAGGAGAGAATGATAGCACTCATTCCACCACAATCCCCACCCTCCTGAGACATGTCACATGTGCATGCGCACATATGGTGGCTGTGAATTATCAGGAAGTCACAACCAGCTCCCAAATCCAAGATGGCGTGCCAGGGACCCAAAGTAGTGACAAGAATCAGCTACAGGAAGACTGTGCTGGACTCCTTTGACAGGCATGTGCCTCATTTTTTTTAAAGAAAGACAAATCCCTTCTGCCCTGCTGTTGCCAACAGCGGATGTCACCATACCCAAATATTCCAAAGTATAAACAGAAAAATCAGTGCTACTACCCATACACCACATATGTAGCAGAGCTCCCGGGTGCTCGATCCACAGTCGCTGGCTGAGTAGAGTAATGAAGGAAAATATGATCCGCACTCCGGTCGTTGCTCTCCACAAAACATGATACGCCGGAATAACGCTAAGAGACGACTGGCGTAAGTATATTACACCGGCGTATCTTAGTTGTAGTCTTACGCTGGATGCTAGGGGCGCGAGTTACGCTAATCCACGAACGTACGAGTGGCCGGCGCGTTCCCTTTACGTCGTTTGCGTAAGCGTATCTCCGGCGTAAAGCTACCCCTGCTATATGGAGGTGTACGCAATGTTAAGTATGGACGTCGGGCCAGCGTCGATTTTTTTTCGTCGTTTGCGTAACCCGTTCGCGAATAGGGAATTGCGTAAGTTACGTACACTTCGTTTTCATTGACTATTTGCGACGTGATTTCACGCATGCGCACTAGGATACGTCCACGGCCGGCGCATGCGCAGTGTAAAAAAAGCGGTGTTTGCGTCGGGTCGTTCATAATTATAATAAAACACGCCCCCTCTAGTAAATTTGAAGTACACCCGCGAACGCCGGCCCATTTACGCTACGCCGCCATAATTTTACAGAGGCATTTCTTTGAGGATAAGGAAAACGCTGCTGTGAGTTACAGCGGCGTAGCGTAAATGGGACACGCCGTGCGGGCAGCCAACATATGTGGATCTGGCCCTTAGTGTCCATATGCCTAGTAAAAAAACTTGCTGAACTTGGCTACAGTAGATTACATAAGACAATACTCACCTTACATAGAAACTGGAGGAGCTTTCTGATTTGACTATAGATGAAGTATTTCCCGTCTAGTTTTAGCGGTTCACTGATTGTTTTTGACTGTTGCCTGGAGTTGGGATTTAATGTAGAACATATCAGTTATGATGATGGAAGAGCTTGATTAGAAAGCTGCTTGGCTCATTCACCAGAACCCAGTCCGCTGTTCACAGCCCAGAGCACTGATGTACTGAAATAATAACTGTATTTTATGCTGTGATGTATGAGTCATAAAAGGTTCATCAGACCGCGAAGATTTATTGAACGGACATGGACGTCGTTTTTCACATGATATGAACAAGCTGCAGCACAACTCTACTGCCTCTAAAATATGGACTAAGAAAAGAATAGGCAACGCTCCTTGATGTTACGTAATAATGACCCAATAATAGGCATTTTTTATATATAAAACATACATTCAACTTGAATGATAGACTAACTAATAAAAATACTTTTTCTTTATAAGCATAATCATAATAATAGTAATAAGTAACCAATAATTGACCTATTAGGGCAGTGCTTCTCAATTATTTTCTGTCATGCCCCCCCTAGGAAGAAGAAAACATTTCGCGCCCCCCCCCCCCCCCCCCGCGCGACTGTAAATAGTATTATTTGTCTATAAAATTGTTATAAGTACACCTCTGCATAACACTGTATCCACACATATCCCCCCACACAGTATTGCCCTTCTTCACATATCCCCCCCACACAGTATTGCCCTTCTTCACATATCCCCCCCACACAGTATTACCCATCACATATCCCCCCACACATTATTGCCCCATCACATATCCCCCCACACAGTATTGCCCTTCTTCACATATCCCCTCCCACACAGTATTACCCATCACATATCCCCCCACACAGTATTGCCCCCTTTACATGACCCCCATCACATATCCCTCCCCACAGTATTGTCCCATCACATACCTCCACCACACAGTATTGCCCCATCACATACCCCCACCACACACTATTGCCCCATCACATACCCCAACCACACAGTATTGCCCCATCACATACCCCCACCACACACTATTGCCCCATCACATACCCCAACCACACAGTATTGCCCCATCATATACCCCCACCACACAGTATTGCCCCATCACATACCCCCCCACAAAGTATTGCCCCCTTTTCATGACCCCCATCACATATCCTGCACACAGTTTTGCCCCATCACATAACCCCCCTTTTCCCCCCACAGCACAGCCTTCACTCCTCGTCCTTAACATTTCCATATATTTTTCCTCCCTTCCCTCTCCACTTCTACCTGTAACTTTTCAGCGCGGAGAGCAGGAGGCGGGACATTAGTCAAGTGAAGCTGCAGCAGCACAGGGGGCGGGGCGACTTTTGGGCGAACTGGTGATTGGCTGCTAGGACCGCCTCCTAGCAGCCAATCACCTGCCGTCCAACATGACAGGCTGTTACCTCTCTGGTCCCGTCCCCCAGTTCAAAAATGTCCCGCCTCCCGCCGTCCGCTCCTCTAACTAGCGGAGGAGGCTGGGGACAGAAGCAGATACTAAATGGCGCAATCGCGGCGGTCCAGAACGAGCCCCCCTTTATTTGAGAAGCACTGTATTAGGGTAACCTAAATTTTGCATACGTTCTGGGCATAATGGCTCTTTACTGCAATTTAGCGCAGTATATATCAGTGGTTCCCAACCTTTTGTCACCAAGTACCGGTTTAGGTAAAGACAATATTTCACAGACCAGGGACTGGGGTGTTGGTGGTGCAGTCAAACCTGTATTTGCAACCACTCCCTACCACCTCAACTCCACTTCCACCTCAGATCGTAAAGCATTTGATTCTCATAGGAGCATGCAACCTAGATCCTGTGCATGCAAAGTTTACAGTTTAGGTTTGCGCTCCTATGAAATTCTATTGCTGCCGCTGACCTGACAGGAGGTGGAGCTCAGGCGGTACTGTGAGCGGCTGTAAGTACAAATCAAGCCCTACTTGCTCACCACCTACCGGATTCTAACAGGCCCATGGGCATCCGCTGAAATTTTTTCAGAGGGGGGGCACTTCGGCATCAGCGATACACAGTCGCATTTAACCCTTTCTTCGACCGCTAGTGGGGGTTAAAATGCCCCCCCCCCCCCACTTTAAAATGTAAAAACACCCCACTGTGCCCCCTGCATCTTTCAATATCTCGTTGTCACTACTGTGTACCCCCTCTCCACAACTGCACCTATGAATCCCTTTACATTACACAGCACCCTGCACCTCTGGCCCCCTTTACAATACACAGCACCCTGCATCACTGGACCCCATTACATTACACAGCACCCTGCATCACTGGACCCCATTACATTACACACCACCCTGCACCTCTGGTGCCCTTTACATTACACAGCACTCTGCATCACTGGACCCCTTTACTTTACACAGCACTCTGCATCACTGGACCCCTGTACATTACCCAGCACTCTGCATCACTGGACCCCTTTACATTACACAGCACCCTGCATCACTGGACCCCATTACATTACACACCACCCTGCATCACTGGACCCCATTACATTACACAGCACTCTGCATAACTGGACCCCTTTACATTACACAGCACTCTGCATCACTGGACCCCTTTACTTTACACAGCACTCTGCATCACTGGACCCCTTTACTTTACACAGCACTCTGCATCACTGGACCCCTTTACTTTACACAGCACTCTGCATCACTGGACCCCTGTACATTACACAGCACTCTGCATCACTGGACCCCTTTACATTACACAGCACTCTGCATCACTGGACCCCTTTACATTACACAGCACCTCTTTCCCTTGACTGAAACACTACACTATATTGACAGTATATTTATTTCAGGTCTAAAAGAGGAACCTTTTGGAATGAGGGACAAATGGATTAGATTCCAGAAGAGGGACAGACACTCTAAAAAAGAGGGGAGCGGAGCGCTGCAGTGACCGCTTAAATCGGCCCCAGGGCCAGTTCGACCCTGCTCCTGGCTCTCCCTGGCAATTTCAGGGGGGGGGGGGCAAACGACCCCCCTTGCCCTATGGAGCGGACGCCCATGAACAGGCCATGGACCGCTACCGGTTCGTAGCACTTGGATTGGGGACCTCTGGTATACAACACAGCTGACCCTCCAGTGGTATGTACAGTTATATAGTGGCCACAATAACCGCATATATCAATCCAAAAAGCTAATTCTATGATTGTACCCAAGTTGATCAATGGATCAACCTCGGCACAATCAGCCTATCCAAAGATAGTTTGAATATTGGTCCGTCCCAGCTGAACTGGACGAAATTCTAACCACCTCTGGCCAGTTCAAGAGTTCCAAAGTAAACTTCCAAGATATCTAAGCTATCTTCCAAATATTGTAGCTGTCATATCATCCCACCTACTCAATACCCATTCCGATTGTGACCAGGCAGGATAGGCAGCTACACACAGGTTCCAAGTATTGGCAGACGAGTTACAAAATTAGGGAACAAATTACCCTGATTTGGCAAATTACCCTGATTTGGGCAATATTGAGCCTGGGATTACACCTTTTTACAGCAGCTTTTTTTTTCCCCCCAGTATAAGGACATTACATAGAAACCATTTACGAGTATTGCTTTTGTAACCAGGTGTGACTGCCAGACTGACCTCTGCCTTCCTTTTTAGTGATTCAGAAATTCCATATTGGTCAGAGTGTGGTTATTAATTCCTTCAGTGGAATGTAATGATTCCAATATACGAAGACTTAGGACCGTACAAGTGATCAGATTCTCAGATGATTTCCTTTTCACCCCCTGTTCAGTTCATGACAGGTAAATTACACATGGGCAGTTATAAACTAGTTTATTTTATCTTTGTTCCATCACCAGACCAGTATAAAGAAACATCCACAATGTAATACATATACGATTGACATTTCATTAGACCGCGGTTGATTCTCTAAATACACTTTTAGAGTCGCACATAATTTTGCTGATATTGGCCATATTGTGTAATACTCTGACGGCTTTTACTAAATGTTTTCCGATCCAGTAAGACCTTTTAGGAAACACAAGGCATACCCAATAAATAGCCCTATTTAGTGACCGTGATACCCAGTTTGGAGCACGAAAACAAGGTACAAAATAATGTGAATGAAAAACTAAGCAATCCTGGCATGAAGGTCCTTATTGTCCCTGTCTCCCAGGGGTGATCCTACATTGCCATCTTGTCACATGGTCTTCAGGAGCTACAGATGTCTGTTTTAACACACTATACACAGGCAATGTCATTTTATCAGAAGCCCACCCTGATAAATGCTATGTAGCTATCTCTGCAATGCATGCATGTACACAAGAAGTCACTACAAAGAGACTGATAGAGAGTAGCATTGAGATGCAACAAACAATGGATAAAGTGAAAATAAGTATTTTATTTAGAAACAAAATTGCATTTTGTAATGCTACACAATACTTTGGCAAACTAAATATTCGGTTAGGGTTTACTAAGGTTCTTCAAAGCTGTAGCTGCTGACTTTAATAGACACTCACCTGTCCAAAGGTCCAGCATCATTCACCCGAAATTATAATAAATGGGCGCACACCACTGTAGATCAAAATCCTTCTTCTTTTTTTTTGGACATCCCAAAAACGACAGGAATCAGAATGCTGGGTAAACGCGTTTCGCACACTTCACATGCGCTTAGTCATTACCATTATTGTACTTACCCAGGCCAGTTCTTTTCCGGTCTTCGGGTCCTTGGTGCCGGAATGTTAGCTGTGGGAAGCCAGCTATGACTCCTTGTGGCTTCACAGATGGCTTCCCACTAAACCTGGCTGAGCCCTGTGAATGGTCCCGCAACCTCCTGGGACCTCAGCTGTGTCACAGAAGGTGAGGGGAGCTAAACTTTCACTTTAGATCACCTAGGTGATCCTAGTAGAAGTGGGAGCAAGGGCGGACTGACCATTGAGTCACTCGGGCACTGCCCGAGGGCCCCATGCCACCAGGGTTGCCAGGCTCAGTAAAACCAGGGACGGTATGTCAAAATCAGTGTTTTTTTTACATCTGTCCCTGATATGTCCAAAACTGACATGCTTTTAATGTGAAAATCCTTAGATTTTAGCTGCCCCGCCTCTGCACTGCCTCCTGGCGTGGTGGCCATCAGTAAGCCCAGGGGCCCCATAATCTTCTATTGCCCGGGGGCCCCATGAGCTGTCAGTCCGCCCCTGAGTGGGAGTGAGTACCTGTCGAAACTAAGTACCTGACCCCCCCCCCCCCCCACACACTTTTTTTTTTTAATATATTTTGGCAAAAGTCGAAAAGAGAAAAAGAGCAGAAGTTAAAGCCCCTCTGCCTTCTCTACCCAAAGTATGAGCAGTAATTTAGGTTTTATGTTTTGCATGATAAGTACATGTCTGAATGTTAGACCTCTGCTAAAGGTTACTGATTGCCCTGAAGCTGATCACTGCCTGGCTGGAGCTACCTGTCATTCTTCACATTCTAAGAGCTCACCTGTGGCTTCCAGATGTCAGGGTATACTGTCTTTGATGCTGTGGCAGCCTGCGTGCCTTTAGCTGTTATTCTAGCATACAATTAATATTACATTCTACAGAAACAAGCAGCAATATATGAAAAAAAAAAAAACAGTTCTGTAAATTTGGGATATGACAGAGCTGTACATTGTCACCTGTTTTGTACAGTAAGGGAATGTAAAACCTTCCACCTGCTAAACATAGCCTAAAGGCTCCAATGGAATTTTGCTAACCTGCTTTATTCATTCTACTTTTCAAGATATTAGAGTCGCACAGAATTGCATGACAAGGGAAATCACATGTGACTCAGTGCGGTGTGATTTTGGAAAATTTCCTGCACTATTTTAGTTTGATTAACAGTGCAACTTGGCCCCATAGAATATTCAAAGTCTCAAAGTTGTATCACATAATCGCATACGAGTCGAATTGCAGTAGCGTGAACCAAGCCTGTACTTAGAAAACATTCATTGCAGACAATTCCATTGTTATCTCATGATTCTTGCTCCTGTTACTTTTAATTTTGTAAAATCCCACTAAAAATATTGAAATCTAGAAAACACAATTATGGTTTTGATAAATCTAGGGACGTCAAACAACTTTACAAATATCAATTCTTACTTTTATCTTTTCTAGGACCAAAAAACAGACAAACCTGTTTGTCTAATTTGTTTATGAATGATACTAAGGGAGGAATTACCCTCTTGATGACTTGTATGGCCGTATCTATAAGTACCCCAGATCCTTTTCCATCGCTGCTTCTCCCTCCTAATGTGTTATATGCCTGTGCATTTTTGGAACCCAAGGACAGAAGGAAACAGCGCTTCTAAAGCCTGTACACTTTACTCGTTTTTTTATTTTTTTTTCTGTTAAAGCCAGTTTTTTTTTTTTTTCGTCCAACCCCCCCATCCTTTGCCATAAGACTCCAATCAGTGCTGTCAGCCATTGGCTAAGAATGCTGATAAGGAGCCGAACGGTTGGCTTCTGCAGGACCGGCTGCCAAATACACAGTCCGAATGTCAGCTGGTTTTTATTGAACCAGCCCATGTTGCCCGACATTCGGCCCATGTGTACTGGGCTTAAGTGTAGCAGGATAAGACACTCTAACCACTTAAGACCCGGACCATTTTGCAGCTAAAGGATCAGGCCCCTTTTTGCGATTCCGCACTGCGTCGCTTTAACTGACAATTGCGCGGCCGTTCGACGTAGCTCCCAAACAAAATTGACGTCCTTTTTTTCCCACAAATGGAGCTTTCTTTTGGTGGTATTTGATCACCTCCTGCGGTTTTTATTTTTTGCGCTATAAACAAAAATAAAGTGTCAATTTTAAAAATCTATATATTTAACTTTTTGCTATAATAAATATCCCCCAATAATATATAAAAAAAATGTTTTTTCCTCAGTTTAGGCCGATACGTATTCTTCTATATATTTGTGGTAAAAAAAATCACACTGCGTGTTTATTGATTGGTTTGCGCAAAAGTTATAGCATCTACAAAATAGGGGATAGTTTTATGGCATTTTTCTTTCTTAATATTTTTTTGACTACTAATGGTGGCAATCAGAGGATTTTTTTTATTTTTTTATATCGTGACTACAACATTATGGCGGACACTACGGACACTTTTAACACATTTGTTTTGTAGATTTTTGCTACAAAAATGCACTGATTACTGTGAAAATGACAATGGCAGTGAAGGGGTTAACCTCTGGGGAGCGCTGTAGGGGATACGTGTGCCCTAGTGTGTGATTCTAACTGAAGGGGGTGTGGCTGTAAGTGTGACATCACTGATCATCGTTTCCTATGACAGGGAACAGACGATGAATGAATGAAAAACTTATATAGCGCGGCACATGCAAACTAAATCGGCTCTGGGCGCTCGTTGTTCCTGTCTCTTTTGACATCAAAAGAGCAGAGTTTTAATCTGTCTTCTGAAGGTCAGGTGGTTTTCCTCCAACCGAATGCTGGTTGGTAAAGCATTCCATAGTCTGGGACCTTGGAAAGCAAACCTTCTTTCTCCTTTGGACTTGTATCTGGCTTTGGGTACTTTGACCAGATTTTGGTCGGTGGATCGCAGAACGCGATTGGAATTGTGGGCTTCTATCTTTTCGCATAGGTATTGCGGGGCCTTCCCATGGATGCACTTATGAGTCAGACAGAGTGCTTTAAAAGCAATTCTGTCCTTTACTGGCAGCCAGTGAAGGCATCTCAGCGAAGGTGAGATTGATTCCCATGTTTTTTTCCCAGTCACAAGTCTAACAATCACGATCACTAACAAGCCACTAGGAAGAACGGGAAAGGTTTGTTTACACTTACCTCTCCCTGTTTTTCAGCTCTGTGACCCAATCGCGGGACACTGGCGGCGAGTAGGTCCACGGGTCTCGCAGGCGCGGTCATGGAGCTTTGGACCGGGTCACGAGGGTGCCACCGCCACCCACAGCTGGGTTCTTAAAGGGGACGTACCTGTACCAGCCGTGCCATTCTGTTGACGTAAATAGTCGTGCGGCGGTCCTTAAGTGGTTAATAGTTAAAAAGTAGGCGACACAGGTAGGAGAGATTGCGCTTTGTAACGTAAGCTTCACTGAACTGTGCAGTCCCCGGGTGGTCCAACTGGGTGTTTCTGTATTCCAAGATGATAACGTTTATACAGGGAAAATCTGATTGCCTCTCGGGGGATCAGGAAGGATTTTTCCCCCCTGCTGTAGCAAATTGGAGCATGCTCTGCTGGGGTTTTTCGCCTTCCTCTGTATCAACTGTGGGTATATGGGATTGTATGATATTATTTTTTTATTTTTATTTTTTAATGGTTGAACTAGATGGTCTTTTTTTCAATGGTCCTCATTTGTGCCCCTGTAGACATGAGGTGATTGTATCCAGATCTGTGAAGTGACGATCCCCATGTCTGCAGGGAAGTGTCATATAGCTATATAGGCACCACAGCAAAATATAAATGTGATTTTTTTATTTGAATGACTGTCGTTTTTTTTTCACCCCTAGAGATATTCCACACCAGGGTTGTCCTCCTGCCCTCCCTGCTCCCTCCTACATAAAAAGAAATATCTGGGTAGAAATGTGTGTCTGCCTACCTGCAGAGATTTCTTAATCACTAAGATAAATGAAGAAACCAGTAGCAAGTTCAGACACAGCTTGTCTCAGGTTGCCACTATTTGACATTTTTAAAATATTTAAGATAGCAATGTAATATTTTATTAGTTTTGTTCTTTGTTTTGATGAAAATGTAACTGTTCTTTATGTTGCCTAATGGGAATTTATCTTAATTCCTCTTTGAATATTGAAGCCCTTTAGGCAGTAACCTCCTACTGTCAGCAGCATCTCATCATTCATCTCTTTGCAGGAACTTTGACCGCATTATCCAAGGATGAGGCTCTTTTTCTTCGCTTCGGTTTTGCTGTGCATTGGTGTAATTAAAGAGATCACGGCCCATAGGTCTCGCACCCGACGTGAGCTGGCCCCAGGACTTCATACTCTTGGAATTAGAGATCCAGATGGCTCGTATTGTGAAAAGAGAACTTCTTGCTGCCCAGGAAGAGATGATGCCTGTACAGTGCCTTATTTGGATACCATCTGCTACTGCGATCTGTTCTGCAATCGAACAGTGTCTGACTGCTGCCCTGACTTTTGGGGGTTTTGTTTACACATTAGCCCCCCAGTAACTATTCAAAAAGGTATGAGCGATAATACTATGTTCACAAACATGGGTTTGATGGCTGTGCAAACAGACTGTACACTTTGCATGAGCATTTTCCCCAGCTTAAGCCTAGTACACACGGGACGAAAGTCGGGCAGCATTCGGTCTGTGTGTACTGTACCTGGTCCGACAGAAGCCAGCTGAAAGGCCAGCTTCTGTTGACGGGGCATGACCAAAAGGGTCTGTGTATCGGCTCCTGAACCGTGCTCTCAGCCATTGACCGGAGTGTTCTGTCGGGTGTTCCTCTGTCAGAACACAATAGCTTAGCAGAGGATATCGCTGTACTAACAAGGCATGGTTGGTACAGTGACTGCTCCTCAGCTGTCAGTTTTTTTTTTCATTCAGCCCTGCTGGGTTGAACAAAAAAAATAACTACTAGTGTGTACTACGCCTTAGTGAAGCTGTGAAAGTTCAGTCTGCAAAGAATAACCAATCGCACGCAAGGAAAATTAAAAAAAAAAAAAACTCACTTCATTCACCAAGCTCTGAAGAAAAATTCCTTGCAAAGTTCAACTTCCCTTGCAAAGTGAACAGTCTATACTCTATAGCCTTTAGTAAATCAACCAGACTGTGTAGAATTTTCTATATGTATTACTATCTGTTTCCATGGGGTTAAGAGCCTCTGACAATTATTGGCTCTTGCTTTATCTTTCCTCTAGCATCATCCTGTCTTCTGTCTGGAATTCAAGCATCCATGACATGCAAAGTTCTCCTCTTTTGCTTGTGGTTTGTGAGTGTACGGATGCATGTATTTTTCAGCATGGTCAGTGGTGATAAAAGAACTGTATTTTAGTGTGCAAAGTGTTGTATTCCATGGTAATTAAACAGACTCCATTTATTTTATTTAGGGTCAGTGGGAGGAATAGTGCCCTATCATTGGTGTCAGTGGGGGGAAAAGTTCCCCATCATAGTTGTCAGTGGGAGGAATAGTACCCCATCATAGGTGTCAGTTGTCAGTGGGAGGAATAGTCCCCCATCATAGGTGTCAGTGAGAGGAATAGTCTCCATCATTGATATCAGCAGGATAAATGTGTGCCCCATAATCAGTGTTAGTGGGAGGAATAGTGCCAAATAAAGGGACAAATACAGTGGAGACAAGCAAAGGAAGCCACTAATCTATTCTAGCAAGTAGTAGCAATTTGTAGACCACTAATCTATACTTGTGAGTATTAGCATTAGCAGTTTGGAGACCAATAATCTATACTAGTAAGTAGTAGCAGTAGAAGTTTGAAGACCACTAATCTATACTAGTGGGTATTAGCATTAGCAGTTTGGAGACCATTGATCAATACAAGTGAGTAGTAGCAGTAGCAGTTTGGAGACCACTAATCTCTACTAGTGAGTAGTGGCAGTTTGGAGACCACTAATCTATACTAGTGAGTAGTAGCAGTTTGGAGACCACTAATCTATACTAGTGAGTAGTAGCAGTTTGGAGACCACTAATCTATACTAGTGAGTAGTAGCAGTAGCAGTTTGGAGACCACTCATCTATACTAGTGAGTAGTAGCAGTTTGGAGACCACTAATCTCTACTAGTGAGTAGTAGCAGTTTGGAGACCACTAATCTACACTAGTGAGTAGTGGCAGTTTGGAGACCACTAATCTCTACTAGTGAGTAGTGGCAGTTTGGAGACCACTAATCTCTACTAGTGAGTAGTGGCAGTTTGGGGACCACTAATCTCTACTAGTGAGTAGTGGTAGTTTGGAGACCACTAATCTCTACTAGTTAGTAGTGGCAGTTTGGAGACCACTAATCTATACTAGTGAGTAGTAGGAGTTTGGAAACCACTGATCTATACTACAGGTAGTGAGCAGTTGCGGCTGGTGCTTAAAATTTTTTGGGGGCGCAAAATTGCAGCCTCACTGTACCCATCAAATGCAGCCACTGTGCCATGCCATCAAACGCAGCCACTGTGCCATGCCATCAATTTGCACCACTGTGCCATGCAATCAAATGCAGCCACTGTGCCATGCCATCAAACGCAGCCACTGTGCCATGCCATCAAACGCAGCCACTGTGCCATGCCATCAAACGCAGCCACTGTGCCATGCCATCAATTTGCACCACTGTGCCATGCAATCAAATGCAGCCACTGTGCCATGCCATCAAACGCAGCCACTGTGCCATCAATTCGCACCACTGTGCCATGCCATTAAACACAGTCACTGTGCCATGCCATCAAATGCAGCCACTGTGCCATCAATTGTCACCACTGTGCCATGCCATCAAATGCAGCCACTGTGTCATGCCATCAAATGCAGTCACTGTGCCATGCCATCAAACGCAGCCACTGTGCCATCAATTCGCACCACTGTGCCATGCCATTAAACACAGCCACTGTGCCATGCCATTAAATGCAGCCACTGTGCCATCAATTGTCACCACTGTGCCATGCCATTAAACGCAGCCACTGTGCCATGCCATTAAACGCAGCCACTGTGCCATCAATTGTCACCACTGTGCCATGCCATCAAACGCAGCCACTGTGCCATGCCATCAAACACAGCCACTGTGCAATCAATTGTCACCACTGTGCCCTTTAATGGTCGCCGCTGTGCCAATTGTCCCCACTGTGCCTATTGTCCCCACTGTGCCTATTGTCGTCACTCTGCCCTTTAATTGTTGCTACTGTGCCTATTCATCCCACTGTGGCAATTTTCCCCACTATTGTCACCACTGACTGTGCCCATTGATGTTGCCGCTGTGCCCTGTAAAGTGCTCCCCCCCCCTGCCTGGCACTTACCTTTACTGGAGTCAGGCATCCACGTCCCACGATGTCTTCTCCCGCCCTCGATGACTGACAGGCGTCACAGGTTACCGGTAGCCAGAACTGGCCAACCTGATTGGCTGAGACGCCTGTCAGTCTTATCCAAGGAGCGCACAGCCTGTGCGTTCCGAGGATAAGCTTCCGGGACCCGAGGGCTGTACTGGGAAAGCCTATCAGAGCCGCTGGATCTGAAAGACACTTTCGTACAGCCAACCAGCTGCCGTTATTCAGATGGCCGGACATGAGCGCCTACCATCTATATAATATAATAACATAGATTAGTGCAATGCATGAATCTATGTTATTAGACTCAGTGGCGGTGAGAGCCAGAGGGGGCGGCGCTCCAGCGCCCTCTATGGACGAACCGCCACTGCTAGTGAGTAGTGGCAGTTTGGAGACCACTAATCTATACTAGTGAGTAGTGTGGAGTAATTATTCCTATATAACAGATGCTTCTAACAACTTCTATTTAAAGCACAGAAATACAATAACTCCTTTTCCACAGCTGTTTTTTGCTAAATAAACACTGCACACCTTAGTGGCATGTTGGGTATATTCAGGCGCTTCCTTGAAGCACTACATTTAATTTCTCTAAAAGAATACCGAAACCTTAAAAACAGCAATACAATTCAGCTTTCAATAGTCTGTTGTGCTACAAGACTTGAATTATGCTAATGTATCCTTGTTAGTTTGTACATACCCGTTCCTGTGTATTCAGTATGTGTTGTAATACTGCATGTGCATGTATATCTGCTTTACCTCTGATATCATGGTAGGTATACTGGGTACATAGTAAATGTTTGATGTTATTTAGCTTGAATTGTACATGTTGCATATGGATTCTTTGTGAACCATAAATGCAAGTATTGTAATTGCTGACTTAAGAAGATAATACATCACTAGAGTACAAATTACTTACCACAATCTTTTTCTTCTAGTGTGTATTAAAAATAACCAGAAATATCCAAGCGGAGCAACATTCCAAGACAACTGCAATCGATGGTAAGTGTACTAAATGCAGCTTTTGCTTGTAGTTTTTTTCCTCTGCAGTTTTATGGCTGCTTCATTTTATAATTTAAAGGGGTTGTAAAGGTTTGTTTATTTTCTATATGTGTTCCTTTAAGCTAGTGCATTGTTAGTTCACTTACCCTTTCCTTTGATTTCCCTTCTAAATGTTTTTTTTCTTTGTCTGAATTTCTCACTTCCTGTTTCTCCTTAGTAAGCTTTCCACCATCATCTGAGCCGTTCTGGCTTGGGGTTAGTCAGCCAGAACAGCTTACTGAGGAGGAACAGGAAGTGAGAAATTCAGACAAAGAAAACAAAGAAAAAAACATTTAGAAGGGAAATGGAAGGAAAAGGTAAGTGAACCAACAATACACTAGCTTTAAGGAACCTATTTAGAAATGAACCTTTACAACCCCTTTAATGATGTCTACTAATCTTCTGCTGAGGATCATGAAGGCAGCAGGTTGCCTTTTTTGGGGGCATTTACTTTTGTTGTATCTGGATAATTCAGAAAACTAGATGTTATACTGTGGTTGTGTCTCCCCAGAGACCACATCACATTTGCTTAAAAGGGTTGTATAGGTAAAAAATGTTTTCCCCTAAATAGCTTCCTTTACCTTAGTGCAGTGCTCCTTCACTTACCTCATAAATGGCTTCCTTTACTTACCTCATCCTTTGATTTTGCTTTTAAATGTCCTTATTTCTTCTGAGAAATACTCACTTCCTGTTCTTCTGTCTGTAACTACACCAGTTCCTGGTGTGGAGAAAGCCTCTTGAGGGGGCGAGCAGAAGGGTCAGGATGCTCTCTACTTTGCAGATAGAGAAAGGAGCTGTGTGTTAGTGGGCGTCCTGACACTCCTGCTCTCCTCCTCCCCCCCTCAAGAGGCTTTCTCCACACCAGGGAGAAAGCATTGCATTAGTGTGTGTATCTACAGACAGAAGAACAGGAAGTGAGCATTTCGCAGAAGAAATAAGGACATTTAAAAGCAAAATCAAAGGATGAGGTAAGGTAAAGGAAGCTATTTAGGGAAAAAAACGTACCTTTTACAACCCCTTTATTTCCAAACTTTTTGAAATGGGAATGAGGGACACATATTAGTATATTAAAAAAATGAATATTCTAGGCATTAGAATGAAATTACATGCATATGCCTCTAATGCCACGATCACTTTTTGGCATGGAAAAAAAATATGTTTTTCAGCATGTAGAAAAAAAAGTTTTTCCAACTTTATCATTAAAAACAATGTTGCCCACACACCATCGTTTTTAAAAATTATGAGCAAAGCGCGGTGACGTACAACACGTATGGTGGCACTCTAAAGGGGAAGTTCCATTCAAGCTCCTGTCTCATAACTTGCTTCTGAGCATGCGCAGGTTTAAAACGTTGTTTTTTAACGTAGTTTTAGCCCACACACGATCATTTTTTACAACCCAAAAAACGACAATTTTTAAAACGACGTTAAAAAATGCAGCATGCTCGAATTTTTTTTTTTTTTTTTCATTTTTGAGAAGATGAAAAACGATGTGAAGCTCACACACGATCATTTTAAATGACGTTTTTAAGAAAATGCCGAAAAATGATCGTGTGTACGCAGCATCAACCCCTATATGCACAAAAATACAAGCCAGATTGAGTTTTTTTTATGCTGCATTTTTCTGTCAGCACCAATCGACTTTCTATATACAACCATTGGTGACTAGGCCAAAGATCCTCTATGAATAATTCTTGTATGTGTCATGTTTTGTTTGCTGTAAAGTTACTGTGGCTTTAAAAAAAAAAATGGGAAATATACAACAGCAATATGTGGTTGTGTTGTAGATTACATATTTTTTTTTTGTGCAAATGTGTTTTGTTCATATTCTCTTGTTAGACATAACACAATTTCATGTTCAAAATGTAATCCAATTTTCAGTATCTTGTCATGCAAGCGTGCACAGTTGCTCGCTGGGACTATCGCCAGGGATTCTCTTCCCTCTCTCCTAGATTTTTTTTTTTTTACTTTCTAGAGACCAAGGCCTAATTTGATCAGGAATTCTGGCAAGTGGACAGAGGAAAAATGAACAATAATGTCCATTCTGTAACTGCTGGAAACTAAAAAAAAAAAAACCAGCGTATTTACCATGAATAAAATTACCCTTCCTCCAGATCACCATGTTCAGCACAGTTCCGGCCTATAGAGATTTTACTGCATGGCATTTTCCAAAGGAAAAAGTCTGCATAACATTTTTAGCCTTTGAGAATAATTTAAATATGACTACATAACATACCACAAGTCTTCATCATGCCTAATCCACATTGAGATTGTGCAGGTGCAGTAATCCATTATGAATAAAAATATGACAGAAGTAAACTGAAACCCGGACCTGTTGCTGCTCATTCTTATTGCTCTTTATGTTTTTCATTAGGTACGCCTTCAGATTGAGGGGTTATGAATATGGCCATAAAATGTGCTGTGTTTTGATCATTCTTTACAAATATGAATGCACAATTGTGTTATGATCAGTAATTTTGTACTGAGCTGAACTGTATAAATTCCCCCAAAAATTCTGCCTCTGTGGTCATTATTCCTGCATAAATTGAAAACGGACTCTTAAGCTGGCCATAGACAATTCGAACCATGTATGGGCAGGCTGAATGTACCCAGTTTGATCGAACTGTCAAATTTTACATTCACACGACTGTTGGCCTAAAGTCTGACCGTTAGTACTCTTCTTCAGACAATTGTCATCCAACTTTCCGCCAACAAATGTTGGATGGCAGGCTAGTACATTTTCGGCAGACAATGGTCTGTTGTCAGATTTTTGTATCGTCTGTACAAAAGTTTGTCACACAAGTCCAAAATACAAATACGCATTCTCTGAATTAATGCTCAAAACATAACATTAGCAGAAGGTGCCCAAAGGGTGGCGCTCAAGAGCTGCAATTCCACGTAGCATGTTACTACGTTTGTGTTTGTTGGCTGACAATTGTGTGCCATTAGGATGCAAGACAAAATCCAGGCACACGCCCTTTTGACAAAAGTCTGACGCTCGGTTGGCCAAAAATCGGATCGTGAGTACAAGGCTTAAGACTCCAGTGGCAACCTGTGAAGCTCTGGTAAACTTCATGCCTAAGAGGCTTAAGGCAACGCTGGAAAATAATGGTGGCCACACAAAATATTGACACTTTGGGCCCAATTTGGAAATTTTCATTTAGGGGTGTACTCACTTTTGTTTCCAGCGGTTTAAACATTAATAGCTGTGTGTTGGGTTATTTTGAGGGGACAGCAAATATACACTGTTATACAAGCTGTACACTCACTACTTTATATTGTAGCAACGAGTAATGCCTTCAGTGTTGTCACATGAAAAGATATAATGATATATTTACAAAAAAATGTGAGGGGTGTACTCACTTTTGTGAGATACTGTATATCTATTTGCAGCTTTCCTGAAGGCTCATTTCTTAAAGATTTGCAAACTGATATGTCTATGGGTAAAGTTAGTAACCTGTGGTAACCAGCCAGACTTAAAGGGTCACTAAAGGAAAACATTTTTTTTTTCTGAAATGACTGTTTACAGGGTATAGAGACATAAAAGTTAACTGATTCCTTTTAAAAATGATTAAAAATAGATAAAAATCAATCATATAATGTGCCTGCAGTTTTAGTTTCACTTTTAAACTGGTTTCATGTTTCTGTGAAGTACAGAGACACACAGAACAAAAACAAACACATACAGGGCAATGTTTGTTTTTAAAATGAATCTGATTGGTTCTGAGGAGTTTTAGACACATAGGGCCAGATTCAGGTAGATAGGAGCATCTTTGCTCTGGAGTAACGCTTCTCATTTGCGTTACTCTGCCGAAATGTTAGGAGCAAGTGCTGTTATTCAGGAAGCACGTGCTCCTAAAGTTGCGGCAGCGCATCGCAAATCAGCCAGCGGAATTCAAATTGGGCGGGTACGGGGCGTGTAGTATTCTAACTAAGCGCGATCCCGCGGCGAACATACTGCGCATGCGTCGAGTGTCAATGCATCCCAGTGCGCATGCTCCAAGTTCTGTCAGTGAACGTCAATGACGTCACATTCCCATTCATGAATGTTTTACGCAAGCGACGCGATTTGTTTTTTTTCCGACGCGATGACGACGCCTATACTTAACATAGGATACTCCACTAGGGGGCTGCTTTATCTATACGCCGCGTATCGCTTCCGGAAACGTCGTAAAGTCACTGCGTCGCGCCCGAAAAAGATCGTGAATTGCCGATTCCCGCTCATTAACATATTTTTTGAGCGTAAATCGGCGGGATTTTTAAGTTGAAGTAACGATGCGATGGCAATTCAATTATGCCGATCGCATCGGAACTCCAACCCATAGGGCCAGATTCATGAAGAGTTAGGCTGGCGGATCCAGTGATCCGCCAGCCTAACTGTCACTTTAAGCCGGCGTTTCTGTTTTCTATAACCAGAAAACAAGAAACGCCGGGTTGGAGTTCCGATGCGATCGGCATAATTGAATTTCGCCATCGCATAGGGCCAGATTCATGAAGAGTTAGGCTGGCGGATCCAGTGATGCGCCAGCCTAACTGTCACTTTAAGCCGGCGTTTCTGTTTTCTATAACCAGAAAACAAGAAACGCCGGGTTGGAGTTCCGATGCGATCGGCATAATTGAATTTCGCCATCGCATCGTTACTTCAACTTAAAAATGGCGCTGGGGGCGTTCCTGCCGATTTACGCTCAAAAAATATGTTAATGAGCGGGAATCGGCAATTCACGATCTTTTTCGGGCGCGACGCAGTGACTTTACGACGTTTCCGGAAGCGATACGCGGCGTATAGATAAAGCAGCCCCCTAGTGGAGTATCCTATGTTAAGTATAGGCGTCGTCATCACGTCGGAAAAAAAACAAATCGCGTCGCTTGCGTAAAACATTCATGAATGGGAATGTGACGTCATTGACGTTCACTGACAGAACTTGGAGCATGCGCACTGGGATGCATTGACACTCGACGCATGCGCAGTACGTTCGCCGCGGGATCGCGCTTAGTTAGAATACTACACGCCCCGTACCCGCCCAATTTGAATTCCGCTGGCTGATTTGCGATGCGC
Organism: Rana kukunoris; assembly: GCA_029574335.1. Classification (NCBI taxonomy): domain Eukaryota; kingdom Metazoa; phylum Chordata; class Amphibia; order Anura; family Ranidae; genus Rana; species Rana kukunoris. Next base: position 323,763,860 of record CM056050.1, on the reverse strand, counting down.
TGCCGCAACTTTAGGAGCAAGTGCTTCCTGAATAACAGCACTTGCTCCTAAAATTTCAGCAGAGTAACGCAAATGAGAAGCGTTACTCCAGAGCAAAGATGCTCTCATCTACCTGAATCTGGCCCATAGTAATCACACCTCTTTGATCATGGACCACAGTGAAAAGCTAGCATGAGTTTTTTCATAAGGAGCCAGACAAGCTGGAAGTGTGGAGACCAGAGAAGTTTTACAGCTACTTTAAAGCAAAAACGAACAATGAGGACATGAAACCAGGACTGCAGTAAGGTAAAGGAAGCTATTTAGCTAAAAAAAAAATTCCTTTAGTGATCCTTTAATTGTCCTTATTTTGCTACTTAAAAAAAGAAAGCTTATGGGCCCTTTCACACCTGCAGACCGTATGTCCGTATTTCATCTGTCCTTTTTCAGATGAAAAACAGACATACATGTATCCCTATGAGATTGCGGATGAACATCCACAGACACCCGATCTCATCGGTCTCTGCTATGGTCTGTTTCTGCAGACGGAGGAAAATCCTATTGAGGTGCTTCTGTCCACAGTGACCTTAAAAAAGGAAATTATGGATGATTTATACACAAAGGGCAATATCAATATGAGATTATGAATAATAATCATCCTAAAACCTCCCACGTGACAATGGTCACTCTCATAATTTGTATCTTATATTGTTTGCTATGAATAGCACTTTCTTGGAGTTGACACAGAACAGTTACAGAGCGATTGAATAAATATTTACGAAGTGTTTCTGCAGTTTTGAGTGCCTGTCAATGTTTTATGAATGTCGTTATCTTTTGGTTTTCCTGATATTTGCATTAGTTTTGGAGTATAAAATTCAACATTTCTTACATTGCCTCCAACTAGTGAAAGTGTTTCTGGTATAATTGCATGTGACCACCTCACAGATGGGCATAAATATACAAGGGCGGTCCACCATATACAGTATGTACAATCCGAGTGCCAAGAGGTACATCTGTGGACTGGAGGAAAATGTGAAAAATGAGGGAGCACCGCGTCAGGCTGTTTTCTTTTAGGAGGAATCACAGCTGCAGAAGTTTTTCAAATGTGTCGCATTAATCATTTACTTAAAACTCTTATGTCATTTAAAGTGACACTAAACAATATCTTTTATCTCCAAAAATCAACATGAACTATTTTTATTCTTTATGCTGCTAGCATTAGTATATAGATAAGAAGGTATTTCAAACAGCAATATATATAGCAACCATCTAGATCAGCAGCTAGCACCCAAGTACACTTGTAATCAGGGCAGCCATCAGAAATTTTGGGGCCCCTCAAAAAGGTTCAGGCATGGGCCCCCTGGAGCAGAGGACCGGAGGGGGGTGCTGCCGCAAATTGAGAACCAGGGGGGGGGGGGGTGTTTTGCCACGATTCTGCCGCAAGTTGCAAACCGGGGGTGCTGCCGCAAATTGAAAACCGGGGGGGATGGTGCCGCAAGTTGCAAACCGGGGGTGCTGCCGCCAATTGAAAACGGGATAGGCTGCTGACGCAAATTAAGAACCGGGGGGGGGGGTGCAGCCACGAATTGAGAACTGGGGGGGGGGGGGCTGGGGTTGCCGACAATTACACTGGCATCTCACTCACCTCTTCCTCCAGCCGCAAACTGAAAGCCACAGTGTTTTCTCTCCTCACACCACGACATGAGAGGGGAAGGGTGGGACTACAGGGATGAAAGTTTTCTCCTCTCCTCTCAGCCGCGAGCTGAGAAGGGGGGCAGCCGGGCCCCTGGGAAGATTCGGGCCCCTTACAGGTGTAATGCCTGTACCCCCCGATGGCGGCCCCAGTATATTCAAACAAAGTGCAGTGCTTTAACAAGGTAATATAACAATGAAAAATCTGTATAATACACCCCAATAATCATAATAATATGGGAGGTTGTGATTGAGAGCAAAAGTCCATATAAAGGAAAGTTCTTCCAATAAACAGTTGACAGTAGTACTAAAAGTAGCACATATTAACGCATAGCATAACATCCATCCATAAGGTATCACAGGGTGCATAAGGATAAAACTCCACACGTGGGCCTTCACCCAAACAACACACTCACCAGATGAAGGAAGTGAATATGCATCAATCGGTAGAACTCAATCCTCTTTGGTAAATGCCATAGGTTGGGGGATATTATCCAGAACACGGCACTAGGTAAAAAATATCACCAACCAGGAGCTCAAGGAGGTTTATATAGTATACTATTTATTGATGAAAAAATTGGCAGAAGTTTTAAAACAGTATAAAAATAGAGAAAGGAAAAATTGCACTACTAGCTGCCAGCATCAACAAAAAGACTAATTGCATAAAAAACATAAAAAAGAGAGATGCAGGGCTAAGGCATAGTATACCCCAGATATACATCCAGGGAATGAATGCAGTGAGTGAAATACAATACAAACTATAAAAAGGTGGTGAAAGGATGAGTGAATTCTATAACGTGGACATTCATATTGGTGAGGAATGTATATGTTAACCTACAGCAGGTACAAAGCTTTAGATGTGTGGACACATGGAAAGCCACATAAGAACAGAAAGGGGATAAATATTCACACCCATGCGATCTGATTCTGGTGCGGACCAAAAAAATGGTCCTGCACAACTTTTGTCCGAATGCGATGCAAATTCAGCCATACAATCTGTATGGCTGAATTCGCATTGTACAGATTTTGCATGTGATTTGCACAGTAGTGTGGTGCGAGTTACATGCGATGTCGCACAGTGCACTATTGTGTAAGAGAGACTATTTTGTGTGAATGCCACACGAGAGTGTACTGGAACTAAAATATGAGAGAGTGAGTGTTCCGTGAGAGTGTTCTGTGAGAGTGTTTTCCATGAGAGTGACTGTACTGTGGAACTGCCGTATCAGAGTGTCCCATGAGAGCATTCAGTGAGAAAGCCTCTATGTGGGAATGCCCTGTGAGGATGAGTGTCCTGTGAGAGGGACTGTAACATGGGAAAGCCATGTGAAAGACCTGAATCTTTTATATGGCCTGTGATGTCACTTGCAGAAGCAGAGGTCTGCTGTAAGGTCTGGCAGAGAAGAAGAGCACCCCAACACAGCTCTAATTGTCAGTGGGATACTTAAAAAATGTAGCCCGGGCCTGCTATCTGTGTGACTTTGCCATTAACCTGACTGTGATAATAGTGCATGTAAGATAAGGTCCACAAAATGTCTATTACCAAACCTTTTTTTGTGGCAGATTTTAACATAGAGGAGAAACATGTTTTAGTTTTGACACTTGACTTGTACTCATGCTAAAGATATCTGCTCTTTCTTATATTTTTCAATTTGATGTGCCATATTAAACTTTATTTGATCGATTTGAGGTTTATATGAGGCTGATGGTTTAAAACTAAAACAAAGTACCGTATTTATCGGTGTATAATGCCGCGTACACACGATCATTTTTTGTGATGAAGTAAAAAAACGACGTTTTTGAAACGTCACTTTTCAAAGACGATGTTGCATACACACCATCGTTTTTTTCACAAAAAGCGAGGTTACGTTCACCACTCTTTTCCATTGAAGCTCGCTTCACAACTAGCTTCTGGGCATGCGCGGGTTGAAAAACGTAGTTTTAAACAACGTTTTTGCTACACACAGTGACTTTTTGTGAAACAAAAAAACGACACAAAAAATTCAAGCATGTGAGCTTTTGAACGGAAATTCTGACCGTGTGTATGCTCTATCGGACTTTTTCTGTCGGAATTTCCACCAACAAAAGATTGAGAGCTGGTTCTCAAATTTACAGACGGAAAAAAATCCTATCGGAAAATCCGATCGTCTGTAGCAATTCTAATGCGCAAAATCCCGACGCATGCTCGGAAACAATTTGGCGTACACTCGGGAAGTGTTGAACTTCATTTTCTCGGCTCATCGTAGTGTTGAACCTCAGCGCGTTCTTGACGAACAAAAGTTCAGAGAACTTTTGTGCGACTGTGTGTATGCAAGCCAAGCTTGAGTGGAATTCCGTCGGAAAAACCATCCAAGATTTTTCCGACGGAAAATGCGATTGTGTGTACAGGGCATAACCTTTTCAGGGTTCGTCTTTCAGTGGAAATAAATTCTCTACTAATAGGCAACAAGAGCTCTGGTTGTTTATTTTCTCAATAATCTGCTTGTGTCACAATGTTGCCTTTTTTTATGAATGTGAATACAACGTCAAGTAGAAGCATTACGATCTGAGATGGATGAGATACTCAAGTCAATCATCGGATATCAGTCATTTTTATGCTGTGAGCAAATGGGAAAAAAATCAGCACAAACTGAAAGATGAGGTTCCCAGGAAAATGCTTCAGCTAAACTTAGACTTCTGTTTGCAGCCTTAAAAGGAAGCTGAAGTGTTCAAACGCATAACGCAGAACTGCTCATAATCCCTAAACCCTGGAGTTTGTCTAATGCATAACCAAATGTCTGCATGCAAGCTTATCATGCCATAGCTACTTTATGCACAAGGACCATACACACATCTCGTCATTTATAAAACAGTATCCCCCCCCCCCCCCCTCTGCTCATCAGTTACCCAGAGTCGCTTTCTATGCTTTGCATATATTTTCTTTTTGGGTAAACCAAATATATACGGTATGTCATTTGTTGACAACAGAATGTATTCTCTGTATACTAATACTACCTACAAAGCTTGTATGCATACAGAATTCTATACTTGCCAACCAGAAAACAAGGGAACTTCTCTGTTTTTTTCATCATAAAAAAAGGTGCATAATGACCTAAATCAATGGGTGCAGCTGTACAGTGCCTTCAAAAAGTATTTATACCCCTTGAAATCTTCTAAATTTTTGTCATTTTACAACCAAAAACATAATGTTGTTTTATTGGGATTGTATGTGATAGACCAACACAAAGTGGTACATAATTGTGAAGTGGAAGGAAAATTATGGTTTTCAATTTTTTTTCTACAAATAAAAATGTGAAAAGTGTGGAGTGCATTTACTCTGATACTCCTAACTAAAATCTAGTGGAACTAATTGCCTTCAGAAGTCAAGCTAGGAGGGTTGGGACTTTAAATGAAACATGCACCTAAAAGAGTGATAACGGACAATGGGTGTCTGACCAGTAAGATGAATATTGCAACTGTACTAGCTGAATCTCTATACCAGCCATTCTCAACCAGGGTTCCATGGAACCCTAGGGTTCCTCCAGAGGTGGCTAGGGGTTCCTTGAGCTGTGTCTGATTTACCTCCTGTTTGATGGTGCCTACATAGTTCTGAGCCAATTCTACTTGGAAGAGCCAGTGGTATTACACCAATGATCTTCATAGTTCTCTGTAAGGGGGGCATTCTTACTACTACTGTAACAAAGGGCATTCTTCTCACTGACCACCAAAGTAAGGGGCATTGTTCCCACTGACCCCCAATTAATGGGTTTTATCAGGGGTTCCCCGGGACCTGAAAATTATTTTTAGGGTTCCCTAGCGGTAAAATGGTTGAGAAAGGCTGCTCTATACCCAGCACACAGGACAGTAATACAAAATAATAACATTTATTTTATATATAATACATTATAGCATAAAAGCATTACAGTACATGGTAATAGTATAATAAAATGTCAGGCAGATTAATATATATACAGTGCAGAAAATAAGTATTTGAACACCCTGCTATTTTGCAAGTTCTCCCACTTGGAAATCATGGAGGGGTCTGAAATTGTCATCGTAGGTGCATGTCCACTGTGAGAGACATAATCAAAAAAAAAATTCCAGAAATCACAATGTATGATTTTTTTAACTATTTATTTGTATGATACAGCTGCAAAGAAGTATTTGAACACCTGAGAAAATCAATGTTAATATTTGGTACAGTAGCCTTTGTTTGCAATTACAGAGGTCAAACGTTTCTTGTAGTTTTTCACCAGGTTTGCACACACTGGAGGAGGGATTTTGGCCCACTCCTCCACACAGATCTTCTCTAGATCAGTCAGGTTTCTGGGCTGTCGCTGAGAAACACGGAGTTTGAGCTCCCTCCAAAGATTCTCTATTGGGTTTAGGTCTGGAGACTGGCTAGGCCACGCCAGAACCTTGATATGCTTCTTACAGAGCCACTCCTTGGTTATCCTGGCTGTGTGCTTCGGGTCATTGTCATGTTGGAAGACCCAGCCTCGACCCATCTTCAAAGCTCTAACTGAGGGAAGGAGGTTGTTGCCCAAAATCTCGCAATACATGGCCCCGGTCATCCTCTCCTTAATACAGTGCAGTCGCCCTGTCCCATGTGCAGAAAAACACCCCCAAAGCATGATGCTACCACCCCCATGCTTCACAGTAGGGATGGTGTTCTTGGTATGGTACTCATCATTCTTCTTCCTCCAAACACGGTTAGTGGAATTATGACCAAAAAGTTCTATTTTGGTCTCATCTGACCACATGACTTTCTCCCATGACTCCTCTGGATCATCCAAATGGTCATTGGCAAACTTAAGACGGGCCTTGACATGTGCTGGTTTAAGCAGGGGAACCTTCCGTGCCATGCATGATTTCAAACCATGACGTCTTAGTGTATTACCAACAGTAACCTTGGAAACGGTGGTCCCAGCTCTTTTCAGGTCATTGACCAGCTCCTCCCGTGTAGTCCTGGGCTGATTTCTCACCTTTCTTAGGATCATTGAGACCCCACGAGGTGAGATTTTGCATGGAGCCCCAGTCCGAGGGAGATTGACAGTCATGTTTAGCTTCTTCCATTTTCTAATGATTGCTCCAACAGTGGACCTTTTTTCACCAAGCTGCTTGGCAATTTCCCCGTAGCCCTTTCCAGCCTTGTGGAGGTGTACAATTTTGTCTCTAGTGTCTTTGGACAGCTCTTTGGTCTTGGCCATGTTAGTAGTTGGATTCTTACTGATTGTATGGGGTGGACAGGTGTCTTTATGCAGCTAATGACCTCAAACAGGTGCATCTAATTTAGGATAATAAATGGAGTGGAGGTGAACATTTTAAAGGCAGACATACAGGTCTTTGAGGGTCAGAATTCTAGCTGATAGACAGGTGTTCAAATACTTCTTTGCAGCTTTATCATACAAATAAATAGTTAAAAAATCATAAATTGTGATTTCTGGAATTTTTTTTTTGGATTATGTCTCTCACAGTGGACATGCACCTACGATGACAATTTCAGACCCCTCCATGATTTCCAAGTGGGAGAATTTGCAACATAGCAGGGTGTTCAAATACTTATTTTCTGCACTGTATCACATGATAACCATATACATGTCATGATTGTTACAGCATAATACACTTAAAAATAGTAAGATGATCCCATGTGGTACATGATAATCGCATCGGAATAGCTTGATGTGTTTCGTGGAACTCTCCACTCATCATGAGCTGATGCTGATGTGTATCTGAAATTTATAAGATTTATAAACTGTTGGTACAGGGTCTAAGATGAACTGGGGGGTGTGTATAGGGGGAAGAAGATAGAAACAATATAGTCTAGTGTGAGACATAATAAAAACATATGCCTTCAGAAGTCACCTAATTAGTAATAGAGTCCATCTGTGTGTAATTTAATCTCAGTATAAATACAGCTGTTCTGTGAAGCCTTGGAGGTTTGTTAGAGCACCTTAATGAACAAACAGCATCATGAAGGCCAAGGAACAATCAGACAGGTCAGGGATAAAGTTGTAGAGATAAAGAAATTAGAGATTATGGCACAACTGCAAACCTAGCAAGACATGCGCGTCCACTTAAACTCACAGGCCAGGCAAGGAGAGCATTCATCAGAAAAGCAGCCCATGGTAACTCTGGAGGAGCTGCAGAGATCCACAGATCAGGTGGGAGAATCTGTCCACAGGGCAACTATTAGTCATGCACTCCACAAATCTGGCCTTTATGGAATAGTGGAAAAAAGAAAGCCATTGTTGAAAGAAAGCCATAGGAAATCCTGTTTGCGAGAAGCCATGTAGAGGACACAGTAAACATGTAGAAGAAGGTGCTCTGGTCAGATGAAACCAAAATGTTACTTTTTGGCCTGAAAGCAAAATGCTGTATGGTGGAAAACTAACGCTACCCATCACCATGAACATACCCTTTCTTCAGCGGGGACATGGAAGCTGGTCAGAGTTGATGGGAAGATGGATGGAGCCGAATACAGGGAGATCATAGAAGAAAACCTGTGATGCCATGTACACACAACCGTTTTTCGGGATGTAAAAAATGACATTACATCTAAATTTTCACATCGTTTTTAACATTGTCGTTTTTATCGTCGTAAAAAATGGTCATGTGAAGAAAATGAGAATCTGTGACAAGACTTGAAAATTGCCGTTCAGATGCTCTTTATCAAATCTGACAGAGGTTGAGCTATTTCGAAAAGAATAGGCAAAAGTGTCACTCTCTAGCAAAGGTGGTTCTACAAAGTATTGGCTCAGGGGGCTGAATACAAATGCACACCACACTTTTTTTTACGTATTTATTTGTATGTTCCACTTTGTGTTGGTCTATCAAATAAAATCCGAATAAAATACATTCACGTTTTTGGTTGTAACATGATAAAATGTTAAACATTTTAAGGGGTATGAATACTCAAGGCACTGTAAACAACCGTCAATACTTTTCAAAAGTATATCTTTAGAACACTTCTTATGCATGCTCCTTTACATTTCTTTACATGTGCATATCTATTAACTCGTGACTAATTGGCTAGTGAAGGTGAGCCTACTCTGATGTAATAAATGATCAAATAGCTTGCCAAATTACCCATTATGAATGCTAGGTTGATGGCACAAACCTCAACTCTCATAATTTTCCTTTTAAGAGTACTATTGATGGGTTTATTCTCACACAAACACACTGGGGAACTCAACAGGGCTCAGCCCCATAAGTGACAGTGCTTGCACCTGAGTCATGTACTTGTCACGCTCCTTCCTTAGTGCGCTTGCTCTCTCCCTCGCTGATCTCTGCACAGTCATACTGACAGGCACATGGCTAAGGAGTTTTATACTGGAGCCTGATGAGAAATCAATAGACTAGCTCCCCATCAGGTCTGCTTTACGTTTGACAGTGGATGGCAGTGTTACAGTGTGTTACACAGTGCTGGAACACGGCCGAGTGTCTGTTATTCTCCCTTTCTAAGATAGCTAGGAATCTCCTGTGAACCAATTAGAGGTTAGGTGTAAGCACCTTTTTAGTATTAATATACAAGATATCCACTCAACGGCCTCACTGCCTCCCTATTCAGTCTAACATTTATGTGTGGACCCATCACAGCTGAGAGAGTTGATCCATCTATCCTGAATGACTACCTGTCTTGCTACTGACATACAAATTTAAGTATATGCTTGCTATGTTACCAAAACAAATCCTGGCTATACATGGAAGCTACATATTTGATTCCAGAATAAATGCCCTACAGTAATCTTTGGCTGTCTATTAAAGCTGCACATTCGATTTCTAGGCCACCTCCGTCACTGACTTGTGTGTGTGTGTGCGGCTCCCGTGCACGCCGGGGCTAACCCACTTCTTTTGGACTGCTGCTGGTGTTGTTGCCCCTGTACTATATACTGTCTCTGTTTTTTTACATCAGAATATACAAATAAAAGCTCCTGGGGAAGCAGTGGATATCCGTGAAACATGTCGAGCGAGCATGTCAATCTAACTTATATAGTGTAAACTGGTACTGCCATTTTCTCAGGTGTACCCCCCTTGATTGAATAGACAGAGAGTTATATAATTTAAAAAATATTAATTATGTTTTAACATATTCATGTTAATTTATACAAAATGACTTGTTTTATACTTCTGTGTATCGCAAATTGTTATGTTCCATTAGCCTCAACAACAAATTTGATGGGCCATAGGTACCCCTTTTTCCTTATTACTAAACTTTGGCACGTCATCTAACGATCTCTCCCTACTTTGAGAGATTTCTTCCTACTTCCTGCTGTGCCTCAAGACAAGAAAAAGGTTTCCCTATAGGACACAGACAGCAGAAAAAAACTTGATAGGGGGTTTAATAATCCCTTACTCTATCCAAAGCTAAAAACAGTTTTGGCTTCTGAAATACTGTTTTGACAATGATTGTAATAGGAAGTGTGTCCTTCCTCTTAATAGGGACATTTTGCTTTTTTTAGCAAATATTCATAAATGTTTACAGACCAACTTGTCTCTATTAGGCCTGAGAGAATTCTGTACAGGTCCAGATAAACTTTCCTGCATGCCTTTGATTCTGAGAAATGCCACGGTGTATTGTATTTTTCCTTGATAGGATGAATGTAGGTCGAAGAAGTGAATGCTATCAAAGAAATTAAATCTAATCAAGTATTGTGCATATGTATGACATGTTACTACTCAGCTTTCATCTTTTTCTAGCACATGCACTAATGATGGTAACTGGCACTGTGAGCAGAATGCATGTCTTATCAACCCAAGAATTATTGAAGCCGTTAATCGAGGCTCATATGGGTAAGAGAGCTAAACCATGCTACATGCTCCCTTTTTGTGTACAACAATTCTTATTTATTATTGGGCATCAAAAATATTTTAAAATAAAAACTGTACCTTGTTTTCTTTGAAGCTGGAATGCTGGGAACTACAGTCAGTTTTGGGGTATGACACTAGATGAAGGTATCCAGTATCGATTAGGAACCACAAAGCCCTCCTCTTCAGTAATGAACATGAATGAGATGCACGTACGTATGCTACTTTTTAATTTTACTTCTGAATAATTGAAAGTAAGCAGGGCACTAATGATTTCCAGCCAGAGGTTCTCTTTGTGGCCTGGTGCACAAACAAGGTTTCTGTGTATATTTTTTTTAAGCTTTATATATATACATATATATATATATATATATATATATATATATATATATATACTTTTTCATATACAGTGCCTTGAAAAAGTATTCATACCCCTGGACATTTTCCACATTTTGTCACTTTGCAAGCAAAAACCTAAATGTATTTTATGTAATAGACCAACACAGTGGCACATAATGTGAGGATAAATGGTTTTCATGTGAAAAGTCTGGCGTGCATTTGTATTCAGCCCCCTTTCTCTGATAAGACTAACTAAAAGCTAGTGGAATCAAATTAGAAGTCACCCAATTAGTAAATAGTCAACTTGTGTGTAATTTAATCTCGGTATAAATACAGCCCTCAGAGGTTTGTTAGAGAGCCTTAGTGAACAAACGGCATCATAAAGTCCAAGGAACACACCAGACAGGTCAGGGATAAAGTTTAAAATCAGGGTTTGGTTATGAAAAAATATTCCAAGCTTTGAACATTTCACAGAGCATTGTTCAATCCATAATCCAAAAATGAAAAGAGTATGGCACAACTGCAAACCTACCAAGACATGGCTACCCACCTAAACTGACAGGCCGAGCAAGGAGAGCAATAATCAGAGAAGCAACCAAGAGGCCCATGGTAACCCAGGAGGAGCTGCAGAGATCCACAGCTCAGGTGGGAGAATCTGTCAACAGGACAATACTGGCCTATATGGAAGAGTGGCAAAAAGAAAGCCATTGTTGGGGAAAAAAGCCATAAGAGGTCCCTTTTTGCAGTTTGCGAGAAGCCATGTGGGGGACACCGCAAACATGTGGAAGAAGTTGCTTTGATCAGATGATACTAAAATTGAACTTATTGGCCTAAAAGCAAAACGCTATGAGTGGCACAAAACTACCACTACACATCACCCTGAACACACCATCCCCACTGTGAAACACGGTGGTTGCAGCATCATGTTGTGTGGATGCTTTTCTTCAGCAGGGCGGGGAAGCTGGTCAGAGTTGATGGGAAGATGGATGGAGCCAAATACAGTGCAGTCTTATGCCGCGTACACATGGTCGAAATTTCCAACAAAAGTTGGATGTGAGCTTTTGATTGAAAATTCTGACCTTAACGGGAGCTGTGGTGGCTCAACGTGATTGGCACTGCGCTGACAAGCCATTCACCTCTGCAGCCAAGGGTTCGGATCCCGGTCTCGGCTACATGTGAATTGAGTTTGGTGGTCTCAGCCCGGCTCCCGGTGGGTGTGCTATGCAAGGTACGCCTGTGCTTAGTACGCCCACCCCCCCCCCCCACAAAAACCACCACACTTGCACGCACACAAAATTGGTTTAAAAACACATGCACTTTGGCCATGCGGTCTCTTAAAATAAAGAGAGGCGAAGGACCTACGGGGCTGGGTGGGCTAGGCCCCCTCACTCCCTCATAGGGGGAGTCCCTCTGCCCCATTGGGGTCCAGTTGGGCCCCAGTTGGGCTCCCAAGAGGAGCAGGTAGGGCGGGGTGAGTGGGAGGCCCCCTTTCACACCCACCATTGCCACCAGGGGCATGGAGAAGGATGGTGATTGCCTCCGGGGGGAGGGTCTGCCTACTCCCAACTCCTGCAGTCCGGCTCCTCTCTCTCTCGAGTTCACGCACAAAAATACACTTTAAAAAAAAAAAAAAAAAAAAGAAAATTCTGACCTTGTGTCCTACGCATATTCGTCATCAATTTGATGCATGCTTCGAATCATTGAACTTACATTTTCTCAGTACATTGTAGTGTTGTACATCACTGCGTTCTTGATGGTTGGAATTTTGTGTGACCATGTGTATGCAACTCAAGTTTGAGCCACAATTCTGTCCGAAAAAAATCCACAGTTTTCTTGTCGGAATGTGTGTACGTGGCATTAGAAGAAAACCTGTTAGGCCGCCACGTCACCACTCCAGGAAGTAAAATACTTCCATGCATGCGTCTAATCCAGGGGTGGCCAATCAGTGGCCCGGGGGCCACATGTGGCCCGCGGAGCCCTCTGATGTGGCCCGCGACCTCCTGCTCTGGAATGGTGGGTTGGCAAGCCCAGATCGCAGGTTGCCGACCCGCCATGCCACAGTATCAGCGTTGTGAATGAAGCTGGTGGTAGAGGAAGAAAGCGGCTGCGGAGCAGAACCCCATAAGCCGATGCTTCCTCTACTGTGCCGGCTTTTGCCGGCTTTTGCCACATGTGGAGTCTATGGAAAAGTTCAGCTAACCTGCAGCATAGACACAGGTGCACTATGCTTCAGTGCGAAAGCAGTCTAAGACCCTTTTTTTACACGATCAGCCCGACCAAATGGAACCCTCAATTCACGCCTTCCTACCTCCAATCCGAAAAACAGAACTAAATTTGTTCCTTTATATCTGGGTGGAACAGAGGGCCTATAGAGTAGCTGTGACCTGTCACCCGCCCGCTCTGCTCATTGTGGCCCTTGACTGATTACCAAGTTGCTTAAGTGGCCCTTGCTCTTCAAAAGGTTGGGGAGATTTTTGTCCGCTGAGTAGGTGTACTAACCAGCGGACATGTCGGACAGACGGGTTTCCAGCAGACAAGTTTTAAAGCATGCTTTAAAACTTGTCTGCTGGAAAAACCTGTCTGCTAGCCCGTACACACGGTCGGATATGTCCGCTGAAACTGGTCTGCGGACCAGTTTCAGCAGACAAGTTTGATCGTGTGTACGCGGCCTCAGAGTCTGCAGAAGACTTGAGACTGGGTCAGAGGTTCACCTTCCAAGAAGACAACCACCCTAAACATACAGCCAGAGCTACAATGGAATGGTTTATATCAAAGCTCATTCATGTGTTAGAATGGCCCAGTCAAAGTCCAGACCTTAATCCAATTGAGAATCTGTGGCAAGACTTAAAAATTGCTCTTCACAGTTGCTCTCCATCCAATCTGACAGAGCTTGAGATATTTTGCAAAGAAGAATGGGCAAAAATGTCACTCTCTAGATGGGCAAAGCTGGTGTAATTGCAGTGAAAGGTGGTTCTACAATGTATTGACTCTGAATACAAATGCACACCACACTTTTCACATATTTATTTGTATAAAAAAATGGAAAACCATTTTATCATTTTCCTTCCTCTTCACAATTATGTGCCACACAACAAATCACAATAAAATACATTTTACATTTTTTGTTTTAACATGACAAAATGTGGAAAATTTCAAGGGGTGTGAATACTTTTTCAAGGCACTGTAGTATCATTATTTCCATCTGGTCCTTCTACTTTTTGCACACCAATTTTAGGGAGGGGGACCCGATTGGGAACTCAGAATCCCCATCAAGCTCTGTACAGTCAACTGCAGAACCCTTCAGCTGCTTTACCAGTCTGTGTGACATGTCTAGTGGACAGGCAGGGAGCTCAGTATTACTGAGCTGCACAGAGGATGGAGAGTCTGGTATGGCCTCAGTGCAAGCTCCCATGCAACAAATTCAAGTACCCTTTTCCAATAGGCACATTAATCTGTCACAAGCACTGACATTTTCTATGCAGAGGTGCAACAGAATTCTAAAGAATGTGTATGTCACTCTTTATGAATTTGAGGGATAATACTCTTTTGGAGAGGTAATTTTGCTTTAGTGGTCCTCTTAAGATGAACTAGATGACCAAGAGGATTTTAGTTTTTTGGAGACATTTTGAAAACAGTGAATATATAGACAGAGATATAGCAGCAACGTTGTGCTCGCGAAACGTGAAGGACAGTTCTCTCAGTTGCATGTGGAGAAAGGTAATAGGTTTGCGTAGCCAAGTCCACTTTAGGAAGCGTGAGTGGAATGTATTGCTGTCATGTCACAAAGGGTTAGTATGTTAACATGCCACTGGAATGCAGAGATTCTCCCTCCTCCAGTCCTAGCGCTTTCCTGAGGTCAGCGTGTGATTTTTGGCAGGCCCCAACAGGGAAGCACAATGCGAATGTGATTAAGCCAGCTTTTTCAGGCAACTTCCACTCAGGAAGTACCATTCCACTCGGAATAAAGAATAGTAGTAAGAGAAAAATCATTGCAGGCTACTGTTGAGCGAACACCCGTCTTTTTACCATCCTGCCAATAGAGGAAAAAAAAAGGAGGGGGGTCTACCCAGAGACAAGAGAATGGAAAATTCCTTATGATGGGACAAGTGAATTCAGTCAGGACCCATAGGATTAGACCCCATAATGCTTCAGAATGTCTGCCTATTTTGGAATTCCTTGACCATTTCCCAGCATGTACGTCACTATTAAATACTTGACATATTTTTAAAGATCCAAGCAAATATGTTTCTGTTTTTAGGCCAAAAATAAAAATGACATATTGAGGGGGTGGAGAATATTAAAAATAAGTAGTACTACGTAGAGCTGTAGCATCTAGCTTTGCGCATAGAATACTTTGAAATTTATGTTAGACAGAAATTGTAAATAGCATGCTTTTTGAAGGTTTGTAAAAAGTATCACAGGACCCCAGACGGAAACCACTGTAGGGCCATTGGTGACCTTGTCATGAAGGAAAATTTCTTAGTGAGATCCATGCCCTTCTAGAGTAATAACCAACACAGCAGGGTTGTAAATGATTTCATAACTATCAGACTGAGCTACCTTTATGCTAATGATTTATAAAATGCTTTTACTTCCTGAGTAGATTATGCAGCCGTACTGTCCCAGGCAGGTCCCTATGCCGAGTAACAATATTCAGCTTCTGCCTGCAGCTGGTGGCACAGGGGGGTGATAAACTATACCTCACACACCATAAATCCTTATCTGCAAAAGGCAATGATACATGGTGAAAAAAACAAACACAAGGGCTAAAATACATTATCTCCATTATCCAGGTTCTCGTGTAGTTATTTTGTTATGGTAGCTCTATATGTATGAAGAGAGGCAGGTATAGGACACAGGGACATCGGTTGTTTTTTATATAGGTTTCCTTTCCCAGTTGGAGTGGCACATGGAGGATTTCCATTTATTTGTTTGCTGCTAGAAGTGCCAGAAGTACGTTTTTAGGTCTTGGACTTTGTACTGTGCAGTAAAGAAGTGGTCTTGGTCCTATCTTGAATCTAGCATTGTCTAACATGGATTTTTCCCTACACGGATTGTATTATGTATATATTATGTCAGATGTTCTCCATTCTCTGTCTTGCAGTGCTGACTCTTAAATTCTCCACTATGTAGGTAAACATGGACAATGATGTTCTTCCATCCTACTTTAATGCTGCAGATAAGTGGCCAGGGATGATCCATGAGCCACTTGATCAAGGCAACTGTGCTGGTTCCTGGGCATTCTCCACTGCAGGTATCCATATTTCTGAAACTTTTTTCTGTGAAAAAAGGTGTCTATTTATTTAATAATGTTTTTAGTCAAGAGTTTACACAACTTTTATCCAAGATTCGCTCAATTTTCCCCTAAGAGCCATTGTGAAAATAGGTGATTCTTGATGATAAATAGACCTAAAGTAGTATTCCAGTATAATATTATTTTTATTATCTTTATATTCATCACACAATACTACATAAATATAATATATCATCTTATATTAATTTGGTTACATTGTACATACTTACTTGTCTTCCTAACTTAGATTTGAGTCACCATAGTTTAAACCCATAAGAGGAAGAAAGGAGTATTAATATATTTGAAATGATATGCCTTTAGTACATTTCACAATATTAAAAAAAGTATTAAAAATGTGACCTGAAATGTACAGTTTTTGATGCACAGAGAAAATGGTATACCCATAACAGAGGTAAACCAGAAGGAACTGAACATTTTGAGTCACAGTTCTTAAAGTGGAGCTGAAGGCAGGCTTTTTTTAAATTTTGGATAGAGTAAGGACGGATTATAACCCCGGTCAGCTTTTATTTTGCCATTTGTGTCTTATTTGGGAGGTTTCACTTCACTTCTGGAAGTGAGAGGAAATCCCTCAAAGTGAGGGTAATCCCTGTAAGTGACCACTCAAAATGTAGGATTTTCTTTAAGAGCCCTTTCACACTGCCAGCACCCGAAAAATGCTGGTAAAGCACCGCTAAAACTAGCAGTGCTTTACCGGCGTTCTTAGAGCGCTAGCGGGGTGCTTTTAACCCCCGCTAGTGGCCGAATAAATGGTTAAAAGCACCCACAATGCGCCGCTGCTAAGGCGATTTGCATGCGCTTCCCATTGATTTCAATGGGAAGGGACACTTTAGGAGCAATGTATTCACCGCTCCAAAGAAGCCGCAGGACTTTTTTTTTTTTTTTGACGCCCTGCCAGCTCAGCACCTCAGTGTGAAAGCACTCTGGCTCTCAAATTGGGATTGCAGATGAGGCTTCTTTCAGGCACTTAACATATGCTTTTTTAAGCGATAAAGCGCCTGAAAAATGCCCCAGTGTGAAAGGTAACTTACTTTCTGTGATAATGGTCACCAGGACATATATAGAGGGTGAATCTCCCTAATTGGGGGGGAACCAGTCAGGGGTTCTAATCCCTACTAACTCTTTCTAAGTGCCAGTTCACTCTGGAATGCGATGACCGAAACCTGCATTCCATGTGTGCTTTTCACACCTCATTCAAAGTGCGCTGTGCCGATGTCCACGATCTGCAGTGATTGTCAGTGTAACATTATCGCCAACCCAAATGAAGATTGCAAACGCAGTGCGTTTTTTAAAATTAGTGCATGCACTACTTTTGGTGTGACGCAGGGCAATTTCAGGCCGTTTAAAGAACAGGCTGAAAACGCACTGCGCTCAAATTGCACAGGAACACAAGTGCTTTTCTGTGCAATTCCTAAAACACACGCATACAAAAAAAGTTACCTCCGGTTATACTTTAACCCTTGCAGCAAATAGTCTAGCAATACCATGACTACACATTTCTGATAAAGCTTAGACATTTTTTAATTAGATATGTTACTATTTAAGAAGGATTTTAATGTATAAAGGGAGAGCAGGATATTTTTTTTAAAAATAGCCATTAAATTTGCTAAAATGTAAACCTAAAAAAAATACTAAAAATTAACCTGATGTTTTTTTTTTTTATCTTCATAACATCTTTCACTGACTGCATAATTTACCTTACATTAAGAATAAAATATATATATATATATATATATATATATATATATATATATATATATATATTTTTTTTTTTTTTTTTTTTCTTGTTTAAGGCTAGGATGTGCTGAAAAAGAAGGCATGATTTTTGAACCTCTTGCTCATGTGCCTGAATATTAGAGGATATAGTTCTATAGTTAGGATATTGCAGTATTTTCCAAGCACAATGCATGCATAAGCATTTGTAGAGTTTTCAAAGAAAGCTTGTTTTTTTGTTTTTATATTAAATTGCACTGACCTGTTACACAGCCAGTTTAAATGCAATTAGTGCTTAGCCGAGTATTTTTTTTTAATTGTGTTGCCTTGATTTACAGTACAGATTGTTTTCAATGCCTGCTCTACTCTATGAGAAATCTTATACAACGTTGAACAGTCTATGCAAATGTGGCAAAAATTTGGTGTAAAATTAGATCAAATGTTGCACACACTTGACTTTCATAGTTTAATGTTTTGCAGAGTTCTAGGCTAAATATTAACTATGTAGTTCTTAAGAGTAAAAGGAGGAAGGGAAATTGTGACATCTTCAGGCAATCTTGAGATAGTACAAGCATATCAATTAAAATCCAAGGATATTCCAAGAACATGCTTTTGTTAGTTCTGGTTGTCAATAATACAATATGTATGTATGTACATAATAAGTAGTATTTTAAAAGTGCCTTGGCACAGAAGGCTAATTAAAACTCATTGCATTCATGCCTTTCTTTGATCAGCTGTTGCCTCTGATAGACTTTCTATTCAGTCGATGGGCCACATGACTCCTGCTCTGTCTCCTCAAAATCTCATTTCTTGTGACACCAAAAACCAACACGGATGCAGAGGGGGCCGTGTGGATGGAGCATGGTGGTATCTCAGAAGAAGAGGGTATGTGAATTGCATTTGTTTTTATCAATATAATTCAAGGTTTGTTCTAAATTAGACTATGTAGTATTGCAAAAATATTTGATTTTTATAAAAATGTATATATGAGTCTAGCTATAGTAACTACACCTGGATAAAAAGAGTCTATTTCAGTAGTAGTTAAAGCGAGATCGTAAGCAAATTAAAAAGAAAATATATATTACTTCAGCTTTAAAACCTTTAATACATTATTACATCTGTTTTTTTAATTTGAAGTACCTGAACTGCCCAGGGGCCCCAGCTGCATGGAGGGCCCCTGCAATTTCCCAAAAGCATCTGGTCCTTGAGCCCACACTGCCCTGAAATTGGGGGCCCCATGATGGTACTGAGAGTTATAGATACACCGGGGAGGCAGTCTGCCTCCTACCTACTTAATGTCTGTCTACCTTCCCTGTCATCATTGTAGGGGCCCAGAGCATTACTTTGCCCAGGGGCCCATGATGCTATTAAGACGGCCCTGCCTGGTATCCGCATATTGGAGCCCCTGCACAGCAGGGCTGGAGTGTAGAAGAAAATCAAGAACAGGGATCCAATCAGAACATGTTCTGACAACATAGGTGTGTGCAGCCTATTGCATTAGAGTGTGAACCCCAAAGCTCAAACACACACTACCGATCACTCACGATCTTCATTCAGAAAGGGAAGGAGACAGTACATATTTACTGGCCCCTTCCCCTACTCATTCTTAAAGCGGATGGTTCACCAAAACAATATATTAAAAGCCAGCAGCTACAAATACTGCAGCTGCTGACTTTTAATATTAGGACACTTACCTGTCCTGGAGTCCAGCGGCGTCCGCAGCAGAGGACGAGCGATCGCTCGTCTCCCTGCTGCTCCCCCCTCCATCCACGGTGAGGGAACCAGGAAGTGAAGCGCTCCGGCTTCACTGCCCGGTTCCCTACGGCGCATGCGCGAGTCGCGCTGCGCCCGCCGATTGGCTCCCGCTATGTGCTGGGAGCCGAGAGTTCCCAGCACACAACGGGAAAAGCCCGTCTTTTGCCCGAGACTGCGGGCCAGAAGTGGGTGCAGATACCTGTCTTTAGACAGGTATCTGCACCCCCCTCCCCCTGAAAGGTGTCAAATGTGACGCCGGAGGGGGGGAGGGTTCCGATCAGCGGATCTTCACTTTAGGGTGGAGATCCGCTTTAAACATCCCCACAGCAACAGCCAGCAGGAGAGGAGAGATGGGAAGCTGGAAGTGCTGTGATGGGGGAAGGGGAGGAACTAGGGCAGTAGGGGGATTTGTGCTGCAGAGTGATTAGGGTGTGCCTTGGCACACCTGGCACACGCCTATGGCTGACAAGAAGCATGCCGATAGGAATAGAAAATAAAGTGACAGAGAGCTCATTACTTTGCTGCTTCTCCTTTCACTGTCCAGTCACTTTCAATGGGTTGAATCATGCTGTCTATCAGACTGAGGACATTTGGAGGCAGACATAGTACTACAGGGGAAATTGCTGGATTGAATGGGAATATTGCAGCAAAGGCTGGTTTTGCTAGTTTATCTGTTAATGGCCAGTTCTATATTTAGATTTTTGGCATGACTTCTCATTCGCCTGATTTTCGCACAGTTGAAACTTCTCCTTGTCTTTTAATCTGATATGCAAAATAATTTTTAATTTATTTTTTGACTGTACTTTTGTTATTAGTTGTTCTTAATCTCATTAACATTTTACAGGTCTTTTAAGTATTTTATCAGCTTTTTCTGAAATAAATGGTATTTCTCCTTCAGGGTTGTAACAGAGGATTGCTACCCATTTTCAGTTCAAAATACAAATGGAGCACCTGCACCATGTATGATGCACAGCCGCTCCACGGGAAGAGGGAAGAGACAGGCAACTGCTCACTGCCCAAACCCATATGCATCATCAAATGAGATCTACCAGTCTACACCAGCCTACCGCCTGGCATCCAATGTAAGTCTTTCTGCAGAACTGCTCAGTTTCTGCAAGCATCTAAGACTAGATCCAATAAAAAAAAAAATTACAAAGTGACAAAGGAAAATATCTTCAAACAGACATGTTTAAACACACTTTTTAGCTCCCAGAAATATTAATAGAAACGTTGTTATATACCATAACGGGTTAGAAAAAACTTATGGGAGAATCCAAACCCTTGTTTTTTTTTGTTTTTTTATATTTTATGATAGGTTTTTTAATTTTTTTTTAAACATGGTGTTTTAAGATGTATTCGAGCCTTTGACCTTGCTTATTTTTTGGTCAGTAGGAAAATTGCAGTAGGTGGGAGGAAGCAGACTATAAAGAATCTGTTTGATTTCCATAAATTATGACATTTGCCGCATTGATGTCCATTTTAATAGCAATATTATTATGCCTGCAGGAAAAAGAAATAATGAAAGAAATATATGAGAATGGTCCAGTACAAGGTATGTAGTTTTACTAAATTAACCAGGGGAGCACCTGAACACATTAATATTCTCTCACTTATTATTTGACTAAAGGTTTTCAATCCTTTCTTCTTGCTCAGCTCCTACATCGTAAAATTGCGTTGTTGTAATATAAATGTAGAAGCAACAGGGGTGGACTGACAACTCATAAGGCCCCTGGGCAGTAGGAGATTATGCGGCCCCTGGGCAGTAGGAGATTATGGGGCCCCCAGGCAATAGGAGATTATGGGGCCCCCAGGCAATAGATTACATACACACAAAATACACATACACACACTGAAAAGGTACTGGAGGGGCGAGGCAGCTATAGGCTGCGTACACACGATCAGACCAGTCCGATGAAACTGGCCTTAAGGCCAGTTTCATCGGACCAAAACGATGGCATGTACGGCCCATCGAACCGTTGTCCATCGGACCAAAGTTTTGAAACTTGCTTTAAAATCGGTCTGATGGACACCTGACCATCGGACCAAAACGATGGTTAGTACGCAAAAGCTCGGACCAAAAACCCGGGCATGCTCAGAAACAAGTCGACGCATGCTTGGAAGCATTGAACTTAGTTTTTTCAGCACGTCGTCGTGTTCTACGTCACCGCGTTCTGACCCGATCGGATTTTGGACTGATGGTGTGTACGCACATGAGACCATCAGGCCACTTCAGCAGTGACCCGATGAAAATGGCCCGTCGGACCATTCTCATCGGACCGGTCTGATCGTGTGTACGCGGCCATAATCTTAAGATTTTTTTGAAAAACAGATTTTTACATACTGTCCCTGGTTTTACTGAGGCTGGCAATCCTAATGGTGCCCTCGGGTAATGCCCGAGTGCACGAATGGTCAGTCCCCCCCTGAGAAGCAATCAATTCCTGTAGATTCAATTGATCAAGCCATGGTATACACACAGATTGACACTGACAGCAGTGTCTATTATTCTCTTATTGTTAACCATTAATGCTGCAAGTATAACACATTTTTCAAATATCTCCTTTATAGCTATAATGGAAGTGCATGAAGATTTCTTTGTGTACAAAAGTGGAATCTATAGACACATACCTGTCATGGCAGGAGAGCCAGAGCTGTACAGTCGTCATGGGACACATTCGGTAAAGATCACTGGGTGAGTAAGGGATTAGACTGGCTAAGCCTGAATGTTTATTACATATATGGAAAAATATAGGCGAGTATTAGCATACTGTCATAAACATACTTATATACAATAAAATAATCTATTGCACATGCCATTGATGCTATAATAACACTAAATCTGCAGTGTACCAGTTGTAAAAGATTCTAAACTCTTGTATTTATCTTTGTTTTTTATCTAATATATGTTAAATAATGGTGATTTTGACTGTATTAATAAATGTGCTCATTAGATTATTTTCCTTTTGCCAAACACTTACTGCTTAAAAGGAGTCATACCGTGGACCCCTCCATATTGTTAGGTTAAGGTGTCTGTTCTCTTTAAACCAAGTGGAACTTTATCCATAACAACTTGATAAAAATAATGTTCTTTAGCAAGGAACATATATTCCACATTAAAAATTATGCTACCAACATTCGTGTGTGTTGTAAATTGCCTCCAGTATTGCTCCTGTTTCTTCTTGCTGGAGTCTGCCATTTTGCTGAGTCCCAGAACAGCAGTAAAACTTTAGGCTGTCAGCAGCTCGGCATTTACAAATTTGGCACAGTGCCTAAAAATAAAAAGCAGAGCAGGGCATGGTAGTGTTTTACTGGATTTTAAACAGTATGGGCACTTATTTTTAGTTTTACATAGCTAAACCTTCAAAAGGTGCCAGCCTGAAGTCATCTAGCAGGACTTCATTTTCTTACTAACGTTCCACTATCACTATCCAAAGTTTTATATATCACTTTAAAAGCAAATCTGCCATATGTGAGTCAAGATTGCCCTGTTGTAGAATCATGTTGTGCCTAATAAGAAGTTTTAAATGTATGCCCCTAAAATGGCATTGGATAGTCATCTGTTTTTAACACTCTTGCAGACCTCACAAACATTGCATGAAACTAGACCTCTCAGCACTGTGCTGTACTTGGACACTGCAGAGAATTATTCAAAATGGCAGCAGCCTGAATTAATTATATAGCAACACTGTAATATTTGGCCAATTGGCAAGT
Source organism: Rana kukunoris (assembly GCA_029574335.1). Classification (NCBI taxonomy): domain Eukaryota; kingdom Metazoa; phylum Chordata; class Amphibia; order Anura; family Ranidae; genus Rana; species Rana kukunoris. Next base: position 323,740,582 of record CM056050.1, on the reverse strand, counting down.
GTAATTGCTTCATGCTCAGATTTTTTTCTATAGCCGGTAGAATCTCTTTAAACCCACAAATTAACAATACCTTTAGGACACCTCTAAGAACATAGAAACAGCTTATTAGAAGGGACTTCATTAGGTCCAGTTTGTGTTTGACCTATGATCGAGTGCAAATGTTCAGATGTGAAGCTATGCCTCATAGTGTGGTAATATTTTAATTGAAACCAATAACCCAAACCAATAAAGTAAAAAGTTGAATAGAATGCTTTAAATTGATTAAACTCTGAAGAAAGCCATCTAAAGTGGATCGTAAGGCTATACCATCTTGACTATACCAGCTTGATTGCATGTTTTTCCTTTAGTTAGGCAGTGGTTACATGACTGATTCCTCTCTGTACTCCTGTTTTTTTTTTTTTGTGGCAGCTGTGGGCGAGGAGTATGCCTGCATGTCATCTCTTATAATTTCTGGTGCCAACAGAACTTCAAGTTCCCCCACTTCTTTCTGTTCCCCTCACACTGAATACAGGATCATATGGATCCTACTGTCAATCTATAGTTGGGCTGGTCATGGCACATCTTTAGTGGGAGTAGCCAGGAACTTCTTAGCGATAACGGTGAGACAGAAAATGTGTGCCCACTCCATCTTGTAGAACAGATAGTACACAGATAGACTGGGTGACCACTCTGCAGTAAGTTCAGCAGGAAGACAACCCACACCACCATTATTGGAGGAATCAACAGGTATGCAACCTTGAGATGAAAGGGATCAGAAAGTTGGCTTGCACATAGAACAAAATATCCAACTATTGCACTGGCAATTTTTGTTTTTGAATTACATTTTAAGTGCAAGTACTTTACAAAGAGCATGTAGGCTTTAGATCTGAGACTATGGTTTTAGATAAGAAAAGCTGCCACTTCTGCAGACGGGGATGTACAACATGTGCTGTTTTTCTAATATATGCAAATGGCTTTGGCCCTTCGGGAGCAATTGAGGAAATAGACCAAACATACCAAACTACTTTCTACTACCACCTATCAAACTACTACCAACTACCACCACACTACTTTATCTGTTAGTTTGTAACACCTTACATTACATAAATAATATGTAAAAATCATTTTACCGGGTGTGTAAAACTGCTTAGGTTCAAAATGTGTCAACAATTTTGCATAACCAATTTAGCTCTCATACCATGTCTACTCCCTATAGATCAGTTCAGTTTTTACATTTCTATTATGAGCCTGTACATATTTTTTAAAGCAGAAACTCTTCCTTTTCATAAGATTGTCTTCCAACTTATATATATATATATATATATCTATCAGGGCTCAAAATTTCAACCCCTGAGCTACTAGCCAGGTCTCAAGAGTTACTCGCCACCAGTTGCCCCACCTAATTCATACACTGCCCCGTGCCTAATTGCGCTTCTAAACACGCCCTCGTAGATTATCTCATGGAATACTGCTCTGCCTGTGCGCGCCTCACCAGACTACTTTTCCCAAGCATGCACCTTTCCTCTTTGGCCACCAATCGCATCAGGGCTCTAAGTGTAGGCACAGATTGCAGGGAGATTGGTGATGCAGCCCTGTCATCACTCACCCCCAGCTTAAATCCACTCGCCAAATGCTAGCAGGCGAGTGGAAATTTTAAGGGCTGTATATATATATATATATATATATATATATATATATATATACACAAACCATAGACCAAGCATAAAAAAATAAAAAATAAATAAAACCTGTTTTCCTACAGCCTTATTCCAAAAAAGTTGAGACGGGGGGGGGGGTTATTTACTAAAGGCAAATCCACTTTGTACCACAAGTGCACTGCAAGGGAAGTCACCGTGAATATAAGAGGGGTAGAAGGATAGGACTATTGTGGGCATGTGTAACAGGCTGAAGGTCCACAACTGGTTAAAATAAAAATTGTGCATTTATGCGCTATAAATACAATGCACTTCGAGGGAAAAAACATGCATTAAGGAAAAAATATACAAAAAGGGCAATCTTTTAACAAACAAATATCTCCAATTGCTGATTTTATTCGTTTTTATGAGAATAATGTGCTCATTAGCTGCCCACTTCTTTTACAGATGCGCACACACACACACACACACACACAGATATGTCCCAATCTTGTCACTTGACATAAAGTGCCATTTATTACTTTAGTAGGCAAGGAAAGTACACAGTAGGATACAAGCATAATGCTACTGTCCCTGAAATCTGCGGATGGGAGAGGCAGGAAGCATCAGAGTAATCTAACGGGGGCCAAAAAGGACATGCAGAGCCTGGAACTGAACATTATGTCTACCCCAAGGAGACTATAAAACATCCTGCACTGCCCTTTCTATGTTGGGCCAAGCTAATGTCAAGGGTGTGATGTCTGGCTGGGAATAGTAGGCACTAAAATAGAACAGGTATAGAAATGCAGAATAATATCATGAATGTGACAATGCATGCACTAAACAAAGGCAAAACAGTAAAAGCACTCATGGTTTTGTTTTACTAAAATAATTTATAGGGAAGGAAGGTACAGGAGCTAGATTAGTATATATTGTCTAAAAAGATCTTGCTCGTTTCCAGCTTCAGTCTCAGCAAATTCCACACTGGCTATTTACTTAGGAATGTTCTCTAATGTTACCTCTGTCCCAGATATTGGACTGACCTCAAGCTGTGCCAGTCCCCATAGTAACACGGCACCCAGGCATGGCACTGTCCAAGCATTAGCATAGAAAGGGCCATATTACATTTATAATTAACCATAACCATAAAATATTCAATGTGCCATCAGACAGAATCTTCAAGCTTTTTAATGAAAATAGAGGCCTCTATAAATATGTGTAGTGTCACCAGGTGAGTAAACCTTCTCATACACAATCAGGGTTGCCAATCTCCTGCAGCATTTTTTACTGACAAAACATGGAAAATTTACTGGCGGAGCACATTTTTTACTGGCAACCTGAGAAATTACAGAACTTCTATTAAAAATGAACACAGTAAATATTTAAACGGGTATAATATGGAAACACTGAAAATACCTAGAACAAATAAAATGACTTGATTTACACTTAAAAAGTCAACACAGGATGAAAGTATCAGCCCCTGATATTTACTGGCAGCTGTAAAAAAAAAAAACGGATTTTTAGAAACTGTCAGTAAATTTACTGGCGGTTAGCAACCCTGACCACCAGTAGGCAGGTGCATTCTACACCTCCCCCTTAATAAAAAATAAATATATATGTGTGTGTGTGTGTGTGTATATATATATATATATATATATATATATATATATATATATATATATATACACACAAATTAAATATAAAAAGTGCAGTAGTAAAAGAAGTTTGGGCAAATTTGTTAACCTGAACAAAGATGAAATTCATATAAGGTTGCTGTTTTGCTTGCCAAAGAATTTATATTTCTGTCCAACCATTCCTGAGACTTACACAGCCCTGCCACACAAGCACCACCCTGTCTGGCAGGGAAGAAAATCAGATTTTTCACTGCTGCAGTTTTGTAACATTTAAAGGTTATGTACCTCCCCCAACATCTGACTGGGCAGTGAAATTTTCCTCTATCATCTGCTCTCTCCTCTATCAGCATGTCCCATGCTAACACATGAGCACAGCAGCTCAATCGACTGACTCCCTGTGCTCCTTTTCCCCTCCCAGTCTGAGCTCTTCTGTACAGTGGAATGCAAAAGGCAATACCAAGTCAAATTCAAGTACTTGCACAACTTGCATTAAAAGCAATTTAACTACTTTGTAAAAACTGCAGGCATACCATGAGTCCAACGAGGTGACTGGTGCATCATAGACTTATCTCTATACTTTACATTGTGCTCCAGGAAGATAACTTCCAAAGCTCCCATGCTCAATGTGGTCTCGGCTCCATCAAGAGCTCTTTCTGCCCTTGTTCTGCCCATTCACAGAAGCCTTTGTATTATGTGACCTTATTCACAAAATACAAAAGCTCCTGTGAATAGGCACCAGAGGGGAAGGGTGGGCATAACTGTTCTTCTCCCACAGTCAGTGTATCCTCTGAGAGTGCAATAAACCTGTCACATATGAGTAATAGAGATAAGTCTCAGAGGTGATATGCACCTAATTGGATTTAGCTTATAGTGTGCCTGCACTTTTTACAAAGTTGCTACATTTCTGGAATTCAGCTTTAATTATATTTTAAAATGGTTGTAAACTCTTACAAATACCCAGTGAAGTGACTGGCCTCAGGTGATACACAGAGATGAAACAAATCATCCTACCTAAGTTTTACATGTCTATCTTCAGTCTTCTCTTCTCTACATCTGCTGAATAACAGTATAAAGCTTGTCCTGGAGTTCAGAAAAAAAGGGGGCGGGGGGCTGAAGTCATGTTCTGCAGAGTGGAAACTGGAGAGCACTGAGAGCTGATTAGAGGGAATAGACCCCCCTTCACACAGAAACAGAGCTGAGGCTGTCAGCTTTAAAGCATAAGGAAATAGTAAGGAGAGAGAAATTAGTGATGAATGAACTTTGTATAAATCAGCCTTTTTCAACCATGGTGCCTTCAAGTTTCTTCAGGGGTGCCTTGGCAAAATGCCTAAAAATTGCCCCAAACTTGTATACAAGCCAACGGGTAAACAGAGCCTGCCTTTTAGTTACATTGTGCACCATTGCAACCTTGCAGCTGCCTGCGTCCTGAAAACCAATGACACCATTGTTTGATAAGGAGGATATCAGGGTGCCTGCACAACATCCTCTGTCCCTCTCCGTCAGCACTGGGGTCACATTAGCAGAGTGATGGAGAGAAAATGAGGGAGAAGAGATACACTGGAATACTAATCATTACCAGTGTGCAAAGGTGTATTTGATTTGGAAGAATAAATCGCCTTTAACATTGGGTGTCCTATGTGTGTGAATGCTGCTTCGCTTTGGGAAAAAATCTGTTTATTTTTTTTTTTACATTTCAGAATGGGGTGCCTCGAGATTATGCATAATTTTACAGGGTGCCCTAACTGAAAAAAGGTTGAGAAACACTGGTATAAATTATTCATTACCACTCAAAGCTACAGTATAAATCTGCAAAATATGTATAAAAATGGATATTGCTTAGAATATATATATATATATATATATATATATTGTATTAAATATTGTCTTTTTTTTTTATATATATACCAGGTGGGGAGAAGAGATGGCACCCAATGGACAGATTCAGAAATATTGGGTAATGATGCATTTATTTAATTTCCTTATGTTTAGATAAGGCATAATGTTTAGGCATGGCATAATAAACATGTGTGCTACAGTATTTAACTGCTTAAAGGAATCCTTTTCTGAGCGAAACGTGTAGGTTGTCTTTGCTGCTGCCTTACTTTGAAAATCCATAGCTGCCCTTCTGTCATCCTGATCATTGTCCCATAACCATTATGTAGGTCAGGAGTTCTGACTTTACCTTAGTTTTCCATATATGCATACTTGTTCAAGGTCAGTAACTCCGGGGGCATTGATCCCCTTCTGAAAAAATGCTGGTTGCCTGGATGTCTCGGGTGCTTTAACATTTTTGATAAACAGAGCCAGAATAGGAATGCAGATCAGGAAGACCACACTGAAGTCAGAGCTGCTAATCTGCATATATGTTTCAGCTTAGTATTGACACTATTGGATCAGCATGACAGTCAAGAAAATACATTTTTTTTTAAAGGGAAGTCAGTAATGGCAACCTCCTAACTTGGAAGTGACTGTTTTCTTTGAATGCAAATAGTTTCCAAAATAACTTGAGTCATAAAAAATTATTATGGTGACCCACCTAGTAAAATATTGAATAGAAAAAAAAGCTTTGTTTTTAACCACTTGACTACTGGGCACTTAAACCCACTTAATAACCAGACCAATTTTCAGCTTTCGGTGCTCTCACATTTTGAATGACAATAACTCAGTCATACAACAATATAACCAAATGAAATTTTTGTCCTTTTTTTCCCACAAATAGAGCTTTCTTTTGGTGGTATTTTATCACCTCTGCGGTTTTTATTTTTTTCACTATAAATGAAAAAAGAACGAAAATTTTGTAAAAAAATGAATTTTTCTTCATTTCTATTATAAAATTTTGCAAAAAAGTAATTTTTCTTCATAAATTTGGCCTAAAATGTATACTGCTACATATCTTTGGTAACAAAACAAAAAAAAATTAGATATTATTTAGTCTGGGTGAAAGTTATAGGGTCTAAAAGCTATGGTACCAATTACTGAAAATTGATCAATTTGATCACATCTGATGTACTGACAGCCTCTCTCATTTCTTGAGACCCTAACATGCCAGAAAAGTACAAATACCCCCCAAATGACCCCTTTTTTGGAAAGAAGACATTCCAAGGTATTTAGAAAGAGGCCTGGTGAGTTTTTTGAAGTTGTAATTTTTCCCACAATTCTTTGCAAAATCAAGATTTTTTTCATTTTTATTTTCTTTCCACAAAATTTTCATATTAGCGGGTTATTTCTCACACACAGCATATGCATACCACAAATTACACCCCAAAACACATTCTGCTATTCCTCCCGAGTATGGCGATACCCCATGTGTGGGACTTTTACACAGCGTGGCCACATGGAATGGCGCCAAACTTTGCGACTTAAAAATCCCCATAGGTGACGCTTTAAATATTTTTACTGGTTACATCATTTTAGTTGGAGAAGAGGTCTAGGGCCAAAATGATTGCTCTCGCTCTAACGTTCGCAGCGATACCTCACATGTGTGGTTTGAACACCGTTTTCATATGTGGGCGGGACTTGCGTATGCGTTCGCTTCTGCATGCGAGCTCACGGGGACAGGGGCGCTGTATGCCCAGAGTATTGCGGAGTATGCCCAGAGTATTGCGGAGTATGCCCAGAGTATTGCGGAGTATGCCCAGAGTATTGCGGAGTATGCCCAGAGTATTGCGGAGTATGCCCAGAGTATTGCGGAGTATGCCCAGAGTATTGCGGAGTATGCCCAGAGTATTGCGGAGTATGCCCAGAGTATTGCGGAGTATGCCCAGAGTATTGCGAAAGTATGCCCAGAGTATTGCGGAAGTATGCCCAGAGTATTGCGGAAGTATGCCCAGAGTATTGCGGGAGTATGCCCAGAGTATTGCGGGAGTATGCCCAGAGTATTGCGGGAGTATGCCCAGAGTATTGCGGGAGTATGCCCAGAGTATTGCGGGAGTATGCCCAGAGTATTGCGGGAGTATGCCCAGAGTATTGCGGGAGTATGCCCAGAGTATTGCGGGAGTATGCCCAGAGTATGCCCACCAGAGTATGCCCACCAGAGTATGCCCAGAGTATTGCGGAGTATGCCCACCAGAGTATGCCCAGAGTATTGCGGAGTATGCCCACCAGAGTATGCCCAGAGTATTGCGCAGTATGCCCACCAGAGTATGCCCACCAGAGTATGCCCAGAGTATTGCGGAGTATGCCCACCAGAGTATGCCCAGAGTATTGCGGAGTATGCCCACCAGAGTATGCCCAGAGTATTGCGGAGTATGCCCACCAGAGTATGCCCAGAGTATTGCGGAGTATGCCCACCAGAGTATGCCCAGAGTATTGCGGAGTATGCCCACCAGAGTATGCCCAGAGTATTGCGGAGTATGCCCACCAGAGTATGCCCAGAGTATTGCGGAGTATGCCCACCAGAGTATGCCCAGAGTATTGCGGAGTATGCCCACCAGAGTATGCCCAGAGTATTGCGGAGTATGCCCACCAGAGTATGCCCAGAGTATTGCGGAGTATGCCCACCAGAGTATGCCCAGAGTATTGCGGAGTATGCCCACCAGAGTATGCCCAGAGTATTGCGGAGTATGCCCACCAGAGTATGCCCAGAGTATTGCCCCAGAGTATGCCCAGAGTATTGCCCCCCCCCAGAGTATTGCCCCCCCCCAGAGTATTGCCCCCCCCCAGAGTATTGCCCCCCCCCCAGAGTATTGCCCCCCCCCAGAGTATTGCCCAGCATTGCAGAGTATGTGCAGCAGGGATGGCTGAGCAGGGAGGGATGGATGGATGGATCTGTGACTACATTTGTCACAGATCCATCCCGCAGCACTGGCGCTGCCATCCGCTCCCTCCCCTCTCCTCTCACACTGTACCGATCGGTACAGAGAGAGGAGGGAGGAACCGGCGTCATCAAATGACGCCGGTCTGTTTACATCTGATCGCGCCGTCATTGGACGGCGCGATCACGTGGTAAACCGCCGCTATCAGCGGCGATTTACCGTGATTCGTGACCCGCCGGGTCCTCTGGACCCGGCGGTCACGGACATTCCCGTGTGCGCGCCCCAGGGGGCGCGCGGGAGCGCGACTCTGGAATCACGTTATATAACGTGATCCCAGAGTTAAGCAACCACCTTGCCGCCGTTATTTTTCGGCAGGTGGTTGCTAAGTGGTTAATGTGGATTTCCCCAGCCATAGTTACTGTCAGATTATAGTTTTTCATTTTTACTGTTCTCGTTTGAGTAGATTGTAAAAAGAAAAAAAATTGAATTATACTTTGACAGCTTATATATACACTATGTATTGTCAAAAGTATTGGGACACCTGTCTTTACACACACATGAACTTTAATGGCATCCCAATTTTAGTTCGTAGGCCCACCCTTTGTAGCTATAACAGCTTCAACTCTTCTGGGAAGGCTGTCCACAAGGTTTAGGAGTGCGTCTATGGAAATGTTTGACCATTCTTCCAAAAGCGCATTTGTGAGGTCACACTGGTGTTGAACGAGAAGGCCTGGCTTGAAATCTCCGCTCTAATTTATATCAAAGGTATTCTATCAGGTTGAGGTCAGGACTCTCAGCAGGCCAGCCAAGTTCCTTCATCCCAAATTTGCTCATCCATGTCTTTATGGACCTTGCTTTTTGCACTGGTGTGCAGTCATGTTGGGACAGGAAGGGGCCATCCTTAAACTTCCCACAAAGTTGGAGCATGAAATTGTCCAAAATTTCTTGGTATGCTGATGCCTTAAGAGTTCCCTTCACTGGAACTAAGGGGCCAAGCCCAACCCCTGAGAAACAATCCCCCGCCATAATCCCCCCTCCACCAAATGATTTGGACCAGTGCACAAGGTCCATAAAGACATGAATGAGCAAGTTTGGGGTGGAGGAGCTTGACTGGCCAGCAAAGAGTCCTGACCTCAACCTGATAGAACACCTTTGGGATGAATTAGGGACTTTCTGTCCGCATCAGTCCCTGACCTTTACATATGCGCACCTAGAAGAATGGTCAAACATTCCCATAGACACACTCCTAAACCTTGTGGGCAGCCTTCCCAATAGAGTTGAAGCTGTTCTAGCTGCAAAGGGTGGCGTCCCAATTCTTTTGACAACATAGTGTAGCTGGGGCATAAAAAACGTTATGCAATTTTTGGTATTTTGGAATTTGAGCCACTTTCAGTTTTTTTTTTTTTTTGTTTAACACTATTTAGCACCAATCTAGTGCACATGTAGCAGTTGTGTTCTAATTACGCAACCTACATCATATCAGTATAATGAAGTGTGTGTTTCTGATCTGTTCTCATATTTTCTTTACTGCAGCTGGCTGCCAATTCGTGGGGCAAAGACTGGGGAGAGAGAGGATATTTCCGCATTGCCCGTGGTGAAAACGAGTGTGAAATTGAAACCTTTGTAGTGGGAGTATGGGGCAGAGTCAGCATGGAGGATGTTGCTCGTAGAAAATGAGGAATTTTCCAGGCTATAGGACTTTGTGGCTTTCTAATAAGCAAACACTGGTTTGCACCTTGCTTTTTACCTCCAGATATTTCCACAGCCAGTGAGCTGCATCATAAGGTCTTAGGTGGGTAGGCATGTGTGTTCTAAAGTGGGGAACTGAGTCTGTACTATAATTAAGAAAGAGGTAAGTGTACGTGGGTGTTTTTATTAGTAATAGGACATCTTTTGACCTGTACAGAGCAAAAAATATCTGCAACTCACTGAACAGACATCAATGGACTGTGTTCACCACATAATGGCACTGATATTTTTACCATGCTTTAATTCTTGAAAGGGTTAGGTGAATCACTGGCATATACTGAACTTGACTCTAGCTTATAAAGTCAGCACCACAATCTATGTACTTTGAATTTCTACTGTTTCATAGGCACTTTGTACCTTTTTCAAATGTGTTATCCATATGCTGGATGCTTCTAAAGCTACAAACCCATTTTATAAATATCCTATAAATCAACAAAGCTAGTACCGCAACTCAGGGCGAGGGCAGGATGCAGTGAGGTACTTAATGTAATTAAGCTGACCCAGTGGTGCTGACACAGGGAAGATTCACAGCCTGTGGCTTTGGAAGGGATAATAGTGCAGATAGTCCTATAATCTCCCCAGGGATCAAAGGGGTATTGTTTGGGGCTGTATGAAAGGGGCATACAGGCTTGTGAACCTGTCAGACAGACATTCCCCGCCAAGCTACAAACTGCCGGAGGAGTGGTAGGCTTCCACCTAGGACCAAAATGAACCTTTTCTACATACGTATATAGATATATATATATATATATATATTATGAGAGATTAAAATGAAGGCCTTTTTATAAAGCATATGTAAAACATCCACTGCTATCTGAAGCTTGCTCATTTTAAAATCTATCCCATGCACTGCTAAATTTCTTCAATCCATCAGCCTTAAACATCTTTGGGGGTATTGCATTTATTAAAGATATTTACCTTTAAAAATAAAAAATAAAGCCTTTATGAAAACCCAAACACAAATGCAGAAAATGTGAATTATGTTTAGCTATTTATTGAAATGTGTTTTTTTTTTTTTATTGAGATTGTGTATATTGTTTAAAACCCTAATCCTTGTGCACAATAATTTGGATTCCAACCACTGTTACATTTACAACATTCCAGTTTGAATAAAAGTATTTTTCACCAAGTGTGGATAAATGTTTATTCTTTTATTTACCTGTTATTAAGTTTACGGCTCAACTTTAAAGTGAAAGTGTGAATAGAAAGTGACAAGAGGTCGCGCCAAAAACTGTAAATGGAAAGAAGTGAAGCTGCTCCTTTTTAAGAGTGAGATACTCAGGATATGTGAAACAATTGGAAAGAAAGGTACTGCACTACATCATAGGTGATAAAATCATAAAAACATATAATAATAAAGTTCAACAACAATCTATGAAGCATATATAAAAATGTATATATGAAAAAATAAATATAGTATATATATTTATATTTATAAAAAAAAAAAGTCCAAACAGAAATCCTTAAAATATCTTCACAAAGAAAGTCCAATCACCGTGATCTAAAGAAAAGTGCATAGGCAAATGATATCCTTCAAATCGTGCATATAACATGCAAACTCACCATAACTTCAAAGTAAAAGTCTTGTATCAACATTGGGCCAGATTCAGGTAGATGAGCGCTTCTTTACTTTGGAGTAACGTTTCTCATTTACGTTACTCCGTCGACACTTTCGGCGCAAGTACTGTTATTCACATAGCAGTTGCGCGTAAACTTGCGCCAGAGTAACGATAATGCGCTCGCGTAAGCCGACGCAAGTGGAAGTGGGTGTGATCATATGTAAATGATGGGCGGAGCCCAGCGCAGAGGCTTACGTTCAGCGCATCATCCACGGAGCATGCGCAGTAAGTGAGGCTTCACTCGGCCCCCTTGTGCGCATACTCACAACTTCCGTCGGCACCACTTCACGGGAAACGTCATCACAATGCGTTCCGTTGGGCGTTTAAATGCGCCCGTAGATGCGCTATTCCGGCACTAAAGTATATCCTGTTCCCCCTCCCTGCAGTGAAGTTACTTTTGTTCTGAGATGGCTGCTCCCGTTCCCCGCAAACACACAGGAGAAAGCTGAACTCTAAAGGCCAGGAGCTGTCAGCCGTCATCTCGGCTATGGAGACCTATGATGTCTTCCTCCATGGCTGTAAAAGTTGACAGACAAGCATGGACAGAGGTGTTGTCCTGCAAGTGGGGGTGCTCAGCTAGCTCTTATCGTCGGTAACGCTGCTGTAGCTGCTCTCCTGCTGACCTGTGGCCGTCTGGAGTAAAGATAAAGCAGCTATTTGTAGAAATAACTTTGCGCCGGACGGACGAGATACGCGCGGCGCATGTAGCCGGCGTATGGTGCTAATCCATTTGCGAATCGGGAAATCTCCCTCATTTGCATATTTGCAGGGGAAATCAATAGGCGCAACTGATGCGCCAAGCGAAATTATGCGCTGACGAGACTCTGGCGTCGGAAAGTTAAGCCGATCGGAAATGGCCCGTTTTCTGTCGCATCTAGTTTGGTGGGTACGGCCACATAGAAACGACGGCGCATCTTCACAGTTACGTGGCGCATATCGAATTACTCCAGCGCAAGTCTTGCTGAATCTGGCCCATTAAATTTTTCTCAGCCAACAGCATACATGGAGATGATACCTCTTACAGTATGTCACGACGTACATCTTTTTTTAATAATCAAACAACCAGGCTTAGGAGAAACATATGGAGAATCATATCAGGTAGGTAAAACAATGTGCACTTACATTTGCATGTGCTATAAGCAGGGCTTTCCTAATAAGAGGGCACACCTGAGCACTGCCCAGGGGCCCTAGCTGCATGGGGGGCCCCTGCACTTCCCCCAAAGCAGCTGGTTCTTGAGCCCACGCTGCCCCATAATTGGGGGCCCAATGATGGCACTCAGAGTGATAGATACGCAGGGGAAGCAGTCCGCCTCCTACCTACTTGATGTCTGTTTACCTGCACTGTCATCATTGTAGGGGCCCCAGAGCATTACTTTTCCCAGGGGCCCATGATGCTATTAAGATGGCCCTGGCTATAAGTCAGCACCAACATGTTCAGCTTTTTGGATAAGTGTGCTTCATTGTTCCACCAAGCCACGGCGCGCATTCCAAAGCACAGGGGTTAGGACGCTTCCGATTGATGTCATATCTGTTTTTTTGGTTCCTAACTCCTGTGCCTTGGAATGCACGCTGTGGCTTGGTGGAACAGCGAAGCACATTTATCCAAAAAAGCGGATATCATTTGATTTCTTTGGATCACGGTGATCGGTGATTGGACTTTCTTTATGAAGATATATTAGGGATTTATGTTTCGACTTTTTTATATATATATATATATATATATATATATATTTTAATATATACATTTATGATTATTGTTTAACCTTATTATTATGTTTTTTATGAATTTATCACCTATACGGTAGCACCTTACCTTTCTTTCCAAATGTTTAAAGTGGAAGTCTAAACCTGCTCCTATCCCCAGTCTAAGCCCCTATACTAACTACCCTATAAAGGAATAATGTATATACTTGTATCTAAAGGTTCATAGCGCCCCTTTTTTTTCCCAGTGCAATAAGGTGCAATGTTGTATTATTAATCAATACAAATAGTGCAAATTATCATGAACAGTTCTCCCTCCTTTCAATACAATAAAAAATTGCTATTTCAATGCATAATATATATCCAATTAGTCTTTTTTCAGATTGTTATCCAATGTAACTTCAAGAGCAGTCTCTCCTTCTGGGTTTATTCACTCCTGTGCATATGTGAACACACTGCATGCTCCCCTCGTCTCCCACTCACCGAATAGATGTGAAATAAATGCACTATAATTTCCAAGTAGCCAGGTGTTTGTGTTTTTCCCCTGATGGTCTTTCCTCCACTTCTTTTGCTCTGTGACTCAAATTGCCTCCAATCTCTATATAATCTCGTTATGACTCATAGGTGGAAAGATAAGCAGGGGAATGCTCCCATAGTATAAAAACAGTTTTTTAAAGTGTGATTTAAAAGGAGCAGATTGCTTTCACTTGTTTGAAAAGTTATAGAAGCATAGATCAATATGTCTCATGGACACAAACTCTCTTTTAGACAACCGATCAACAGAATTTCTCCTGCAACCCACAGTCTCTCAGTACACGTCCAGGCATGTCATCAGGTCCAGTAGCCTTCCATCGGTTGCTCCTGAATAGGGTTTTCCTTACGTCAGCTGGAGAAAAGCAGAGCGCCTGGTCGTTTGAAGGATATGGGTAGTTTTTGTGAAGGTGTATAGTTCTGCATCTCAAACCGTGCATAAAAGTGGTTGAGTGCATTGGTGAGGGAAGTATTATTGTGACTAGCCTGTGGTAATGGCTTGTAGTCAGTGATGGTCTGGATGGCTTGCCACAGGGCCTGTGTATCTTTGCCGTCACTAAAGTGTTTATTGATTTTTTAAACATATTTTTATTTTGCCTTCTTGATGCCATGAGACTGATTTGCTCTTGTTGTTTTGAGAGCTGTTTTATCTCCTGATCTGAATACCTCATCTCTGGTCTTTAGCAGCCCACGAACCTCTGCTGTCATCCTACATGGCTTCTGGTTGGCACGTGTGGTGATAATCTTGGCGACTGTCACATCATCTACACACTTTTTTTATGTAAGCAGTCACTGTTTCAGTGTACTCTTGTAAGTCTGTATAGTTGTTGTAAGTGGCTGCCTCTTTAAACATGTTCCAGTCTGTGTGCTGAAAGCAGTCCTGCATTACCGGGGGTAGCATTGTCTGGCCATACTTTGATTTTTTTTTTTTAACCGATTTCGCAAGTGTAGGTCACGGTTTGTATTAGGGTTGTCCCGATACCGATACCAGAGTGAGTACTTGTACTCCCGCAAATACCCCCGATACCTAAATAGAATACTTCCCCCCCCCCAGCGCCGCCGCCGCATACCGCAAAGCCGCCGCCGCATACTGCAAAGCCACCTCGTTAATCCCTGTGCATCACAGCACGCATTACAGGTACCTTTCGTTTGAATTCTTCTAATGCCCGCCGCGCCATGTATAGACACTCCCCTTCTCGGGATTGGACGGATCTGTCCAATCCCGAGCAAAGGGGAGTGTCTATGCACGGAGCCGTGTATAGACACTCCCCCTTGCTTGGGATTGGACGGATCCGTCCAATCCCAAGAAGGGGAGTGTCTATACATGGCGTGGCGGGCATTAGAAGAATTCAAACGAAAGCTGCCTGTAATGTGTGCTGAAATGCATGGGGATTAACGCGGCAGCAGCATCATCTACTACTACAAGGTATAGGGGACATGGCTGCAATATGGGGGACAGGACATGGCTGCAATATGGGGGACAGGACATGGCTGCAATATGGGGGACAGGACATGGCTGCAATATGGGGGACAGGACATGGCTGCATCTATGGGGGACAGGACATGGCTGCAATATGGGGGACAGGACATGGCTGCATCTATGGGGGACAGGACATGGCTGCAATATGGGGGACAGGACATGGCTGCAATATGAGGGACAGGACATGGCTGCATCTGTGGGGGATATGCATGGCTGCATATGTGGGGGACATGGCTGCATCTGTGGGGGACATGGCTGCAATATATGTGGGGGGACATGGCTGCAATATATGTGGGGGGACATGGCTGCAATATATGTGGGGGACATGGCTGCAATATATGGGGGGACATGGCTGCATTTGGGGACACATTTAAAAAAAGTATCGGTATTCGGTATCGGCGAGTACATGAGAAAAAGTATCGGTACTTGTACTCGGTCCTAAAAAAGTGGTACCGGGACAACCCTAGTGCCAACTGTCTAAGGCCTCGTACACACGATCGTCAAAACTAGGGTTGTCCCGATAGCGATACCAGTATCGGTATCGGGACCGATACTGAGTATTTGCGGGAGTACTTGTACTCCCGCAAATACCCCCGATGCCTAAATAGAATACTTCTCCCCCCCTCTCGCCGCCGCCGCATCGAAAGCCACCGCCGCATGGGTTAAACAGCGTGCGGGAACATCACAGCTTTCATTTGAATAGCTGTAGTGTTCCCACTGCGTATAGACACTCCCCCTTGCTCAGGATTGGATGGGTGATCGTGATCTGTCCAATCCCGAGCAAGGGGGAGTGTCTATACGCACGGGCAAAACAGCTATTCAAATGAATGCTGTGGCGGCGGCTTTCGGCGGCTAGGTATGGGGCACATGGCTGGAGGGACATGGCTGGAGGGACATGGCTGGAGGGACATGGCTGGAGGGACATGGCAGGAGGGACATGGCTGTGGGGACATGGCTGGGGGGACATGGCTGCATATGTGGGGGACATGGCTGGGGGGACATGGCTGCATATGTGGGGGACATGGCTGCATATGTGGGGGACATGGCTGGAGGAACATGGCTGCATATGTGGGGGACATGGCTGACTGATTGATTGATTGATTTAATGGATTTATAGTGCGCCAAATACTGACCCGTCAGGGAAGTGTCTAAGCACAGAAGACATAACAAAAATAGGTAAATCAAATCAGGGAGAGAGAGAGAAAAGGAGAAGAGCAAGAAAAACCAAGAGACAGATCAACAGGGGACAACAGGGAGAACTAACATAACTCAACCGGCTGGAGGGACATGGCTACATATGTGAGGGACATGGCTGGGGGGACATGGCTGCATATGTGAGAGACATGGCTGCATATGTGGGGGACATGGCTGCATATGTGGGGGACATGGCTGCATATGTGGGGGACATGGCTGCATATGTGGGGGACATGGATGCATTTGGGGACACATTTATAAAAAGTATCGGTATTCGGTATCGGCGACTACTTGAAAAAAAGTATCGGTACTTGTACTCGGTCCTAAAAAAGTGGGATCGGGACAACCCTAGTTTGTATGTGTAACGGTCACCACCGTTTACGACCTTCCATCCAACCACGACAAGCTTATCCGACACACTGCGACAATACTGCATACACGATCCATATCAATTCCCATAATCAAGACGAGACTACTGCTCTGTACTTACTTCCAAAGATATGAACACTTTAATGGTTTCTTTGCTGCTTTTTATGCAGTTACAAGCATGTGACAGTAATCAAAGGGACAATGCCATCTCCACCCCCCTATTCACTCACTGAGGCTAATTATCTAATCGTAGCTAGACATGTCGGCACCCCATCATCAATAGACTTAACTCAGAGAGAATGACATTCCTGTAGATAATGACATCAAAACCAAATACTATTACACAATGATTTTCCCTTTTGAATAATACACAATCACAGATAATATTCACACCCATATAAGGAACCTCTGTACCATAGACAATGTATTGTCTAGGAGTAGATGAAATGTCTTTCACAAGCCGGGTCACTTAACATTTCAATAGCCGGAGCTAAGCATTGAATAAGCTTGTAATGTCCCTCTCCTGTGTAACAGATGTCAAGTAGGAACATCTTGTAGTATTCCAGTCCTGCAATATGAATTATTATTAATGTCCCATCTTCTGAAATACATGATATAATGTCTTTGTCACCCTATGGCCCTAGTGGACATAAGGTGACCCTAGACATAGGAGAATCTCAGTCTGTCACGGGTCAATCCGTTACATCTCTCCCCTTTCGGTGGGAGACGGACACAGGTGGGAACCCCAAACGGGTTGACTCCGAAGTCCGTCAGTAGTTCCAGTCCTCCAATGCTGGTATCCATACTGTACCCCAAATAAATGGCAACAAACAGAGCATTACTCACCCCGCCAACCTCTGCCTCTCTCAGAGAACACGCCTGCCGCTGGGGAGAGGCCTGGACTGGCCCTTCTCCCTGGAGTCCTTTCAGCCGCTGGAGAGAAGGCAGGGTGGCTGGGCGCAGTCCATCATGCTGTTGGGGGTCTGGGCCAACTGCCCCCCTTCCTGGGGTATACCAGTGGAGACTGAAGTCCCATCCACTGGTGCTAGGTGAAAACCCTCCGGTGCTTGCAAAGAAAAGCGGACATCCTCCTGTCCCAGTCCTGTACCATTTTCTGGGGTTGTGCCAGTGGAGACTGAAGTCCCATCCACTACCCCAGGAACCCCCTCTTCTGTTAGTGGAGAGCAGAGGTCCGTGACCCTCTGTTCTGTTGCCAGCTCTTCCGCTGGGTTGCTGTGAGTGGAGACCACAGTCACATCCACTACCACAGGGACCCCCTCTTCCGTTAGTGGAGAGCAGAGGTCCGTGACCCTCTGTTCTGTTGCCAGCTCTTCCGCTGGGTTGCTGTGAGTGGAGACCACTGTCCCATCCACTACCACAGGTTCCCCCTCTTCCGTTAGTGGAGAGCAGAGGTCCGTGAGCCTCTGTTCTGTTGCCAGCTCTTCCACTGGTTTGCTGTGAGTGGAGACCACAGTCCCATCCACTACCACAGGGCCCCCCTCTTCTGTTAGTGGAGAGCAGAGGTCCATGACCCCCTGTTCTGTTGCCAGCTCTAACGCTGGGTTGCTGTGAGTGGAGACCACAGTCTCATCCACTACCACAGGGTCCCCCTCTTCTGTTAGTGAGGAGCAGAGGCCCCTGACACTCTGCTCTGTGGCCAGTGATTCAGCTGGGGGTAAAAGCTTTATCATCTCAGCTTGTTGCTGGAGCGAGGGGCCAACCGCCCCGGCTCCCTGGAACTCCACACCATCCGCTTTGGCTTTAGGGATGGCAATCTCCATATTTTCCATTGCCGATTCATCAGCCAGGATTTCACAGTTGTCATCTGACCTTTCCTCATAGTTGCAGGCAACGGGAGCCCCACCCTGCTGCTGAGCCGAGTCTAGCAGCTGTCTGTAGGCGATTTCCAAATCCCATTCTTGAATGGCCAGAAATTCCAAATCTTCCTGTAACCAGTGGCCTCCCGAGATATTCAATTTTTCCTCTCTGTGCTCCATTATGTCCTCCAAGCGCCACTCCCGATCATCCCCAAAGTCGGGATCACTGGACATCCTCCAATACAACAATCTCGGGCCATCATAGTCATAGCCTTCTGTGGGGCTGTCATCCGCTGACCACGGGCACTCTTGGGCTACATACCACCGGAGGGCTCTGTAGCTCTCGTCTTGCTCCATCTCTGCCCGGATCAGCCTGCTTAACTCCGCTATCCACTCCTGCTTCAGTTGTTCCCCCAACAACGGCATTCGTACTTCATACTGCGGCCAGTACCTTGCATAGATGGAGGGCAGGACCTTTCCTTGGTGATGCTGCTCCCGAGCTAACGCTTCCTCCCAGAGTTGGCACCGAATCACATCCGACCATCCCAACAGGACCTCCTCTGATACTGGTCCTCTATGCTGTATCCGCATCTCTTGTAACCTTCTTTGGAATTCCTCTTCCATGGAGACTGGTGTCTGCACCTCTCCTCTCTCTTTAGTTGGTGCTGCTGTGATTTCAGCTGCTGCAGCACTTCTTCGCTGTAGCAAGGTGGCATTCAGAGCCGCTATAACTCGGTCCCTGATCTCCGGTGGAGGGTTAGGACCATAATGTGTCAGTCTTATGTTAACTGCCCAATCAAAACTTGCTTCTTTGGGTGTCCTGTCTGTTACAGGGGGCCTTTTAGCTCTATCCATTTCGACCAGTTCTGCGATAATGTCCCTTTTCTTACAGTTGCTGGCCAGTCTGCCCCGCCTCTCCAGTAAGTCCATGAGGGAAGAAAGCTTCATCCGTTCATACACCGTCTCCATTGTCATGTGTCCTTGTAGCCGTCCTTCTGAAGATAGAATCATCCCACTGCTATGCCACCAAATGTAACGGTCACCACCGTTTACGTCCTTCCATCCAACCACGACAAGCTTACCCGACACACCGCGACAATACTGCATACACGATCCATATCAATTCCCATAATCAAGACGAGACTACTGCTCTGTACTTGCTTCCAAAGATATGAACACTTTAATGGTTTATTTCCAGCTTTTTATGCAGTTACAAGCATGTGACCGTAATCAAATGGACAATGCCATCTCCACCCCCCTATTTACTCACTGAGGCTAATTATCTAATCGTAGTTAGACATGTCGGCACCGCATCATCAATAGACTTAACTCAGAGAGAATGATATTCCTGTAGATAATGACATCAAAACCAAATACTATCACACAATGATTTTCCCTTTTGAATAATACACAATCACAGATAATCTTCACACCCATATAAGGAACCTCTGTACCATAGACAATGTATTGTCTAGGAGTAGATGCAATAAACACCTTTCAAAAGAATGAAATGTCTTTCACAAGCCGGGTCACTTAACATTTCAATAGCCGGAGCTAAGCATTGAATAAGCTTGTAATGTCCCTCTCCTGTGTAACAGATGTCAAGTAGGAACATCTTGTAGTATTCCAGTCCTGCAATATGAATTATTATTAATGCCCCATCTTCTGAAATACATGATATAATGTCTTTGTCACTATATGGCTCTAGTGGACATAAGGTGACCCTAGACATAGGAGAATCTCAGTCTGTCACGGGTCATTCCGTTACAGTATGCTTGAATTAGCATAACAGAGATATGATCTAAATACCCAAGGTGGGGGCCGAGTTCAGCCTTGTATGCATTTTCTCTGTAGTATAAACAAAGTCCAGTATGTTGTTTCCCCTTGTTGCAAAATTCACATGTTGGTAGAACTTTGGCAAAATTGTCTTTTAAAGTGGGGGTTCCCCGAAAATCAACTTTCTCTCACTAGATCCAGCATACTGCTGACACCTGCAGTATGCTGGATTTTTTTTTTTCGTACTTATCGTTTTAGCTGGGTTTCTTCTCCGGCTCCGAGCGGCATATCCTTCTGGGTAGTAAGTGTTCCTAAATCAAGCCCAGTTGATTGACAGGCTTGGATAGTGCGTCATGCCTTCCAAAAATACCCGAAGTGACGCTCGGGTGTTTGCGGCTCCTGCGCAGTCAGCTCTACACGGCAGGCGCAGACGCCGTAAACAGCCGAGTGTCACTTCGGCTATTTTCAGAAGGCGTGACACGCTATCCAAGCCCGTCAATCAACTGGGCTTGATTTAGGAACGCCTACTCCCTGCAGAATTCCCCACTCGGAGCTGGAGAAGAAACCCTACTGAAACGATAAGTACAGAAAAAAAAATCCAGCATACTGCAGGTGTCAGCAGTATGCTGGAGCTAATGGCAGAAAGTGGATTTTTGGGTGAACCTCCGCCTTAAGTTTGCGTGATAGAAGTCACCAGCAATAAATAAAAAGCCGTCAGGGTTGTTTGTTTGTTTGCTGATAGAGCTGTAAAGTACTTGAAGCGCTTCCTTAGCGTTTGCACACGGGGGAATGTAAAGCATTACAATAACAATGGCTGTGAACTCCCTTGGCATATAGAAGGGTCGAAACTTCACAAGCATAAACTCTACCAGCGAATAGAAGTGCCTTTGTTACTACCACAACATTGTTACACCATACTTTGTTGATCTACACACAGAGACCACCTCTGCGAGCCTTATCGGACAGTGATGAATCTCTATCCACTTGGTAGCAGGTTAGCCCGGGTAGCTGAATGGCAGAATCCGGGATGTTATTTAGCCATGTTTCAGTGAAGATAAACACACAGCAATCTCTTGTCTCACGCTGAGTAGATCGACTGAGTTAAATTAAGTCCAGTTTATTTTTCAGTGAGCGAGCATTAAAGAGCATGGAAGAGATGGTTTTGTGGGGGTTAGCCCTTAGCCTAGCTCATATACCTCCACGCTTACCGTGTTTCCGTCTCCTCTCACCCTTTACCCAATCTAAGGGCTCTTTAGTCCAGTCAACTTATTAGCTTTTAGTGCCAGCTACAGGGGAGTGGAGGAACAGTGGACAGTGGATGCCCCATAGTAGGAATGAGCTTCAAGTTCGAGTCGAACAGGGAACAATTTGGGGTGTTCGTGGCAAATTCGAAAAAGCCGCGGAACACCCTGGTCAAGTCTATGGGAGAAAGTGCTAATTTTAAAGGCTAATATGCAAGTTATTGTCCTAAAAAGTGTTTGGGGACCTGGGTCCTGCCCCAGGGGCCATGTATCAATGCAAAAAAAGTTTTAAAAACGGCCGTGCTTTTAATAATGCTTAAAGTGAAACAATAAAAGTGAAATATTCCTTTAACCACTTGACAACCGGCCCATTGCCAAATTACGTCATGTTTTTAAAGATGGATATCTCGGTAACGGCAGCAGCTGCTGCCACAACCGAGGTATCCATCTCTTCATGGGCTGGTTCTGTTAATGATAATGGCGGTCTCCGCGGCGGATTCGCCGCGAGATCGTCGTTATCGGAGGCGATCGGGTCTGTTCGGCTCCTCAGCAGGGATACGAGTGAGGGGAAAATCGTCCCCACCCGTCCCCAGAGCTCTGCTGGGCGGAAGTGACGTCAAAATGTCAGTCCCGCCCAGCGTCTTAAAGAGACTTTTTTTTATGTTATTTGAAAAAATGACACTTTACATTTTTTTTTTTTTTTGCATTTAAGCCTAAATATGAGATCTGAGGTTTTTTTGACTCCAGATCTCATATTTAAGAGGACCTGTCATGCTTTTTTCTATTACAAGGGATGTTTACATTCCTTGTAATAGGAATAAAAGTGATATTTTTTTATTATTTATTTCGGTGTATAAAATTATAAACTAATTTAAAATAAATAAGAAAACAAAAACATTTTTTTTAAATGCCCCATCCCGACGAGCTCGCGCACAGAAGCGAACGCATACGCGAGTAGCGCCCGCATATGAAAACAGTGTTCAAACCACACAAGTGAGGTATTGCCGCGATTGTTGGAGCGAGAGCAATAATTCTAGCCCTAGACCTCCTCTGTATCTCAAAAAATGCAACCTGTAGAATTTTTTAAACAATTTTTAAGGGTAAAAGTTTGACGCCATGCCACGAGCGGGCGCAATTTTTAAGCGTGACATGTTGGGTATCATTTTAATCGGCGTAACATTATCTTTCACAATATATAAAAAAATTGGGCCAAATTTATTGTTGTCTTATTTTTTTATTCAAAAAAGTGATTTTTTTCCCAAAAAAGTGTGCTTGTAAGACCGCTGCGCAAATACGGTGTGACAAAAAGTATTGCAATGACTGACATTTTATTCTCTAGGGTGTTAGAAAAAAAATATATAATGTTTGGGGGTTTTAAGTAATTTTCTAGCAAAAAAAATGTTTTAGTCTCGTAAACACCGAATCTGAAAAACAGGCTCGGTGAGCAAGTGGTTACATTTCGTACCTAGGGGGGTGTATAGTATGCCTGTGAAGCAGCGCATGTTTCCCCTGCTTAGAACTGTCTCTGCACAAAGTGTAATTTCTGAAGGAAAAAAAAGTCATTTAAAATCACTCGCGGCTACAATGAATTGTCGACTCCCGGTGGTCCATCGAGTATGTCCGTTTTTGTTCTTTCAGGTTGAGGTCAGGATGCTGTGCAAGCCAGTCAAGTTCCTCCACCCAAAACTTGCTCACCTATGTCTTTATGGACCTTGCTTGCTTGGCTAGGTGGAGTGGGGATTATGATGTGGGGTTGTTTTTCAGGGGTTGGGGTTGGCCCCTTAGCTCCAGTGAAGGGAAATCTTAAGGCTTCAGCATGCCAAGACATTTTGGACAATTTCATGCTCCCACATTTGTGGGAACAGTTTGGGGATGGCCCCTTCCTGTTCCAACATGACTGTGCACCAGCAGTAGTTTGATGACCTTGTCTTATATATTGGCAAGAGAATGCATGTGACCCCTTTTGGAATTAACCTGTTTTCTTCAGTTACTTGCCATAAAATGTGATCTGATCCTCATCCGAGTCACAACCATAGACAAATGCAATGTGCATAAGCTGATAACACACAAACAAGTCTAATTTCTCATATCTTTATATCCACTCATTAAACCTTTACTGTGCTGGAGGAAAAAATATGCGAATCCCTGGAGTTAATAGCTGTTTTACCTCCTTTTGCAGCAATGACTTCAAGCAAGCACTTTTTGTAGCTCTGAATCAGACAAGTAGTTCAGCAGGAATTTTTGATCATTCCACTTTACAAAATGGCATCAGCTCAGACACCTTTGTAAGATGTCTGGTATAAACGGCTCTCTTGAGGTCATTCCACAACATCTCTATGGGGTTAAGATCTGGGTTCTGACTGGGTCACTCCAAAAGATGCATTTTCTTTTTCATAAAGCCAGTCTGTGGAGGATTTACTTCAATAACTAGGCCGCATACACACGATCGAATTCATCTGCTGGAAATGGTCCGACGGACCGTTTCAGCAGACAAATTCGATCGTGTGTACGGGCGATCAGACAGATTTTTCCAGCAGACAGATTTTACAGCATGCTTTAAAACCTGTCTGCTGGGAACCCGTCCGTCCGACATGTCTGCTGGTTAGTACGCTAACCAGCAGACATATCTGCCCGCACATGCGCGGAAGTGTTTTACTTCCTGGTGCGGTGACGTGGCGGCGTCAACGTCACCGCCACGTCACCGCGCTGTCTGCCGGCGGGGATTTTGGTTTGATCGTGTGTGAAGAAGGGTGAAGAATTGTAGAGGTCGGGGGGACAAGGCCTGGACCACTTGCCATCATCAATGAGAAAATGAATTCTCATGTTTACCTAAATTACCAGTTTACCTATACTATGGGATAACTTCAGAAGGGGTAATGTTAGAAGGGCTGTCTGCCAGCTGATGCTTAGTAGAAGTTGGGTGATGCAGCAGGACAATCACCCTAAGGCCGCATACACACGACCAAATAAATCCGATCAAATCGGTCTGTCAGACTGATTTGATCGGATTTGTCTGCTGGGAAATATTGGTTTGATATCTTTAGCTGTTACTCGAGGATTCTTTTTTACATCACTGAGAATTCTGCGTGGTGCCTTGGGTGTCATCTTGGCTAGGCGCCAAATTTTAGAAAGAGTAGCCACAGTACTAAACTGTCTTCATTTCTAGACAATTTTTTGAATGATACTTAAACACTTTGAGATTGCTTTGTATACATTTCCAGCCTTATGCAGATCAACTACTTTTGATTGTATGTCTTCAGATAACTTCTTTTTGTGAGGCATGGTTCACATCAGCTGGTGCTTCTTATTAACAGCAATCTTAAAGGGTCACTAAAGAAAAAACATTTTGGGCTGAAATGACTGTTTAGAGGGTATAGAGACATAATAGTTAACTGATTCCTTTTAAAAATGATTAAAAATAGATAAAAATCAATCATATAATCAACCTACAGTTCTAGCTTTGTTTTTGCTGTTGTTTCCTGTCTCTCTGATGTACAGAGCCAGAGAGCCAATTGAGGGCAGTGATGGTTTGTCTAAAACCCCTCAGCCCAATCTAGTTTCAGTTTACACACAGTAGTCACACCTCCTTGATTAGTGACCACAGTGAGAAAGCTCCCAGTACTGTGGTTATAAGGAAACAGACAACCAGGAAGTGTCCAGAACAGAGCAGGATTACAGCAACATCAAAGCAAAAATGAACAATGAGGACATGAAAACAGCACTGCAGTAAAGTAAAGGAAGCTATTTAGCTAAAAAAAAATCCTTTATTGACCCTTTAAGTTTAAGTGTCTTTTATCAATCAAAGTAGCTCTAAACCACAGCTCCCAACTCATTTTATTAATTGGACTTCAGTTGTGCAAACTACTGACTCAAATTAGTTTTCATTGAAGTAATTAGTCTAGATTTACTTACTTTTTCCCCCAGCACCGTGAATGTTTAATGTGTGTACTCAATAAAAACACTATAAATTGAATTTGTTTATCAGCTTAAAGTAGAACTTTTTAATTTTAGAGAAAGGGAGTTTTTAAATTTTTTTGTTCCCTGTGTCCCATTGGGGCAAATTACTTTCATGTCCTATCCCATAGCCAAAACAAGAAGCGAGAGGAATTTCCTGCAAATTAGGGGAAAACCTTGGGGGCCCCCCAGGTCACCAGAATTGTCCCTATTGGAAGATTTCCTTTCTATTACTTTTCTGGGGTTAACCCGAAATTTTGGAGTCTCTTAATACTTTCACTTTTTATGATAATGCTAAACAGAACAAATCGAGTGTGGATCTTCTTAACGGGGCAACAGACAGCAATAGAACAGGTGTTCTAATTCATCTCCACTCCAAATCTGGAAAAAAAAGTTTTGCCTTTAGTTATACTTTAAGCATATTGGGTCAGATTCAGGTACATTGGCGCATTTTTTGACTGGAGTAGCGCAATGTACAGGCGCAAGTACCGTATCCTCGTAGTATTTGCACAGAAATTTGCGCCGGTGCAACGTAATTCCCGAGGCGTAAGGCGGAGTAATTCAAATTGGGAAGGACGTGGGCGTGTTACATTGAAATGAGTCGTGACCCCATGCAAATGAAGGGACGGCCGGATTGCGCATGCGCGCTTAAAGCAGACCATGGTCAGCACCTCTCTGCGCATGCTCACAACTCGGCACGGCACAATCAGTGAGATTGGAAGTGGACCCGGTCAACTTAGTGAGCTACGCAGAGAGCTTAAATAGACAGACACAAACGCACTTCCTTTGCAAAAGTACATCCCTTCGTATCCCTTCCTATACAGCAAGGTGCTTTTGCTCTGTTGTTTGTTCGCGTTTGTTGGTTTGTGACTTGTGTTTGATATATTTGTTGACTGTTTGGGCTAGTGTTTTGTATAATATATTTGATAGTGTTTTTTGGTGACTGTTTTTGAGACTTTTTTGTTGATAGATTTTGTTTGATTGTTTTGTTGCTTGATTTTTCCTGCTTGTTTTTGTGAGTGATTTTTGTTGATTGTTTGGGAGAGAGTTGTTGTATAAATATGACTGAAAGGAAGCGCAAGACCAATTTTTCTTTGGGGGAGAAACAAATTATTGCCCGGGCCCTTACCCAATATGGGCGTTTCCTGCACGGCCCGGAGAGTGCCAACACCACCCCGGCCAGAAAGAAGGAGATATTGCAGAACATCACGACCATATAAATTCTTTGGGGGTGGGGGAGACCCGGACACGCGAGGGGATCGCCAAGAAGATCAATGATCTCCGGCGTCTGGTCCGTGGGAAGCTGGGGCAGATGGCAGCACATGCCAGGGGCACTGGAGGAGGCCCACCATGCCCTGTTAGGCTGACACCGGAGGAGCGTGCGGTGGCCCAGACCTTTAATAGGCAGCAAGTGGAGGGCCTGCCTGGCTTTGAGTCCAGTCAGGAGGCTGTGAGGACAGGTAAGGTTTTTTTTTTCTATCTGGTGTGAAGCATGTGTGGGGGGGGGGGGGATATGTGCCAAGTGTGTGCATCCTCCAACCTGTGAATGTTTTGTGTCATCCACAGATATGCAGGAGGGTGCTGGTTCATCTGGCCTGACCGCACCATCCCCGGGACAACAGCCTGATGAGGACCCCCAGACAAGGCCGGAGTCCTCGGAGGAGCTTAAGGAGGAGGAGGAGTTTGAGTTGGAGGAGGAGGTCATGTCAGGCAGTGGCTTGTTATATTTGGAGGACTCTTCCCTTCTGGCTGGCAGCAGCCAGCCCTCCATAAGAGGTAGCCCCTCCCACTCCTCCCCCAACAGGGCTCCCCTCCCAAGGGGCTTCCCGGCCACAAGCATCATCTGGAGGCAGGAAGTCGTCCCAGAAGACCAGGGGGGTGGCCGAGGTCCTGTCTGCAAATCTGAGAAGGGACCAGGCCCTTCAGACCCGCCATCTGGGACAGGTCAGCCAGACTTTGGGACGGATGGAGGAAAGCCTGTCCTCCATAAAGGATACGCTTGGGGACCTAGACTGCCACTCCCAGGCTCTTACAAACTGCCTAAACGAACTGCAGACTACTACAGCATACGTTGGGTCACACCAGCGGCATTAATTTTGTTTCTCGCTTTTTTGTTGGTTTTTGCTGGACTTTTTTTTTTGGGTGCTGGTCATTTTTTTTTTGGTTTTGCCTGATTTTTGAATGTGGGGGTGACATTCCTGCCGGAAAAGGGGTGTCACCCTCATTTGTGGTGGAGAAGGGTTCCCCAGGACCAGGGAGAAGTGATCCCCAGGTCCGTGTGTCTGTGGTGTATAAAAGTACAGTGACATAATTAGAGCCGTGGCGTGGCATTGCTGCTCACAAGTCCTGCATGGTGGGCTTGTGCCAATCCAATTTGACGAGGATATGGTGTGTGTGATATAGGGACCACAGTGGTGTGCATGCATGCATTCTCATTGTGCCATGATTAATGTGTGTGTTTAACGTGCAAAGATGCCTAATGTGAGCTGTCTCCTGGCTGCTCTTACCTCAGAAAACGGGGTATCCTCGGTTAGGGGGGGATTGTCTGGTTCGGGGGTCAGGTCATCACGTATGTCAATCTCCAGGCCCTTTCTCACTGTGAAGTTGTGCAGCATGCAACATGCCCCGATGATCTGACATACAAAGTTTGGGGAATACAACAGGGTACCCCCAGACTTATCCAGGCATCGGAAACGTGACTTCAGGAGGCCAAAGGTGCGCTCCACGACTGCACGGGTTTGGGCGTGTTCTTCATTGTATCTTTCCTCTCCTGGGGTTTGGGGGTTCCGGATAGGAGTCATGAGATGGGGTCCCAGTGTATATGCAGAGTCACCTGGAAGGGAAACGACAGGAGGATGTTAGTACTGCATGTGCCCCTTGTGATTTCTGCATCATGGCGGGGGGGGACAGTCATGCCTGACTCCCATGTCACTCACCAACCAGCCAGCTGTCCCCATACATGTTCTGTTAGAATTCCATTGGGATGGGGCTCTGATTGTATATGTAGCTGTCATGGCTGGATCCGGGGTGTTTGGCACGGACGTGCCATATGAGGCCTTGGGCATCGACTATCACCTGTACGTTGATGGAGTGCCAATGCTTCCGATTGCGGTATATGTGCTCTGTCTCATGGGGGGGCTGGAGTGCCACATGTGTGCAATCAATGGCCCCCACGGTGCGTGGGAATCTGGCAATTCTGTAGAAATCTGTCATTGCCTTCAGCCGCAGGTCCTCCTGGGTGGGTTTGATGATTTGGTTGGCCATGCGTCTGAGAATTGCAGGGATAACCTGGTGCACACATCTGCTCAAGGAGGATTGTGACATCCCAGCCACCACTCCACTTGTTCTTTGAAAAGAGCCACTGGCAAGGAAATGGAGTGTTGTCAGGACCTTGACCAGTGGCTGCACTGCATGTGAGCGGTGTGTTGGGCTGGTGATGTCCTCCTGCAGGGTTGTGGTTAATTCCATGATGGCATGAGGGGTGAATCTGAAGATGCGATACACCTCAGAATCACTCATGCCAAAGATGTCTATGCGTGTGCGGTATATCCTCTCCCGTGCCCTCCTCCTTCTTTGCTCATCGAAAGTCAGTAGTATAGCTATGAGCATGGATGCCCCTGGCATGGTGGCATAAAGTTTGTTGTCCTGCAAGTGTGGCTGCTCAGCTCGTCCCTAACAGTGTTGCTTTACCTGACATGTACACGGATTGTCTAATTTTAAACCACCTTTTATATGGACTCATTTTAGACAGGACGTGCAGCTGTTGCGCACAGCGCGTCCATGGATGCGCCGGTCTATCGAAATTAAATGACGCCGGTCGAAATTTTTTTTATTTTTATGCGTATATCGTTTTGGGGATGCGGCGCATCGATACGCAGGGGCATATTTATACTTACGCCGTGCATCTCCTGTAACGCCGGCGTAATGGCTCTCTGAATCTGGCCCATTGTGTTTGTTTATTGATATGACTTAAATTAGGATCAAAACACATTTTATGGCAAATTACTGCAGAAAACCAATACATTTTTAAAGTGGTTCAGATACATTTTTTTTGCCACTGTAGATAAGGTTATAGCAATGTGAAAAAAATGCAGTTGACCCTTCTTTCGGGGGAACAAAATACCCTGTGTTACAGTAAACCAACACCAAGAAATATTAAAACGTTTAGTCACTGTTTTACTTACTTTTACAATGTTTGACTGGTTAATGAAAGTAAGCATCCATACTCCCGCCAAATAAAAAGATCAAATGTAATTTGGTTTTGCATCTGCGCAAGTGCGTTATGTGTGGCCACAACCATTTATTCAAAGAAGTGGCTTTGTTTGATTTTATAGTAAAGTAATGCAAAAGATAAAACATTTCTGATGCATGTAGAAAGATTATTTGATGAATGAACCAGCTATTAACTGTATAAGTAATTTATTATGAGTATTTACTGCACACCAACTTGGCAAACACAAGGGTTTCTGTGTGTTCAGACCTAAGCACTGGTCTGTGAAATATCTACTTTGCTTCACAAACAGATAGTCACTTTGATGGGAAGGCTCTGTGTTTGGCGTTAGAAAGCCCTGGAGGTCACATGCCACCTCTGTGCCAACCCTCAGCTCATCCCTTGTCCTTTTTGTACATGCCTATTCAGCCTGTTCTGCTGCACAAGCATTTAACCTGATAAAGCCATGGAGTTCTTTTTTTTTTTCATTCAAGTTTAAGTTTTTATTTTCAGGAAAAAATCAGTACATCGAAATGAACATCAAGGAAAATATCACAGCGTGACAAATAGTCATAAACAATAAGGTACATTTAGTTCTTTACCTCCCCTTCCAATTCGTATCTAAAGTATCATTTATATATAAAGGTAATAATGAACAACTAAAGAAAATAAACATATTGAAGATAATACAATTCCGTTCAAATGACCCCTCCCATCTCTAGAAATTCCATAAATCTTATAATGTTGTCTAGTGCCAAGTGTAATAAACACCATAGACCATTCATTCAGGTCTATTAAGAGGGTGGATGTCTAGGGAAAACCCCACCCCCCTTGACACCCCTAATGGGATCACTCAGCTTCTTAAGAGGTAGAATATCCCTTTCCACCCAACATCCTCTAGTATAGATAAATAAAAAAATTCTATCACCAAGGAAGACCAATTTAAGACCATCTTCCATATTATAGACCTAATAGTACTCAGACAAATCAATAACTATTTTCAATCAAACCATACCCACCCAAAATGAAACATATGGAAAGAATAATAGGTAATATATATCATTCTCACCAAAATAATGGAAAAGAATAACTCCAATATCCAAAGCATTTCTCCAATCAAAAAAAAAAGAAATAACAATAACAAAAAAAATAAAAAGAGAAATAGGAAAAAAAATGATAGATAGAAAAAGATAGCAGAATAAGTAAAGGAAAAAATAGAGGGATAAAAGGATTAGAGAAGAGATGAAAGAAAGGTAAAGATAAAGAGCCAACCTGCCAAAAGCGTACATCAGTCTTAGGCGAAAACACATTTTAGACCCGTGAGGAATAAGGGATTTTCATAAATTTCAACCAGGGTTCCCAAATTTTGTTAAATTGGTCAAATTTATCTAACATGGAGCTAAGTCTTTTTTCTTGTTCCATTATCCACGTAACTTTTCTTTTCATATATAGAACAGAGACCGATGGTTTCTTCCATGCTGCAGCTAAAGTAATTCTAGCTCCCGTCAGGATAAACAATATCAGTTTTCTGGTAACCCTCGGAATCTGTGGTATGAAACCATTTAGTAAGGCAATAGCCAGGGATTGGTGCAAATTATAACCCGTAACCCGTCTAATAATATGGAATACCTTGTTCCAATATCCACGTATCCGTGGACATTCTCACCAAGTGTGAATCATAGAACCTATCAATTGGCAACCTCTAAAGCACAGGGTGAAGAGGTGGGATATATAGAGGCTAATTTTAGAGGGACCAGATACCATCTAGTATATATTTTCACATTTCACAAATTTCACACATTTCCACACCAATCTGTCAAGTTCCATTCATCCTGAAGTTCCTTTTCCCAAGCAAGCATATGAGGTAATTTAACATCATTTGTTGCAAGTGATTTATAAATAATCGAGCTACCTCCCCGTCTCTCTGAGGCTTGATCACATTTATGTTCATATGGTGATAGATGCCCAGATATAAGTTTGTCAGTCCAAAGTTTCTGAGCATACTCGTGTATTTGAGAAAATCTCAATCTCTCCGAGGAAGGAAGGTCAAGATTATCTACGAAATATTGTTCAGAGAGAGGACCCAAATGTGAAAAAAACGTCCAATACGGTACACCCCCTTATCACGCCACCATTTAAAGGAATCGACATCAACATTAGAAATAAAGAACGGGTCATGAAAAATATCAGCTAAAGGTTGACCTTTCGAGATTAAAAAAGGGTTGTTCCTAAGCGAATCCCAAAGAACTAAGGCCTGAGAAAGAGCCGGAGACAAAATAGAAGGTCTTCGCTTGGGAATACACCACAGTAAACCTTCTAACGAAAACGCAGATGATGCCTGCTCTTCTATATCTACCCAATCAGGTCGATTTTTTTTAGGTAAATGTCTGATAGTTGGGCTAACCTAGCAGATTGATAATACCATAACAAATTTGGAACTCCCAAACCTCCCTGTTCAGGTAAATTAAAAAGGCAACGAGAAGAAATACGCGGACCCTTTTTGTTTCAAATAAATTTGGTAATTTTACCCTGAAAGAATTTCAAGTGATTTTTTTTTATCGGTATAGGTAGTAAGCGAAAAAGATATAGAATTCTGGGGAGAAGAGTCATCTTGACAGAATTAATTCTGCCAACCCATCCGATTTTATGAGTACTCCATTCACTCAAATCCTTTTCAAGTTTCCTATACATAGGATGATAATTTGCCAAATATAAATTCTCAAAATTCAGTGTTAGATTAATACCCAAATATTAAATAGATGAAACTTCCCAATGGAATTCATATGTATTTTTCAGTAAGGATACCATAGTCTGTGGTAGAGAAACATTTAGGGTTCTAGATTTGGCCATATTTATTCTAAGACCCGAGATTTTGGAAAAATTGTCCAGCAAAGAGTAGATTTCAGGTAAAGAGGGGGTCGAATAGTAACAGGTTGTCAGCAAATAATGCACATTTATGTTCCTTTTGGGTATATTTATCCCCCCTGGTATTCAAGTTATTTCGAATAGCTAATGCTAGAGATTCAATAACGATCGCGAATATCAGGGGAGACAAGGGACAACCCTGTCGTGTACCTCTTTGTATTTTAATAGATTCTGAAAATATACCTTGTAAACGTATCTTCAGGAGAAGAATAAAGTGAAGATAAAAGTCCCATAATTCTAGAACCAAATCCCCAACGCCTCAGTACTGTAAACATAAATGGCCAAGAAACTGAATCAAAGGCCTTCTGAAGGTCTAAAGAAAGAAGCATTCCCTCTTGTTTACGTTCCCCAATCCACTGAGATTGCATTATAGAAATTAAATCAACAGTTCTCCTAATCTGGTCTGGACCTTGTCTCCCGGGAATAAAACCCACCTGATCCTTATAAATGTATTGATTTATGAAAGATGACAATCTATTGGCCAATATTTTAGTTAAAATTTTAAGGTCGTTATTAACCACTTCCCTACGGCCGTACGAGTATATACAGCCGCAGGGTGGTTCTAAATCTCCGGGCTGCCGTGTTTTCACGGCAGCCCCTTTCCTCGTTCCCAGCGTGCGCTCCAGAGCGCGCAGCGGGGAACTTGTGTACTGGCCGTGTCCCTTGGACACAGCCAATCACAGATCGCCGCGAACGGCCAATCAGAGTGACCGTTTGCGATGCGATCTGATGGGCCAATGAGAGATGATCTCATATGTAAAGATATGAGATCATCTCTCATTGCCGGCTCTCACAATGACAGCGTCCTGTCATAGAGAGAGCATACCGATCTGTGTTCCTAGTACATAGGGACACAGATCGGTCACCCCCCCTCCCCCCACAGTTAGAACACAATGCAGGAAACACATTAACCCCTTCCTCACCCCCTAGTGTTAACCCCTTTCCTGCCAGTCACATTTATACAGTAATTAGTGCATATTTATAGCACTAATTGCAGTATAAATGTGAATGGTGCCAAAAATGTGTCAAAAGTGTCCGATGTGTCCGCCATAACGTCGCAGTCGCAATAAAAATCGCAGATCACCGCCATTACTAGTAAAAAAAAAAATAATAAAAAATAACAATTCTGTCCCTTATTTTGTAGGCGCTATAACTTTTGCGCAAACCAGTCGCTTTTTTGTGATTTTTTTTTTTTTTTTTTAACCAAAAATATGTAGAAGAATACGTATCGCCCTAAACTGAATTTTTTTTTTAAATTGGGCTATTTTTTATAGCAACAAGTAAAAAATATTGTATTTTTTTTCAAAATTGTCGTCCTTTTTTGTTTATAGCGCAAAAAATAAAAATCTCAGAGGTGACCAAATACCACCAAAAGAAAGCTCTACTTGTGGGGAAAAAAGGACGCCAATTTTGTTAGGGAGCCATATCGCACGACCGCGCAATTGTCAGTTAAAGCGACGCAGTGCCGCAAGCTGAAATTTCACCTGGTCAGGAAGGGGGTTTACATGCCCAGTAAGGAAGTGGTTAATAAGGGATATCGGTCTATAATTCTCAACTTGACTATGATCCTTGTCAGGTTTCGGGATCACCAATATATATGCCAAATGTTGTTGTTTACCTATAGGGTTACTATCCGTCAAGTAATTATAAAATCTTGCTAGATAGGGTGACAGAGTGACCGAAAATGTTTTGTAATAGGGAGAAGAAAAACCATCTGGTCCGGGAGCCTTATTCATTTTCAGGTTTTTGATTACCGTCATAATTTCCTCAGCCGATATGGGAGCTTCCAATATCTCTCTATGTGCCTCTGTTAATTTAGGAAGATCCAATCCATCAAGAAACTTCTCCACTCTATCAGAAGTAGAACCATTATCAAAAGCATAAAGTTTGGAATAGAAGTTACTGAAGACTTCCATTATCCGCTGAGGGTTTAAAGTAAATGAAACATCTGCTTGTCGAATTTTGGGGAGCGTCCTCGATTTAAATCTAGGAGACAATTTGTTTGCCAGCATTGGACCTATCTTATCCTTTAACAGATAAAATCTAGCCCCAGTCCATTTCATATCCTCATCAGCCCTTACTGTCAGTGCTAGATTCAGCGCAGTTCTAGCAGCATCAAGGGTGGGAGTAGGAAAACCAGAAGGATGTATTTTATGTTTCCTGCTCAACTCTAGATATGTTTCTTCCAGCTTCTCTACCTCCAACTTCTTTTGTCTCTTAACTCTGGCTGCAATCTGTATAAATTTGCTTCTAACTGTTACCTTATGGGCAGCCCATAAAGTCTCAGGGGACACATCACCTGTATCATTAATATTAAAATATTCCTTCAAAGATTGTTCGATTTCTGCCACTAAAATAGGATCCTTTAAAAATGATTGGTTAAGCGTCCAATGAGATACCTTTTGGGCAGTATTCACTTTCCTCAAAGCTAACAGAACCATGGAATGGTCTGACCATGAGACATCCACAATAGTAGAATTAATAGCCGCAGGGACGTGATGATTGGAAATCAATATATGGTCTATACGCGAATATGACTGGTGGGGGCTAGAAAAGTGAGTATAATCTTTAGTTTTTGGATTCAATTCTCTCCATATATCAGTCAATCTAGATTGGTGAAGCATTCTTGCCACTTGAGTGCTAGCCTTGGTTGGTCTAATAATTTTATTATTATTTGGTTTAGACTTATCCAATCCCGTATCAAAGGCTAATTTTGAGTCTCCTCCCATAATGATGATACCCTCCATAAAAGGATGGAGAATATCAAACATTTGATAAAAATTCTCTTTTGTCCCCTGTTAGGGGCATATTATGAAACAAAAGTATACAGTTTCCCATCAAGGGTTCCCTTTACTAAGATAAACCTACCCTCCGGATCCGCGTATTCCTTAATCAAATCAAAATTGCAGAAGTTAGAAAATAAACAGCCCACTCCATTAGTCTTATTTTCTGCTTTGGACAGATAAAACACTGGAAAATGTGCATGTAGAAAAGAGGGGGTGTACCGTTTTGGGAAGTGAGTCTCCTGCAGGAAAACTACATCAACACAAAGGGACTTGTAGTTTTGAAGGGCTTTTTTCCTCTTAATAGGAGAATTTAACCCCTGAGCGTTGTGCGATACAACACGAAGGGGCATAGAAGGGTTATTTGAACAAGCCATGCGTTGTGGTTAGTACCATTGATAGGTTGTATATTACAATCAGTACCCATAACCCCAAAAAAAAACATGTATTGGCAGGCAGGTTGACAAGAAAAAGAAAATAGAAAAGCAAGAAAAGAAAAGGAAACAGAAGATAACGAGATAAAAACAAAAACAACATAGCAAAATGTAGTATAACAGAAGGTCAAACCATGACCCAGAATGAAGGAAGAGTATGTCCTCCCTTCCCATATTTAAACAAATGACCTTAGAATAGCCCATGTTATGGGCTAAGTACTTACTCCTCAGGATGAATAAACGTCGACCCAAGAAGTAAGTTGAAGCCCAATGCCACACCGCCGGCTACGATCAGATATCCATAAATGAAATTCTCATTCGAGAAGAAATTGACCCCAGATGATACATGAAATATAACAAATGACAAAAAATGTTTTCCCAGATTTGCTAAATAAAACAAAACAAAACAAAAAAAAAATGTCTCCAAAATATATAAATAGGAGCTAATAAAAACGTTAATTATATAAGACATACACAAATATATATATATATATAAACATTGGAAGCCCAATATATGAACATATATAACTTAGTTCATATATATGAAAAAAAAAGAAGAAAAAAAAGGGGGAAACTCAAACAATTCATGTTCCATGGAAAAATACAAACAAAAGTCATTCAGAGAAACTCCTACTACCGACCCAAAAATCAAAAAAGAGACCAAAAACATGCAATCCATCTTCAAGTGGTAAAGTCATTCCCAACCTTCCTGTGCTTGACTCTGTTCCAGGTAGATGAAGGTGGACTAGTAGGTGTTTGTCTTTTGGCCGAATGTTGCTGGGCAGGCGTAGTATCCATGTCCGGTTCTATTAAGATCATTTTTAGGTCCAACTAGAAAATGCATTTCCTGCAGGAAATGCGTGGGAATGCTGAATAGCTGAATTGCCCCATAAAATTTCTACCATCAAAACTGTCCCCATTAAATTTCTCCCATCATATTACCACCACCAAACTACCATCAAAATTGCCCCATCAAAAACTGTCCCCAATCCTATTGCCCCATTAAAAACTGCATCATCAAAATTGCCCCCATCCTATGGCCTCATCAAAAAGTGCGCCCCATCAAAAAGTGCACTCCATCAAAGAGTGTCACATGCTCTCAATAAAGTCAATGTAAAAAAAAAAAGTGTTAAAAAGCTTAATATTTTAAAAAGTATAAATAGTAGAAAAAAAAGTTGAAGTCCCATCATTAGCTGAACATTTTAAAAGTTGAATGGCTCAACGTGATTGGCACTGCGCTGATAAGCCATTCACCTCTGCAGCCAAGGGTTCGGATCCCGGTCTCAGCTACATGTGAATTGAGTTTGGTGGTCTCAGCCCGGCTCCCGGTGGATGTGCTATGCAAGGTAAGCCTGTGTTTAGTACGCCCACCCCCCCCCCACAAAAACAACCACACTTGCATGCACACAAAATTGGTTTAACAAACACAAGCACTTTGACCATGAGGTCTCCTAAAAAAGAGAGGTGAAGGACCTATGGGGCTGGCTGAGCCGGCTAGGCCCCCTCACTTCCTCATAGGGGGAGTCCCTCTGCCTCGTCGGGGTCCAGTTGGGCCCCGTTGGGCTCCCAAGCGGAGCAGGTAGGGCGGGGTGAGGGGGAGGTACTCCCTCACACCTGCCATTGCCACCGGGGGCATGGAGAAGGATGGCAGATTGCCTCCGGGGGGAGGGTCTGCCTACTCCCAACTCCTGCAGTCTGGCTCCTCTCTCAAATTCACGCACAAAAATACACTGAAAAAAAAAAAAGTTGAATGGTTTTAATAGCTGAAAGTATGCATAAGTTACGCATAGCCAAAAAAAAAAATAACTTACGAAATACAATTAAAATTAAAGATAAATAAAAACAAACAACAATTGTGGGACTGATGAAGCATTGCCACCAAATATAAAAAGGAAAATTTATTATCAAATACTTACCATAATTTTCCTTTCCTGATGGACTCCATGGCAGCCTACGTGTGGGTTAATCCCACCTCCTCTCCAATGCTATAGGACTCCATACCCATAAAGCTTTGCTTACCTCCCAGTACTGGTCTTCCGTAACTAGCCGACTCCATGCTAACAGGGTGGGTACTCCGTCTGCCATGGAGTCCATCAGGAAAGGAAAATTATGGTAAGTATTTGATAATACATTTTCCTTTTTCTTGACAGAATCCATGGCAGCCTACGTGTGGGAAATAACTAGCCAAAACACACGGGTGGGTATGCTGAACAAAAAATAGTTTAATTTGTCCAGTCGGCCGACAGGATTGAAAGGCCAAAATTCACAGATAAAAGGGATGCAGGTTCAACACAATAGTGGGACATAAAGGTATTTATAGAGGACCAAGAGGCCGCTTTACAGATGACATCCGGGGCCACATGGTCAGCTGAAGCCCAAGAAGCCGCAATGCCTCTAGTAGAATGTGCAGTCACCGCCTGCGGGGGAGCCAAGCCCTTAGACTTATAAGCCTGCTGGATTGTGTGGATGATCCAAGCCGCAATCGTTCTTGAAGAGGCCTTCTTCCCTCTGTTACTTCCCGAGTGCAGGATAAACAAATGATCAGAACGTCTGAAAGTAGATGTCACTTGGAGGTACTCAGTAAGGATTTTAAGTCCAAGGGGTGAACTTCTTTGGAATCCGAGGTTTTGAAAGTAGGGAGGACAATTTCTTGGTTGACATGAAATACTGACGAAACCTTTGGATTGGAGCCCAGCATGGGTATCAAGACCACTCTGTCAGGGAAGAACGTTAGGAACGGCTCTTTATGGCCAAGGTAACCAATCTCCGAGACTCTTTTAGCCGAGATGATGGCAACTAGAAAGGCGACTTTAGCCGAAAAATCCTTCAAGGATGATGGAGAAAATCCTGTTGTGTTAAGTCCGCTCAGAAAATCAAGTACTAGAGGGAGATCCCACTTGGGGAATCTCGGCTTCTTTTGAGGCCTCAGCCTAGATGCTCCTCGGAAGAACTGTTTAACTAGCGGGAGCCCTGCCCATGGAATCCCAGAAAAGGCAGACAGGGCTGAAGTTTGAACTCTTAAAGAACTGATAGATAGGGGAAGATCTAACCCCGTTTGGAGGAAATTTAGGATGTCCTGTACTTCCGGATTCTTAAATGACGTGCCTGAGGTCGAAGAGAATTCCACGAACTTCGCCCAAATTCTTCCGTAGACTTTGTTCGTACTTGGTCTTCTCGAACTCATCAGTGTGGAGATCACTTTAGGAGCGCAACCTAGGGCTTCCAACCTCTTCCTCTCAAGAACCAGACTGTTAACTTCATCAGAGCCGGGAAAGGGTGTAGGAATGGCCCTTGGGAGAGAAGATCCGGTCTGACTGGTAGAGGTACTGGGTCCCGATAACTCAATTGGACTAGAAGAGGGAACCACGGCCTGTTTGGCCAGTAGGGAGCCACCACCGTTACTTCGACTGCCTCTGCTTGGAGTCTCTATAGGAATCTGAGGACTACTGAAGGCGGGGGAAAGGCATATGCCCTCTTGAATCTCTACCGATCTGTCAAGGCGTCCGTCTCGATTGCCTGAACACAATGACCCCTCGTATAGAACTTCCTTAACTTGGAGTTGTGCAGAGAAGCAAAGAGATCCACTTGGGGATCGATCCCCAGGGACAGGATCCATTGAAAGGACTGCTCGTGGAGAGACCACTCGTTGATGTCTATCTGGGTGCGTGACAGAAAATCCACCTGGGAGTTCTGGGCCCCGGGGATAAAGACAGCCGACAGGTTGGCCAAGTTCTTCTGAGCCCACCCCAAAATGGGTTTGACTTCCCGTAGAAGAGATGAACTCCGTGTCCCTCCTTGCCTCTTGACATAGGACACTGCCGTGATGTTGTCCATCCTCAACATCACTGATTTCCCCTTCAAGAGTTGGGAGAAGGATTGGAGGGCGCACCAAGCCGCTCGAATCTCCAGGACGTTCGAGCCCGGGTTGTGGAGGCAGACATCCCACTTGCCCTGTGCCATTTCTGTGCCGCAAAGGGCCCCCCAGCCGGAACCACTGGCATCTGTCGTCACTGTGACCCAAGAGACTGGAGCAAGGGAGCGACAATTTAGCAGGTTCTTCCGTTGAAGCCACCAGAAGAGGCCGCTCCTCATAGATTATGAGATGAGAATCCGTTGGTTTTTGTTCCCTGATTTCCATTGCTTGAGAAAGCCGAATTGGAAGGGACGTAACCTCCACAATGCCCACTTCACCATGGGGGATGTTGAAACCATTGTGCCGATAATTTTTAGGCACTGCAAAGCCTTCAGACGACGAGCGTCCAGAGCCTGTGAGATCCTCTCCTGAACTACAGCAATCTTCTCTAATGGGAGAGAGATGGTTTCCTCTACTGTGTTGAACTGAGCTCCCAGGTATATCAAGTGTTGTGTTGGCTCCAGATAGCTCTTTCCTAGATTCAGGAGCCATCCGAACTCGGACAGGATTGAGATTACCTGATCCCTTTGCACCAAGAGACAGGCTCTGTCTTGGGACAGGACAAGAAGGTTATCCAGATAGTGATAGAGGCGTACCTTCTTTAGCCTGATGAGGGCCACGACTGCCAATAGGGTCTTGGTAAAGACTTGTGGGGAGGTTGTCAACCCGAAGGGTAGGCAAACAAATTGAAGGTGTTCCTGCCCCACGTGGAACCTGAGGTATTCCTGAAGCTCTACTACCACTGGCACATGGAAATAAGCGTCCTTTAGATCTATCGAGATCATCCAATCGCCTGGTTGTATGGCTTGTTGAATTGTAGACAGGGACTCCATCTTGAATCTCCCGTGTTTTATGAACCTGTTCAGGTAGGTTAGGTCTATGACTGGACGCCATGTACTGTTATTCTTTTGCACCAAGAAGAGGGGGGAGTATACCCCACGAAACTGTTCGTCCTTTGGGACGTTTCTGACTGCCCCTTGGGATTTTAGCAGGTCCACGTAGGACAGAAGAACTTGCCTTTGCTCTGCTGACTTTGGGAGTAGGGTAGAGATGAACCTGGGAGGGGGAGTGTTGGAGAAGGACCAAACGTGGCCTGACGACATCGTCCTGATGACCCAGGAATCCGAGATCGAGGCCACCCAGACATGCCGAAAGAAGAGTAGTCGAGCCCCTACTTGATCCGCCTGAGCGGGCGTTATCTCAAAAGGACTTCCCCTGTTCGCGTCCACCAGACGCCTGGCTTGTAGATGCTGGCTTACGGAAGGACGTCTGGCCTCTACTCCAGTTTCTTCTGAAGTTCCCGCCAGGTCTGTAGGCGCGAGCCTCCCTTGCGCGGTCTGGGCTACGCCTTCTAAAGTGAGGTCTCTCCTGATTGGCGTCTATCCTGGGGAGGAAAACCTGATTTACCCCCTGTAGCTTTAGAAATGGCGTCGTCCAATTTGTTGCCAAATAGAGACAGTCCCTCAAAGGGAATTTTACACCAGTTTTGTTTAGAAGATGGGTCGGCGACCCAAGGGCGCAACCATAGGGCCCGTTTTGCTGTTACTGAAGACAGCATAATTCTTGCCAATAGGTGGATTAAATCGACGGATACCTCTCCCAGGAAGGCCACCGCTAGCTTCAACTCTGCCGTTGCAGAGCTCCAAGCCAGTTCTTCAGAAACACCCATCAGAAAAGAGTCTACATTCTCTGTCCAAACTTCCATTGCTTTGGATAAGGCTGCCAACGCTAGGGCGGGTTTGCAGGCTGTACCAGCTAAACCGTAGATTATTTTCAGATCTTGATTCATTCTCCTGTCAAGACCATCCTTGAAAGATACTGAATCAGCCAAAGGCAGCGTAACGTGCTTGGCTAGCCGCATGTCAGGTTTCATATCAGGCTAGCAGCAGACAACAGTTCAGGTGTGCTAATATGCCTATAGTTCAATAACAAGAGCACATACCATGAGCAGGTCTTGAGAAGCAGGTTAGCGCTGGGACTTGTAGTTCACCACGGATGCAGGGTTGAGACGAGCGGGACAGCTGGCACTTATTGTTCACTGCTGAAGTAGGTGTTTTGATGAGCAGGAAAGCTGGAACTTGTAGTTCACCGCAGGTGTGGATGTTGGTGGTGTTGCTGGTGCTAGTAGTGCACCACTGCAATGGATGTGGTCTAGGCAAGCCGGGTCATACACGGATAATCAGAGTTCGAAAGGTACCAAATCGGAAGCAACAAGCAGGGTCAAACAAGCCGGGTCATACACAAGGTTTACAGATAAACAGGTCAGGCTGGATCTCACAAGGCAAGCAGAGTAACTCTATCACGAGCACTGATTGGGTGAAAACACAGGTGTTTTAAAGGAGAGCTGGCCAATCAGTGTTTCCCAGCCAAGGCTGTGTCAGGTGAGTGCGCTGGGTCCTAGAGGGATCCAGTACTGACACCGCATTACTGCCGCGTCTACCGAAGGAATGTTCTCTAGATACTTGACATCCTCCGCTTTAAACTGGTACAACCGGGAAGCCTTGTTGGTCATAGAAGACTTCTTGTCCACCTTACTCCATTCCTCTTCAAAGATGCCCTTCAGTTCACTCAATAATGGAAAGCTTGGGCGTTCTTTCCCCAGACGTTTGAAATACTTTATCTGTTTAGCTGGGGAAGAGGATAGGTCTTCCCACAAAAGTGCCTCCTTAACAGCCTTGATAAGTGGGGTTACTTGAGCAAGATCAAACTCTAGATTCTCCTCATCGCTTTCCGGATCGCCCTCCGGGGCTGTTGGGGAAAAAGCGCAAGGCTGAGAGAAGCCTGGATCCTCATGGACCTCACAGGCCGGAGAACCAGATCCAGTAGCACTGGCTTGACTATGCGTGTGAGACATGTCCTTCTCCTTTAAGGACCTTTGCACCACACGTTCAACTAGAGACTCGATGCGCTGATCTTCTGTCTCCTTTTCACCAACCGCAAGGGCATAGCACCGATTGCATAATGATTTGCCCTCTGGGACTTGGGTGTCACATCCCCAACAGGCTCTACGACTAGAGCGACTATCATGGCGGTGGGAGCGGTGTCTGGAGGAGGAATGGGAACTTCTGTTCTGATGAGATGCAGATGAAGAGCTGCGCTTATTCTTTGATTTAGAAGATAAGCGCTGTTGCGGTCTGGCAAGGTCTGTGCTGGTCTGGTTTGTTGGGGCACGATGGTCTGGACCTGGAGGGCTAAAGAGACGCATTTTCTTTTATTTTAGGGGGGGAACCGTCAAACAATAGATGGAGAATTCCAACCCCCGTGCCCCCCCTCTCCAGCACGTACCTAGTGCGTGAGGGCTGGCCACATACAGGCGGTGATTGGTCCATAGTTTTGGACCGGCGTGACACAGGACCCGAAGGCATGAGGAACCTAGGATGCCAGAGAGAACATATTGCCCCTTTAGAATAAGGATAATAGACCGTGTAGGCAAACAGAAGAAACATATGACATCTCACAGGCAAAGAAAGAAAAAAGGGATCCTTCAGGCAGATCCCCCTCACTAACCTTAGAGCTAAGTATCACCACCAAACAGCAGCTGTTCGCATGTCGGGGAAACCCAACAGCATAGTGCGAACAGCTGCTGCTTTTTAAAACGCCCGCCGGTGACGTCACGCGTCACCCACGCACGTGCATGCGCGGTGGGAGCGGCGCGGGATTCGTCGAGCTGCGCATGCGCTAACCAAGCCTCGATCTGGATGAAGCCATCTGCGCCTGCGCGAGCGGCAATGACGCCGCGACCCGGAAGTGGCAGGGCAAGCTGGAACGCAGAAGTGCTCCGGCCGCCATGGGGCTGAAAGACACAACAAAAAAAAAAAAACAGTGAGGACAAACAACACAGAGTACCATACAAAGATGCGGCTGCCATGGAGAAGATGTACAAGACCTTGCCAGCCGTGAAGTCCAGAGTCTTTGGCACACGCAGCTTTAACACAGCAGTGTAAGTTAGCTGCCAAGCTCTCCCCCCGCCCATGGCTGGGATCCGAGCTGCACCGCTTAATGGTGTGCTATCCATCCTGTTGGACATCTGAACGCGTATCCTAAATCCAGGGAGGAGGACAAAAAAGGAACACCAGTACTGGGAGGTGAGCAAAGTTTTATGGTTATGGGGTCCTATAGCATTGGAGAGATGGTGGGACCCACACGTAGGCTGCCATGGAGTCTGTCAGGAAAAAATGGTTTTATATATTTTTTTTTTATTTTTTTTTAACAAAAAATAAAAACTGCAGATGTGATCAAATGCCTCAAAAGAAAGCTCTATTTGTGGGGAATTTTTTATTTTTATTTGGGTACAGTGTTGTATGTCCATGCAATGGTCATTCAAAAAAGAGTGAGAAAGCTGAAAATTGGTCTGGGCAGGAGGGGGGATTAAGTGCCCGGTAAGCCAGTGGTTAAGAAAAATCGTCCGTTATTTTTCAGTCATCAAGAGATTTAAAAAAACAACTCATAAAAAAAAGAAATAACGGACAATTTTTTTTAAAAGGAAAAAGCCTGACAGGTTCTAATAATCCCTCTCCACTCCATCCAACACAAAAAATAAACAGCATTTCCATTATGTATAATGTAACAAATGGGGGGAGGGGGGAGCTATTGGTTTGGCAGTTAAAGGGT
Organism: Rana kukunoris; assembly: GCA_029574335.1. Classification (NCBI taxonomy): domain Eukaryota; kingdom Metazoa; phylum Chordata; class Amphibia; order Anura; family Ranidae; genus Rana; species Rana kukunoris. The sequence continues at coordinate 323,696,274 of CM056050.1, read as the reverse complement.
TATAAAAAAAAAATGTATACACACACGATTTCGTAGTGAAAGGGTTAAAAATAGAGAAATAATTGAGGTGAAATAACGAGAAAATAAAATAAATGAAAAGATGTTATCATAAGAATAGAGATCTTTATTTCAGCCATGGGACTGAAAGGGTTAAAATCTCATTCACAATAAAAAACAAGTCACATGACCTGTGATGTCATCGGCTGAGCAAATATAAGCCAGTGCAGAGAGGGAAGCCAGCAGTTGCTGAGTGTTCACTGACCAGTGAAGACGTGCTTCTAATCTCTCCTGAGATTTTTCTTGTGATTCGATTCGATTTCATTGCGATTCGATTTCATTGCGATTTCTATTCTTGTACATTTAAAGAGTGTTTCTTTATTTCTTAATAATGAGACAATTTAAATGTAAAAAGCTTTTTTCTCTGAAAAACACCAAAGAGAAGCCCAGCAAAGGAAGGGCAGCTATGGAAGGAGGTATCAGTGATCAGCCTGCAGATACCCCAACCAAAAAGCCCTCCAAAATGAAGAGGACCCGGACGTTTGTACGCGGCTGCATCAGAGCCATTGTTGGATGTTTCGGTTCTGGCTGTAAAGCCAAAGGACATCACAGGGATACAGACACCGAGAGTGGTAAGTACTATGGATATTGATCGATACAAAATGTATAAGTCACCTCCACTTATCGATCGAAGGCTCCTTCACCCCAAAATGATTCATTTTCATAGAATTTTAGAACAGTAGGAGATATTAAAGTGATTGTTAAGCCTCTATGTGATCTTTATATCCTCCCTTCTGTCAGATTCAAAGCTGCATCCCAGTGCCTGTGTGTTTATAGACCACAGGCACTAGGATGCAGCTTTTTCTGTGACAGAGGGGGGGTTAACAGATCGGGGATAGTGAGAGATGACAGGCAGGGAGGGTGAGGGTGAGGGAGGGGAGGAGACAGCAGGGAGAGCTGCAGATAGTAGTGTATGATGGAGACATGTATGGGGGGGGACACAGGGAGAGCTGCAGATAGTAGCGTATGATGGAGACATGTACAGGAAGGAGGAGGAGACACGTACAGCAAGGGGGAAAAGAAGGGAGAGGAGACACAGGGAGAGCTGCAGATAGTAGTGTATGATGGAGACATGTATTGGGGGGGAACACAGGGAGAGCTGCAGATAGTAGCGTATGATGGAGACATGTACAGGAAGGAGGAGGAGACACGTACATTAAGGGGAAAAAGGAGGGGGAGAAGACACAATGAGAGCTGAAGATAGTAGCATATGATGGAGACATGTACAGGAAGGAGGAGGAGACACATACAGTAAGGGGGAAAAAGAGGGGGGAGGAGACACAGGAAGAGCTGCAGATAGTAGCGTATGATGGAGACACGTACCAACTCCGGTGTCAGAACTTTGCAGCCCTGATACATGGGAGTCAGTGCAGAGAGGGGGAGGGTAGAAAACGGTAGGATCAGCCAGATGTTTCATACACATCACAAGCACTTTAACAGGCTTTAACCACTTGTTCTGACAGCACATCATATGACGTGCTGTCTCTTTAAAGCCGCGGACGGGCGTGCGCACACGCGCCGCTCTGCTGGGATCCCGTTGCGAGTGCCCGGCAGCAACGATCGCCGCCGGGCACACACGATTGCCCAGTAACTGAGCGGGGACGTGGAGCTCTGTGTGTAAACACAGAGCTCCACGTCCTGTCAGGGAGAGAGGAGACCGATGCTGTGTCCCTTGTACATAGGGACACAATCGGGCACCTCCCCCAGTCACCCCCCTCCCCCTACAGTTAGAACACTCATAGGACATGCATTTAACCCCTTCCCCGCCCCCTAGTGGTTAACCCCTTTACTGCCAGTCACATTTATACAGTAATCAATGCATATTTATAGCATTGTTCACTGTATAAATGTAAATGGTCCCAAAAATTTCACAAAAGTGTCCGAAGTGTCCGCCATAACGTCGTAGTCCCAATAAAAAAATCGCAGATCGCCGCCATTAATAGTAAAAAAATTAAATAAAAATGCCATAAACTATCCCCTATTTTGTAAACACTATAAATTTTGCGCAAACCAATCGATAAACGCTTATTGCATTTTTTTTTTTACCAAAAATATGTAGAAGAATACATATCGGCCTAAACTGAGGAAAAAAATATTTTTTTTTATATATTTTTGAGGATATTTATTATAGCAAAAAGTAAAAAATATTGCATTTTTTTTCAAAATCGACGCTCTATTTTTGTTTATAGCGCAAAAAATAAAAACCGCAGAGGTGATCAAATACCACCAAAAGAAAGCTCTATTTGTGGGAAAAAAGGATGCCAATTTTGTTTGGGAGCCACGTCGTACGACCGCGCAATTGTCAGTTAAAGCGACGCAGTGCCGGAAGCTTAAATTTCGTCTGGGCAGGAAGGGGGTGTAGGTGCACAGTAGGCAAGTGGTTAAAGGAAGTTTTAATGGTGCCAAAACACGCAAACAAATATTTTGTTATAAAAACATCGTTATTGGAGTCCAAAGTAACACATGTATAGGAATGGAAATAGATATTGATTAGGAGGTTACCCCCCTCATAGAGGCTGGGTGTTTAATAACAAGAAACAGAAGCACTGCAGATTCCTCCCCCACACATGAAAATTAAGAATCCGTTCCCTTTCTGACTCCATTCATTTTAGTGGGTCGGCATAATTTGTATAGGAAGGCCACCATTAGTGATCCCTGTGTCCCTGTCATGTTGGGTTTATTTATTGTCCCTGGCATTGGAATTTTTAACTTTTCTTAGTCTAATTTGATGTATAAAAATATATATAATGTAGGTGAAAGTGCTAAACCTGATTCTTCTTTTTTTTATTGCAGATGTACGCAGTATTTACTGCAGAGACAGCTCACAAGGCAGGACTGCCCCAGTGAGCGAGACAGAATATGAACGCTACACGGAGGCTTCACCAGCATGTGACGTTCACGAAGAGGCTTCACCAGCATGTGACGTTCACGAAGAGGCTTCACCAGCATGTGACGTTCAAGAGGCTTCACCAGCATGTGACGTTCACGAAGAGGCTTCACCAGCATGTGACGTTCACAAAGAGGCTTCACCAGCATGTGACGTTCACGAAGAGGCTTCACCAGCATGTGACGTACACGAAGAGGCTTTACCAGCATGTGACGTTCACGAAGAGGCTTCACCAGCATGTGACGGCCACGAAGAGGCTTCACCAGCATGTGACGGCCACGAAGAGGCTTCACCAGCATGTGAGGTTTACGAAGAGGCTTCACCAGCATGTGAGGTTCACGAAGAGGCTTCACCAGCATGTGACGTTCACGAAGAGGCTTCACCAGCATGTGACGTTCACGAAGAGGCTTCACCAGCATGTGACGTTCACGAAGAGGCTTCACCAGCATGTGACGTTCACGAAGAGGCTTCACCAGCATGTGACGGCCACGAAGAGGCTTCACCAGCATGTGAGGTTCACGAAGAGGCTTCACCAGCATGTGACGTTCACGAAGAGGCTTCACCAGCATGTGACGTTCACGAAGAGGCTTCACCAGCATGTGACGTTCACGAAGAGGCTTCACCAGCATGTGACGGCCACGAAGAGGCTTCACCAGCATGTGACGGCCACGAAGAGGCTTTACCAACATGTGACGGCCATGAAGAGGCTTCACCAGCATGTGACGGCCACGCAGAGGCTTCACCAGCATGTGACGGCCACATGGAGGCTTCACCAACATGTGACGGCAAGGTTACCAGAAAGGATAGGCACATACTAGTGGTAGGGGATTCAGTTATTGGAAGAATACAGAGGGCAATCCGTCACAAAGACCATTATCGCCAAACAGTATGTTGTTTACCGGGCGCTCGAGTTCGAAACATTGCAGATTGCATGGACAGATTATTGGACGGCGCTGGAGAGGACCCAGCTGTCATGGTATATATCGGTACCAATGACAAAGTTAGAGAAAGATGGAGCACCCTACAAAATGATTTCAGGGACTTGGGGGCCATATTGAAGAAAAGGTCCGCCAAGGCAATATTTTCTGAAATACTGCCTGCACCTCGAGCCGCACCACAGAGACAGCAAGAGCTTATGGTACTTAACAAGTGGCTGAGGAACTGGTGCAAGGAGGAGGGGTTTGGCTTCATGGCGAACTGGACTGACTTTTCAGGCCGTTACCATCATTATAGTAGTGACGGATTGCACTTAAATGAGAGAGGTGCAGCTTTCTTGGGAAGGAAGATGGCCAAAATGTTGGAAGAAAATTTAAACTAGGCGATGAGAAGAGGACCATTTGCTAGTGAATATGAAGGAGAGGATCGTCATTTCAAGCCATCATGACAGGAATCCACTATGTCATCAATCTCTAAAAAGATTCTCATAAGCAGCTTCTGCATCACCAACTATCAACGTACCTGAACAAATAAGACAATTGGCTGTTCCTAGAAGAAGACTCAACAAAAAGTCAGAGGGACCCTCCCAGGGGCCAGGTACGGCTGTACCAACACAGGTCCCTACACTGGTGGCGGCTGCCACTCCAGTAACCGGAGAGTCCTCCCATCAGCCCTCTATTTACCTTTCTACAGCTTCTGAATCACCAACTATCAATGTAGCTGGACAAACAAGACAATTGGCTGTTCCTAGAAGAAGACTAAAACAAAAAGTGTGGGGGACCCTCCCAGGGGCCAGGTACGGCTGTACCAACACAGGTCCCTACACTGGTGGCGGCTGCCACTCCAGTAACCGGAGAGTCCTCCCATCAGCCCTCTATTTACCTTTCTACAGCTTCTGAATCACCCACTATCAATGTAGCTGGACAAACAAGACAATTGGCTGTTCCTAGAAGAAGACTAAACAAAAAGTTTGGGGGACCCTCCCAGGGGCCAGGTACGGCTGTACCAACACTGGTTGTGGCTGCCACACCAGTAACCGGAGGGTCCTCCCATCAGCCCTCCATTTACCTTTCTACAGCTTTTAAATCACCAACTATCAACGTAGCTGGACAAACAAGACAATTGGATGTTCCTAGAAGAAGACTAAAACAAAAAGTTTGAGGGACCCTCCCAGGGGCCAGGTACGGCTGTACCAACACAGGTCCCTACACTGGTGGCGGCTGCCACTCCAGTAACCGAAATGTCTTCCCATCAGCCCTCTATTTACCTTTCTGTAGCTTCTGCAAAAGCTTTAAGGTTCGACAATACATCGCCCAAACATAATCACCTGTTAAAAAAAAAAAAAAGTGTCTGTGATGTTGGTGGTAAACAGCCTGCTAGGCCCGAGGGGAACCGAACCAAGCCCTCCAAAAGATGCCAAGAGTATAAATGTAGACATTAAGCTTTAAGGTTAATCAAACATATAACACTCTAAAGGCAAAGGTAGAACAAAGGGGGGGTATGGAAGAGGGAGGAAAGTGGGGAGAAGGGAAGGTTGGGGGAAGAAGGGGGTGAGGGTTTGGGGGGACCCCCACACCCCTTCCCTACCCGCAACTTTCCATCCCCCCTACTTTCCTCCCTCTCTGACCCTTGCATTTTTCTTCCCCCCTTTGTTCTACCTTTACCTTTAGGAATGTGATATTTTTGATTAACCTCAAAGCATAATGTCTACATTTACACTCTTGGCAACTTTTGGATATGAGGCGGCTTTTGGAGGACTCAGTTTGGTTCCCCCTCGGGCCTAGCAGGCTTACCACCAATATCTCAAGCACGTTTTTACAGGTGATATGTTTGATCCATGTATTGTCGATCAGCATAAATTAATTATGTTGTGAAGTTTGAAGGCCGGTATGTTTTTGAGGCGTGTGTTGGACCGGCTATAAGAGGAGGTTGAAGGCCGGTATATTTTTGAGGCGTGTGTTAGACCGGCTAAGGGGAGGTTGGAGGCCGGTAGGTTTTTAAGGCGTGTGTTGGACCGGTTATAAGAGGAGGTTGAAGACCGGTATGTTTTTGAGACGTGTGTTGGACCGGCTATAAGAGGAGGTTGGAGGCCGGTATATTTTTGAGGCGTGTGTTGGACTGGCTAAGGGGAGGTTGGAGGCTGGTATGTTTTTGAGGCGTGTGTTGGACCGAATAAGGGATGGTTGGAGGCCGGTATGTTTTTAAGGCGTGTGTTGGACCGGTTATAAGAGGAGGTTGAAGGCCAGTATGTTTTTGAGGTGTGTGTTGGACTGGCTATAAGAGGAGGTTGAAGGCCAGTATGTTTTTGAGGCGTGTGTTGGACCGGCTAAAGGGAGGTTGGAGGCCAGTATATTTTTAAGACGTGTGTTGGACCGGCTATAAGAGGAGGTTGGAGGCCGGTATGTTTTTGAGGCGTGTGCTGGAGAAATTAAAACTCCTCCCACCAGTGAGGTCCTTTATGGAGAAGTCCAAGGCCTCAATCACACGGGTGTATGAATCTGTACCCTATGTGATGGCTGTGTTAACCCCAAAAAGGACATCCATGTGGGTGCAGTTGCGTGGACGCACCCTGGGTGCGTTCGGGGCCGTGCACCGGCACCCACACCGATGTAACATTGGGTACAGTCACTGCACCCCAGTTGACAGCAATGGGACTGCCTACACAGGATTCTGGAACACCTGTGCGTCCCCATTCCGCTAAACACGGCCCTCTCATGGGGTATGGATTCATACTCCCCGTATGAATGAGGCCTATGAGTGAATGGAATATTTCACTCCATTGTGTTGCTAATTTGGGGAACACTGAACCCCTCTTTGTTATTTGGGTGCGTTTAATTACAGGAGTGTTATAGATTGTAGTTTAGGATAAGTTTGGATTTCTTCTGAAGGCACTTTGAGTGCACATAAGTGATTTACCCCGCTCAGCGGGGGCAGGCCTTAGAGAACAGAGGTCGCATATGGGCAGCACATAGGCTTAGTGGTGAGCCTTGCAGCACTGGGGTCCTTGTTTCATATTCTGACCAGGACGCTATCTGCATGGAGTTTGCATGTGCTCCTTGTGCTTGCGTGGGTTTCCTCCGGGTGCTCCAGTTTCCTCCTACACTACTGGATGGACTTGTGTCTTTTTTCAACCTGACTAACTATGTAACTATGTAACTATACATGCTACTTTTGCGTTGGTGGTGCAGTGGTTAGCATATCTGCCTTTCAAGCAGCTGACCCGGGTTCGATTCCCGGCCAACGCTATCTCCAATACTTGGAGTCCTCAGAGAGAAAAACGATACACAAGGTCAATGCGGAGTATAGATTAGCGGTGGAATAAGGAATGAAGAGAACGTGTGGAATGTTTGAGGAAGAAAACGTTCCCCCAGAATCTATAGAAGGAGAACCCAGCAACTGATAGAAGACGCTTAGCTTTACCCGAATTGCTACAAAACGTGCGACGCGCTTGTGATCCCGTTACTTTCAATGGCCCCCCAATCACAATATTGTCACCTGACAAATCATAAAAACAAAATGACGGGACTTCTGTTTCCCAAAAGCAGTCCTGCGATTTGTCAGGCGACAATCACGGCAAAAAATCATGCCTCGATTGGGGCGATATTGAAAGTAAGGGGATTGCATACTCCACCCAGCGGGAATATTACACCCCCCTCAACTGTCTAGATTTACATTAAAGTTTCAAATACAAAAATCCTTCATTGCTGCAGACCTCAGCACACGCCATGTGTGATGTTACCACTTATAGACCACAATGAATATATACAGCGCCTTACAAAAGTAAGTACAACCCTCTGTGTGCGGGAGATCACATACAGCATGTCACAAAAGTAAGTACAACCCTCGCATTTGTGTAAATCTTTTCTTGTATATTTTCATGTGACAACACTGAAGAAATGACACTTTGTATCTACAATGTTGTGTAGTGAATGTACAGCTTGTATAGCAAATAACTCAACACACAGCCATTAATGTCGAACAGCCGGTTCACACTGGGGTAACTCGTCAGGCGACTCAGCCGCCTGACAAGTCGCGTCCCATTCTATTTCACCAAAACCGTTATATAATAGGAGTGACGCAAGTCGCTCCAACTTAGAAAAAGGTTTTTGTTTGACTTCGGGGGCGGCTGTGGGGCGATTTGCATTGACTTCTATACAGAAGTCATTTTGCTAATCACCTCTGAAGTCGTCTTCAGGACGACTTGTCGAGTTGCACCCACATGGATGGCCCACTAACACACAGCTCCTTTCTCTATCTGCAAAGTAGAGAGCGTCCTGACTTCCTGGTCGCCCCTCCCCCCTCAAGAGGTTTTCTCCCCCCCCCCCCAGGTGAGTGAGAAGGAATATTGCACTGAGGTAAAGGAAGCTATTTAGGGAAAGACATACCATTACAAATGCCTTTAATCCACACACCTAATAAGTGAAATAAGCCTTCAAACGAACCTTAATAAATCCACAACCGTACATGCGATCGATACAGCGACTTCACCGTTTAAAGGACACAGCCTTTGTGAACGCATCGATATGAAATTTATGTTGATAAACTTAAAAATGTGGCCATGTCAGCGATTTAGAAAAGAGTGTATTTGTGTGTTTCACTGGCAAATTTTAAAGGCCGTGTAAAATGACAGTCAATGGGAGAAATTTTAGAACTCTTGTCCTTTAGAAGCTCCAGCAACTAAAAGTAAAATGCGTATCACAAAACTGATCACATTGCCTGAAACCAGACAAAAATACCTACGATTTGATATATAAATTGTGTATGACAAGTAGATCTTGTGGGCGTGAGAGCAATTTGTTCCCCCTTTTTTAAATATAATGTATCTTTTAATCCTCTCTCACTCTAATGATCACATGATCCACTCTAAGCCAGTTCCATAGGAAAACTGTGTAATCGATAACATTTTCTGAAAAAAAATCAGAAAATGTAAATTGCTTTTTCACAAAAACTATAAAAAATATCAATCTGAAAAGTCATAGCCGGATAGCTGAATATTTTGTGACCGTTTTAAAGTTTGTTTGGTGTCTGTCAGGGAAAGTATGAAGGAGCTGAAAAGTTTAAGGGGTAAAAAGCATGTTCTCATTGACTTCAATGTTAAAAAAAAGTGTCTAAAAGCTTAATATTTTAAAAAGTATACATAGTACAAAAAAACTTGAAGAAGTCCCATCATTAGCTGAACGAGATGAACATTTTAAAAGTTAAATGGTCTCAATCGCTGAAAGTATGCAGAAGTTACGCAGAGCCAAAAAACTTACGGAATAAGAATAATAAAAAACGAATATCAATACTGGGAATGCTTATTAACCACTTGACCACTGGGCACTTAAACGCCCTTAATAACCAGACCAATTTTCAGCTTTCGGTGCTCTCACAGTTTGAATGACAATAACTCGGTCATACAACACTGTAACCAAATTACATTTTTGTCCTTTTTTTCCCACAAATAGAGCTTTCTTTTGGTGGTATTTGATCACCTCTGCGTTTTTTTTTTTTGCTATAAATGAAAAAAGAACGAAAATTTAGCAAAAAATAATAATTTTTCTTCATTTCTATTATAAAATTTTGCAAAAAATACATTTTTCTTCATAAATTTGGCCTAAAATGTATACTGCTACATATCTTTGGTAAAAAAATAAAAAATGTTGGATATTATTTAGTCTGGGTGAAAGTTATGGGGTCTACAAACTATGGTACCAATTACTGAAAATTGATGAATTTCATCACACCTAATGTACTGACAGCCTCTCTCATTTCTTGAGACCCCAACATGCCAGAAAAGTACAAATACCCCCCAAATTACCCCTTTTTGGAAAGAAGAAATTCCAAGGTATTTAGAAAGAGGCCTGGTGAGTTTTTTAAAGTTGTCATTTTTTCCCACAATGCTTTGCAAAATCAAGATTTTTTTTTCCATCAAATTTTCATATTATTAGGTTATTTCTCACACACAGCATATGCATACCACAAATTACACCCCAAAACACATTCTGCTATTCCTCCCGAGTATGGCGATACCCCATGTGTGAGACTTTTACACAGTGAGGCCACATACAGAGGCCCAACATGCAGGGAGCACCCAGGCCAATTCTGACATTTCTCTCCTACATGTAAAAATCATCATTTATTTGCTAGAAAATTACATAAAACCCCAAAACATGATATAAAGATACCTCACATGTGTGGTTTGAACACCGTTTTTATATGTGGGCGGAACTTGCGTATGCGTTCGCTTCTGCATGCGAGCTCACGGGGACAGGGGCGCTGTATGCCCAGAGTATTGCGGAGTATGCCCAGAGTATTGCGGAGTATGCCCAGAGTATGCCCAGAGTATTGCAGAGTATGCCCAGAGTATTGCAATGTATGCCCAGAGTATTGCAGAATATGCCCAGAGTATTGCAGAGTATGCCCAGAGTATTGCGGAGTATGCCCAGAGTATTGCGGAGTATGCCCAGAGTATGCCCAGAGTATGGCCAGAGTATGGCCAGAGTATGGCCAGAGTATTGCCAGAGTATTGCCAGAGTATTGCAGAGTATGCCCAGAGTATGCCCAGAGTATTGCAGAGTATTGCAGAGTATTGCAGAGTATGCCCAGAGTATTGCCAGAGTATGCCCAGAGTATTGCCAGAGTATGCCCAGAGTATTGCAGAGTATGCCCAGAGTATTGCAGAGTATGCCCAGAGTATTGCAGAATATGCCCAGAGTATTGCAGAGTATGCCCAGAGTATTGCGGAGTATGCCCAGAGTATTGCCCAGAGTATTGCCAGAGTATTGCAGAGTATGCCCAGAGTATGCCCAGAGTATTGCAGAGTATGCCCAGAGTATGCCCAGAGTATGCCCAGAGTATTGCAGAGTATGCCCAGAGTATTGCGGAGTATGCCCAGAGTATGGCCAGAGTATGGCCAGAGTATGGCCAGAGTATGGCCAGAGTATGGCCAGAGTATGCCCAGAGTATTGCAGAGTATGCCCAGAGTATTGCAGAATATGCCCAGAGTATTGCAGAATATGCCCAGAGTATTGCAGAGTATGCCCAGAGTATTGCGGAGTATGCCCAGAGTATTGCGGAGTATGCCCAGAGTATTGCCCAGAGTATTGCCAGAGTATTGCAGAGTATTGCAGAGTATGCCCAGAGTATGCCCAGAGTATTGCAGAGTATGCCCAGAGTATGGCCAGAGTATTGCCAGAGTATTGCCCAGAGTATGCCCAGAGTATTGCCCAGAATATTGCCAGAGTATTGCCCGAGTATTGCAGAGTATGCCCAGCTGAGGTATTGCCGAGTATTGCAGCAGGGATGGCTGAGCAGGGAGGGAGGGATGGATGGATCTGTGACTACATTTGTCACAGATCCAGCCCGCAGCACTGCCTCTGCCATCCGCTCCCTCCCCTCTCCTCTCACACTGTACCGATCAGCACATGACGCCGCCTTGTTGACAAGTGATCGCGCCGTCATTGGACGGCGCGATCACGTGGTAAACCGCCGCTATCAGCGGCGATTTACCGTGATCCGTGATGCGCCGGGTCCTCTGGATCCGGCGGTCACGGATGTTCCCGTGTGCGCGCCTCAGGGGGCGCGCGGGAGCGCGATTCTAAAAGGCCGTTAATTAACGGTACAGAGAGAGGAGGGAGGAACCGGCGTCAGCACATGACGCCGCCTTGTTGACAAGTGATTGCGCCGTCATTGGACGGCGCGATCACGTGGTAAACCGCCGCTATCAGCGGCGATTTACCGTGATCCGTGATGCGCCGGGTCCTCTGGATCCGGCGGTCACGGATGTTCCCGTGTGCGCGCCTCAGGGGGCGCGCGGGAGCGCGATTCTAAAAGGCCGTTAATTAACGGCCACTTAGAATCAAGCAACCGCCCTATAGCCGTACTTTCGGTATAGGGCGGTTGCAAAGTGGTTAAGCATTCTTTCATCCTCCTGGAAGTTGTGTATCGTATAATGTCTGCAATTATGTGTAAACTTTAATGCGAACGGAAAGGCCCATTTATACCTGATGTCCTTTTTCATTAGAGCAGACAAAGGTTTGAGTGCTCTCCTCCTCTGTATTGTATATGGGGAAATATCAGAAAATATTTGAATTGTTGCTCCATGGTATTGTAATTGCTCCTGTTGGCGAGATTTTTTCATTATGTCCTCCTTGGTGGAATAGTAATGAGGTTTGACCACCACATCTCTCGGCAATCCATCTTTACTTAAAGGTCCTAGGGATCTATGGGCCCTGTCCAACTCCATTTTGTGAGCAGGTATAGATGGAATCAGAATTTTAATAAAGTCCGGTATTGCCGTATGAACATCAACAATGGATTCAGGCAATCCCCTGACCCTGAAATTATCTCTCCTTGATCTGTTCTCAAAATCATCGATCCGAGCTTGAGCAGCTTCCAGCTGTTCTTGTAGAAATTGCATATGGTCATCATTCTGATCGATTCTTGCAATATTGATATCCAGCTTATGTTCAATATTTTCAATCCTGTTCCCAATTGATTGAAAGTCAGCTCTAATGTCCCTAGTGATTTTCTCAGCATTTTGTGCCAGTCCCCTATCCAGCATTTCAGATATTTTGTTAAATAAATCAGTGACATTGAATGAGACTTCATGAGCCTGTTCCACGCTAGTATTTACATGAACAGTGTGCTGTGAGGAAACTACTGTAGGAAATATATGTCCAGCAATTCCAGGAATCATTCCTTCTTTTAGTGCAGAAGAATATATAGCAGGAGATGTGACATGACCAGATGTTTGAGGTAAAGATTTGTCCAGTAAAGGAGATGGAACCTGCCTGTCAGGCACAGAGACCTCAGTTATTTTCTAGTGTGCGTATCTGAGGGGAGGCGGCCATTTTGATGAGAGCTTTCTGTGTAAATGACACCGTATTATTATACCTGCCCTTTTTGTAATGTTTGCCTGTCATGGACTGACTTTGTCACACCGATTTCCACACCTGCCTGTGTCAATCCAATTTTAGCAGCAATATCAATAGCTCGGTTATCTCAGTATAATAGCCGTCTATGAGGGGATATGCTGTCCCTATGAACAGTCTCTTACCAGGCTCCTATATCCGCAATCTCACAGTGCCAAATGAAAATATCTGCAATGCAATGTATGCCCAGAGTATTGCAGAATATGCCCAGAGTATTGCAGAGTATGCCCAGAGTATTGCGGAGTATGCCCAGAGTATTGCGGAGTATGCCCAGAGTATGGCCAGAGTATGGCCAGAGTATGGCCAGAGTATTGCCAGAGTATTGCCAGAGTATTGCAGAGTATGCCCAGAGTATGCCCAGAGTATTGCAGAGTATTGCAGAGTATTGCAGAGTATGCCCAGAGTATTGCCAGAGTATGCCCAGAGTATTGCCAGAGTATGCCCAGAGTATTGCAGAGTATGCCCAGAGTATTGCAGAGTATGCCCAGAGTATTGCAGAATATGCCCAGAGTATTGCAGAGTATGCCCAGAGTATTGCGGAGTATGCCCAGAGTATTGCCCAGAGTATTGCCAGAGTATTGCAGAGTATGCCCAGAGTATGCCCAGAGTATTGCAGAGTATGCCCAGAGTATGCCCAGAGTATTGCAGAGTATGCCCAGAGTATTGCGGAGTATGCCCAGAGTATGGCCAGAGTATGGCCAGAGTATGGCCAGAGTATGGCCAGAGTATGGCCAGAGTATGCCCAGAGTATTGCAGAGTATGCCCAGAGTATTGCAGAATATGCCCAGAGTATTGCAGAATATGCCCAGAGTATTGCAGAGTATGCCCAGAGTATTGCGGAGTATGCCCAGAGTATTGCGGAGTATGCCCAGAGTATTGCCCAGAGTATTGCCAGAGTATTGCAGAGTATTGCAGAGTATGCCCAGAGTATGCCCAGAGTATTGCAGAGTATGCCCAGAGTATGGCCAGAGTATTAGAGGGGAGGCGGCCATTTTGATGAGAGCTTTCTGTGTAAATGACACCGTATTATTATACCTGCCCTTTTTGTAATGTTTGCCTGTCATGGACTGACTTTGTCACACCGATTTCCACACCTGCCTGTGTCAATCCAATTTTAGCAGCAATATCAATAGCTCGGTTATCTCAGTATAATAGCCGTCTATGAGGGGATATGCTGTCCCTATGAACAGTCTCTTACCAGGCTCCTATATCCGCAATCTCACAGTGCCAAATGAAAATATCTGTACCGTACGATCCACTGTGATCTCCGCTATCCGCGGGTGACGGTTTCGCGGGTTAGCAGGGTCAAAAACCTCTGTTTTGTCTCCAAACGGCCGGCGGTGAACAGAGCTCCTTTCCTACGCTGCCATCTCAGGTGCTCCTGTGCATGCACAACTTAAAAGCCATGGAGTTCAACAGTACACCGGCAGGAAAATATTAGAAAATCCAGGGTCCTGACACATTAAGGACAAAGACTAGCTATTTTAGATAAGCTCACTAAATTCTTGCCATGTTATTGACAGCTGTAAAGCAAGATGATGGTTTTCTTAGTTATTAACCACTTTACAACCGCCCTATAGACAAAGTGCGTCTACAGGGCGGTTGCTCAACTCTAAGAGGCCGTTAATTAATGGCCTCCCAGAATCGTGCTCCCGTGTGCCCCCTGAGGCGCGCACATGGGAGCGTCCGTGACTGCCGGGTCCACAGGACCCGGCGCATCACGGATCACGGTAAATCGCCGCTGATAGCGGCGGTTTACCACGTGATCACTCCGTCCAATGAATTGAACAAACCGCCGTTCCTCCCTCCTCTCTCTGTACTGATCGGTATAGTGTGAGAGGAGAGGGGAGGGAGCGGATGTCAGCGGCAGTGCTGTGGGCTGGATCTGTGACAACTGCAGTCACAGATCCAGCGATCCATCCCTGCCTGCTCAGCCATCCCTGCTGCAATACTGGGCAATACTCTGCTGGGCAATGCTCTGCAATACTCTGCTGGGCAATACTCTGCAATACTGGGCAATACTCTGCAATACTGGGCAATACTCTGCAATACTCTGCAATACTGGGCAATACTCTGCTGGGCATACTCTGGGTATACTCTGCAATACTTTGGGCATACTCTGGGCATACAGCGACCCTGTCCCTGTGAGCTCGTATGCAGAAGCGAACACATACGCAAATCCCGCCCACATATGAAAACGGTGTTCAAACCACACGTGAGGTATCTCTGCGAACGTTAAAGCGAGAGCAATAATTTTGGCCCTAGACCTTCTCTGTAACTAAAAACATGTAACCAGTAAAAATATTTAAAGCGTCGCCTATGGAAATTTTTAAGTACCGAAGTTTGGCGCCATTTCACAAGCGTGAGCAATTTTGAAGGGTGACATGTTAGGTATCTATTTACTCGGCGTAACTTTATTTTTCATATTATGCAAAAACATTGGGCTAACTTTAATGGGTTTTTTTAAAAGCACAAAACTGTTTTATTTCCAGAAAAACATGTTTGAAAAATTGATGTGCAAATACCATGCGAAAGTTGCAATGACTGTCATTGTATTCTCTAGGGTCTTTGCTAAAAAGCATATATAATGTTTTGGGGTTCTATGTAATTTTCTAGAAAATAAATGATGATTTTTACATGTAGGAGAGAAATGTCAGAATTGGCCTGGGTGCTCCCTGCATGTTGGGCCTCTGTATGTGGCCACACTGTGTAAAAGTCTCACACATGTGGTATTGCCATACTCAGGATGAATAGCAGAATGTGTTTTGGGGTGTAATTTGTGGTATGCATATGCTGTGTGTGAGAAATAATCTGCTTATATGAAAATTTGGTGAAAACAAAAAATAAATAAAAAAAATCTTGATTTTGCAAAGAATTGTGGGAAAAAATAACAACTTCAAAAAACTCACCAGGCCTCTTTCTAAATACCTTGGAAAGTCTTCTTTCCAAAAAGGGGTCATTTGGGGGGTATTTGTACTTTTCTGGCATGTTAGCGTCTCAAGAAATGAGAGATGCTGTTAGTACATCAGGTGTGATGAAATTGATAAATTTTTCAGTAATTGGTACCATAGCTTGTAGACCCTATAACTTTCACCCAGACTAAAGAATATCCAACATTTTTTTTGTTACCAAAGATATGTAACAGTATACATTTTAGGCCAAATTTTATAATAGAAATGAAGAAAAATTATAATTTTTTACAAAATTGTTGTTCTTTTTTCATTTATAGCAAAAAAAAAAAAAAAACGCAGAGGTGATTAAATACCACCAAAAGAAAGCTCTATTTGTGGGGGAAAAAAAATACAAAAATTTAATTTGGTATACAGTGGTGTATTACTGAGTAATTTTCATTCAAAATGTGAGAGCACCGAAAGCTAAAAATTGGTCTGGTTATTAAGGGTGTTTAAGTGCCCAGTGGTTAAAATACTACTCAATAATGTATCAATGCATTAACAAATGACTCAATAAATGTCACTTTATGCCTTACACCCACATGTATAGTACAGTGATGGTGAACCTTTTTAAGCCCGAGTGCCCAAACTGCATAACACAACCAACGTATTTATTTTTTGTTTACTTTTTGTTTTATTGAAATGTTTAGGCAAGAGCAAAATATATAGGCACAGAGAGATCGGTACATACATCCGAGAGAAAGGTAGGAATAGACAGGCATGCATCTCTCAATATAACTTTAAAAAAAGGATGTAAAACGGAACAAAAGAAAAAAATATAACATATCTAAAAAAAAGAAAAAAAATTAAGAAACAACATTGCTTCTGCAAGATAGAATTTTTGCCAACTTGTGAGTGAGTGAATAACTTGTATAGCGCTACAAATGCTAACTGAATTGCCTTAAGGTGCTTGGTATCCATTTCCATCCTTATCTTTCAGAAAAGGTGGGTCTTAAGTTTTTTCCTGAAGGCCCGACGATTTTCTTCCATTCGGATGTTAGTTGGTAGCACGTTCCACAGTCCTTGGACTGCAAATCTTTGTTCTCCTTTAGACTTATAGCGGGACTTGGGGATTTGAAGTAGATTTTGGTTGGTTGATCGAAGAACGCGTTTCGGGTTGTGGTATTTTATTTTCTTGCATAAATATTGGGGCGGCGATTCCTTGTGTACATTTGTGAGCGAGGCAGAGGGCCTTGAATGTGACCCGATCCTTTATGGCTAGCTAATGAAGGTTCCTCAGTGACAGGGTGATTAATTCCCAGGGTTTTTTCCCCATCATTAGTCTGGCTGCCGTGTTCTGGACGACCAGTACTTGTGAAGTATGTCTTTACATCTATAGGAAAGAATCCTTGGCGCTAGATGTATCTCAATAAAATAGATCAAACATAGCAAGTAATTTCATATGAGAAAAAGGAAAAAAGAGCTCATAAACACCGTATATACTTAGTAAGCTGACCAATATTCACATTTACAGTCAAATATATGCATGGAGTCCATGAGAGTATGATGCACCCTGTCCATCAATCTGATAGACTCCATACAGCGAAGCACTTGTGACCATGGTACCAAGGGGGAATGCCAATTAAGGGCCTGAATACTGAGGTTTTAGCTTAAAAACAACTCATATAGTTGTCCAAACTTATTAACATCTTTTGTCTTAAAAGAAAAAAACACAATAACAGGGCTTTCAATGATACAATGTGAACATCGCACATCTCCATCACACTGTAAACTTCTAGCACATTATGTATCAGGCTTCATCTCACACCTCTCTGTTGTCTGGCCACATCACATCAGCTACAGCACATTACACATTGCCATGTAACTCATAGCCCACCTCACCATGCATCACACCCCCTCCATGCAGCTCATGGCACACTTTCCTCTCCATCACACATCTGGTCCCCCTCCCCATCTGCTGTGGTACAGCAGTGATGCAGTTACACTCATGCTTCATCTTCCCACACACACCTCTCCTTCTATCACCATAGCACAGAACAGGGTCATATGACCTGGCCTCATCTCACCTGGCTTTTTCACCAATGGAATGAAACAGTTGCCCTCCCTGTACTCAACCCTCAGGCAAATGCCCACTTCTCCTCCCGCACCAGTTGATTAGCTGCGCCTTGCCGAGTAAGGCGATTGGCCGCCCCTCCTGCCTGTCTGTGAGTTGGTCCTGCATTGCTTTCTCAAAAGAGTTGTCTCCTCACTTCCTGTGAGCATAGCACTAAATCAGTGTTTCTCAACTCCAGTCCTCAAGCCCCCCCAACAGGTCATGTTTTCAGGATTTCCCTCAGATGAAAAGGCTGTGGGAATTACTAAGGCAGCGAAACTGATCAAATCACCTGTGCAAAATAATGGAAATACTGAAAACCTGACCTGTTGGGGGGCCTTGAGGACTGGAGTTGAGAAACACTGCACTAAATCAAAGTGCTGTGTGTGATCCGGAGAAGGCAGGTGGTGTCGGGATAGTGCAAGGACAATTGGGGTTATTTACAAAAGGCAAATCCACTTTGCACTAAAAATGCACTTGGAAGTGCAGTCGCTGTAGATCTGAGGGGGACATGCAAGAAAAATAAAAAACAGCATTTTGCTTGCACATGATTGGATGATAAAATCAGCAGAGCTTCCCCTCAGATTTACAGAAACTGCACTTACAACTGTACTTGTAGTGCAGAATGGATTTCCCTTTAGTAAATGAACCCCAATGTGTCCTCTCTATGCAATGGCCTCATTATCTGCCTGTTAGTGAAGTGTGAGGTGCCTTTGTGTGCCGGGTGCTGCTCAGAAGACTATAGCTCCCATGCCCACACAAAAGGCTCTGTGTGGCAGCTGGGAAAACCTGCCATGGGTTCATCATCGCTGGTCTAGTACTATGTTAAGTAAAAAAAAAAAAAATGCAAAAAAAAGTAATGATGACAGAGAGTTAAATGTGATATATTGTATGATGACGTGTATTTCAGAACAACAAATTGTAAGCATTTGAAGTAGAGCTGTTACTGGAGTCTAAATGATGGTGTCACAGAACAGAAGTAGCTGCTTAGTCATTCATTTTTGTCGCATTTAACCAGTTCACACCTTGCCAGTAAAGAGGGCTCAATGATGGGAAAAATGCCAGTATGACCATCGAAACTCGCTGAGGAGTCACGTGAGCGATGGGAGATGCTCTGATAAAGGTACAGATCAGCAGCTTTTTTCTATAACACAGGCACAGGGGCACATAATGTTATGTTACAGAGGGGATGGGATGTTTTTATTGTGTTGGCTTAACAAGCACTTTAACATCCTCCAACAAATACATTTAAATTCCAAAATTTCATTAGGAATCTGCAAGGTCGGTAACTGCCTCTCTGAGCCAACAGGAATGCATGCATACTGCTATTTATCCATCTTATTAGCACTTTGCAGTGGCAGACAATCACTTCCAGTGTGTTGCACTGCCTTTTGGCCAATCCTCTGCTCCCAGAGTATTGATAAAAGTCCTAGTACCCCTTTTTCGCTTCTCAGAACATCCAGGTCACATGTTATCTTCTCCAGGGGCAAACATCCACAGAACAATTCAGATTCACCAGGCTTTTTTAATAGGTGATCAGTTTTAAAAAGTCTTCCCTTCAGCCTTCTCTTCACCTGGAATACTTGCGTCTGGTCCCGAACACATCCCAAATGAAGGTTTTTCCATCCAAAACAGAAAATGATTTCTCTTAAGAGACTACACTTAAGAATTGAGATCAAAGAGACATCCCGTAAGGAGATTTCCAGTGAGAGATTTAGGCCTATTAGTAGCCTCTTTTGAGGTTGTACCATTTGCCCAATTTCATTTAAGGCCTCTCCTACACAACACCTTTTTGACCTGGAACAAGAATGCTCCTATCTGAACCTACCCATTTTTCTGTCCAGCTAAGCAAGGAATTCTCTAACCTGGTGAATCTCCAGTCTAGTCTTAACAACAGGGAAGTCTTTCCCTTTCCTTCCGTATCACTGGAAAGTGATACCAACAGTTGCCAGTCTTTTAGCCTGGGGAGAAGTGTTCCAGTCCCTCACGGTGCAGGGAATATGGTCACCTGTGGAAGCCACGCTTCCCATGAACATCCTGGCGCTCAGAGTAGATCAGATGGCTCTGCAATAGGGGAACCTCCTTCTCTGAAGACACACATTCAGGGTGCAGTCAGACAATGCCACGGCTGTAGATTACATCAACCTTCAGGCCGGGTTCATACCTATGCGAATTGAGTGCGGCTTAAACCGCATCCAATACGCAGAACATTTCTAAATACATTGTTTTCAATGAGGCTGGTTCACATATGTGCGATGCATTCGCACTGACCAAAAAACATGTGCGTATTTTATGCCTTGCGGTGTGGCTCAGGTGCAAATTCAGGCCCATTCTAGGGGTACGCAGCTGATTCGCAGATGTGTTCATTTCTCTTCAGGATTTTTCTCATTCAGCTCAATACACTTCCCCCTCCCCCTCCCAGGTCTCCAAATTCGCAGCTAATCTGCAGTTAAAATGCAATGGATCTGCTGAACAGTTGTCTTATCTCTCTGCAGAGATAAGAGAGCTGAAATTCGCACCGCACAAGTGTGAATCTGGCCTTAAGGGCGCACCAGGGGGTCTTACAGCTTTGAAGAAAGCAAAACAAATATTTTCATGGGTAGAAAATAACCATTCTACAATCTCTGCTGTCCACATCCTAGAAGAAGGCAACTGGAAAGCAGGCTAACTTAGCTGCCTGGATTAAGGGGAATGGGCCTTTCACCCAGACATCTTTCATTTTGAAATGCCAAAAATGTAAATATCCTAGCCTCCAGATTCAACTACATACTAATTCTGTAGCCAGGACCAAGGCTCCGATCCTGGTCACAGTTTAAGCTACTCTACACCTTCCATCCAATACGCATCCTGCCTTATTTGCTCAAAAAGATAGAGCGAGAGAGGAAAACAGTGATTCTCATTACACCAGACTAGTCCAGAAAAAGCAGGTACACAGACTCACTCCGACTTCTCCTGCTTCTCAGTCTCTCTTTTTAAAGGCATGGTTGATGGAGCCTAGGTCTAAAAAGACTGAGGGGTCTCCGAGTTTGTTAATCCTAATGTGCTGAAAGCAGGAAAAGCCACTTACAGGAAGATCGATCATACCTGGATATGGTATACCACAGCACTCACATTCTGGCCTTCCTACAATTAGGTCTTTATCAGAACTTGGCCTTAACTCCTTAACTGCCAGAGCAATGGTTGAGTTTTTTTCCACATGTTTAAAAAATAATTTTAGACCTGAAGACTAGTTAAAAACTCACAAACATTATATATTTTCTGGAAATATAAAATGGTGGTAGTTCTATTTTATGTCACACATTTGGGCAAGGGTTTATCAAACGCAAAATTTTAGTAAAACATACACTAAAGTTCATTTAAGCGCACACAGCACAATATATTATCTTTTTTTTTTTTTAATCAAATATAAAAGAAAAGGTTGTGCCAAGAAAAAAAAAAAAAAAAGATACCAAACAGGTGAAGCTTTAAATTTGTGCATGCCTGTAAAATAACATTGAGCCTCGATACCCTATATTTTTGGGATGCTTTAAAACAGGGATCTCCAAACTACGGCCCTCCAGATGCTGTGGAACTACACTTCCCATGAGGCCTTGTAAAACTCTGACATTCGTAGACATGACTAGGCATGATGGGAAATGTAGTTCCTGAACACCTGGAGGGCCGTAGTTTGGAGACTCCTGCTTTAAAAGCTCCTAAAGGTCATCAGTTTAGAGTCAACCATGAGTAATGGGCTTGGATTTATCGTTCTTACTCTGATGTACAGGGTGTGTGTTTATGCTCATGTGTGTGTGTACATGGGGCAGTGCAGGCAACTACAATATATTTTTTTTTTTGGGGGGGGGGGGGGGGTTTAAGTGCTTGAATGTAACTATATGTGTTTGTGTTTCAGTATAACTTTGCGTATAAAGTTGTGTATGGCCGCTGCCACCGCCATTAAGATATACAGTGATGTTGTTAAAAGATCTTTTTCAAAACACCTATGGCCTACCTGTACCTTGCAATAAGCCCACATTGCAGTGCCCTGTGCTCAACTTGGTTCTCTTTGCCTTGCTGGAACCATACCTTTTTGGTTTCTACCGCATCTCTCAGATGTGTCTCTTTTCTTGTAAAAAGCTACCCCTTCATACTTCATAAAGGCATGGTTGTCTTATACCTCAACGATGACATTTTTTTGGCAACACTGAAGTTGGGTCATTTTGACCTTAGTTGTTTTTGGGCCTATTGGCAGAGCATGTCCTTGAAAGCTTTGCCATTGTGCAATCACTTGAAGGCACCAGTCTATGAATCATTTGCCTGCTGTGACATGTATTGTACTCCAAGATATGAAATTAACAGGTTAGTCAAAGGGTGATGTCACCTTGGGGAAAGACCACTTATACATCTCCTCCGGCAGCCATGGTTTTTCATCACTGGTGTGATGGAGACCCAATGTAGAGTTGGATTTGAGCAGACTGCCCACTAGATGGCATTTTCATTCTATACTGGAGATTGTATAATCTCTCTCTCTCTCTCTCTCTCTCTCTCTCTCTATATATATATATAGAGATACACACATACTAGGGCTGTGCAAATTAACTTTTAATGAATCGATTAATCTTTAATTTTTTTGATCGATTAAAATCTTTTTGATCGATTAAAATTCTATTGATTGGTACTCGCCTCTCCACCAGCTTCTGGGCCTTCAGGAAGTTCCGTCGGAAATCCGGTAACGTCACGAACACCGGCGGGCTTGCCCTGTCCATCTGAAGGGCTCCTTTGCTGTGCCTTCATATCTGCATGCCGGCGGGACCTTACTATCTGCCACACGCAGGGGCTGTTACACTTCCCTCTATCAACCTGGAATTCTACAACCATCCACTGGGAGTTGTGATAGTTCCCTTCATGGGACATCTACATGCTGACAGACTGATGTTAACCCCCTCCTCATCTGGATTCAGCAGTGGTATCTTTGTACACCTTTTTATACCAGTATCATACTTAGCTACATGTTTTTATGACTGCTTTTTCTACCGTTTGGTAATACTTGCACCATTTTTACAGTTTATGTAGCTACATCAATTTTATCTCCAGTGCAATATTTATTTTGTTACCTACTTGAAGACTATAAAAGTTTTAATGCTATTCCCATCGAGCGCTGCCTTTGTGTGTTTTTTGTATCCTGCTATCCATGTTTCCAGTTGTTGGTAGCTGCACTGGGATTCAGCCTGCAAGGAGATCAGCTAACAATTTTGGATCTGTATGTGCATTATAATTAGTCAAAATTAGTCGATTAATCAATTAAAATAAAAAACGATTATTCGAACACAAAAATTTTGATCAGTAACAGCCCTAATATATACACACACACACACACACACACACACACGAGTGGTGGGGGAAATCTTATGCAAAATCCATGCAATTATTTGCAGTGCGATTTGTGCCCATTAATTTTGTATTGATGCAAATTGCACCGCAAAGTATCGGTTTCAGCATTCTTACAAGTACTTGTAAAAAATACAGAGTATCTACGCTTACCTAATAAATTTAAAACAAATACATCCCATAAATACAGTATATTAACAGTATATACACATACATGTTATACTAAAAATAGTATCACTGACAGCACACACAAAAAAAGAGACGCAGTTTTAGTTATCTCCTTACATGTACATGTATTTATTTGTAGAGAAACCCATTTTCCTGAAAAGCTCAGGGGCTTTATAAAGCTTTGGCAAATACAAATTATGACAACTTTTCTAGGTTTTATACAAAATGATACCACAGTTTAACAAATAAAACTTGAAGCCGCTGTTTGCCTCATTATACCTGAAACAAATTGGTCAAGTGCATAAAATATTGTTGGAATATAAAAACTTTAAAGCGATACTAAACAATATGCTTATTCATCAAAAAAATAATTCATATGCATTTAGTATTAATAGCTCTGTAGTCTATTGTTTTTTAAATTGCACCTTACTGTGTTTTGTAACATTGTCTGTGAGATCCTGAACATATCCTTTTCCCCCTCACTTGTTTTATTTAATTTTTTTGTGCCCATTAGTTGGAGTATGCATTGCTCTATGCACACTACACATCCCATAGTCCATAGTCATGGTCCCTAGTCGGTCTCAGCAAGAGAGCATGGCTATGTTCTTACATTATAGTGGGACCATAGAGAAAGAACATAGCCACCCCTCTAACAGAAAGTCGGTTTACAGCAGCCAAAAAAAAAAAGGAATGTGGAGATTTGTAAGCAGCTGAAAAAAATAAGAAGTTTCTTTTTTTTTTTTACCACAGTGCTTAGTGTCACTGGAGACAATACAAAAGAAAAATAAAGTGTTACATAAGTATTACACAAAATCGCAAATTATTGTAAATCAAAATGAATTAAAATAGTTTTAATATATTACCGTATAAATGTCTTTAAATGAATGCACACATGGGGGTTACTAAAACTAGAGAGTGCAAAATCTGGTGCAGCTGTGCATGGTAGCCAATCAGCTTCTAACTTCAGCTTGTTCAATTCAAACCTGGAAGGTGATTGGTTTTGATGCAGAGCTGCACCAGATTTTACATTCTCCAGTGTTAGTTAATCAACCCCACGGTGCCTTCATACCAACGTTCTGAGTTTGAATTGGCACATTTACACCACAACATAATATGCCTTGCAGTAACACACAGCAATGCACTGAATGTGTGTATTGTTTTGCATTCACAATCATTGTCAACTGCACCTGCTCTGCGAATTGCAGTGCACTGCATTTTAAAAAAAATATGCCAGAATTGCTAAAGTTCAAAATTATTATTTGTGTGTTGAGAGCCCAGGTAAAATGAATAGGCTGCCTAACGCAAGACACCTCGACACTTAAAAACGCACGTGTTGCTGTGAATAGGCCCTTAGACAGAAGCCCAGCACAAATAACCTGCATAGCAGTACTCGGGGGGAATCCAATTTTACTCTGCCCTGCTTTCCCCCCAGTTACAGAGGGTGAGAAAGTAATGCCTCATTCACAAGATCGGTTTTTCCATCAGAATAAACTCAGATAGGTTTTTCCAACGGAATTCCGCCAGAAATGTTCTCTTTCTAGTTCCGTTGGAATTTCTGATATAAAAAGTCTGATGGGGCATACATACGGTCGAAATATCCGATGAAAAAAATTTCGTCTGACTTTTTTCATCTGGAAATTCCGATCGTGTGTCAGTGTCTTTTGACAGAAAGATGCTTCCTTTTGGAGGTGTTGTGCCATCAGTGAGCATTTACAGGACCCTGTCTGAGACCCGTGTTTAAAACAACACTGTGATAAAGAAAGGGACAATGTCAGCTTTTATGCAGAAATTTGCCTCAAGAGGTAGGCCAGTTTTCATATGCACTGGAAATATTTTCATATTTCTTTTGCACCGACCACCGCCCAGCCCTCTAAAGGGTAAGTTCGCTTTTACAAAATCTGGACACTGGACCCTCTCCCCATCCCCCCAGGTCCCGCTGACCTCGAGTGCAGCGATTTCCTGTTGTAACACATCCGCTTTACCGATCTGGGAATTTGAAATCCCTGCAGCTCAATCTCCTAAATGTAGCGGAACGTGTGGGAGGCATTCTAATTGGTCAGAGTCCAATCAGAACCTGCGTAGCCTGTCCTATTAGCGGATGAGAAGAGGGGAGAAAGCCACAAAGATTACAAATCCCCAGACCAGTAAAGCGGCTATACGATGTGTCACAGCGGGAGATCGCGGCACTCAAGGTCAGCGGGAACAGGGGTGGGAGAGGGTCCAGTGTAAGATATTCTGTAAAGGTGAACTTACCCATTAAGAGTTCTAAAAGCAGGGAAAAGGAGGCAGGCATTTGAATCATGTGATCGGCTGTCCCAGCAGTCACATGATCGGAAAGCTCCCAATTGCAAGTATGCATTGGGAGCGAACCAAACCCCGCCAGCTACTGTGCTGGGAGCCTTGCAGGGAACACTCTCTCAGCACTGCAAGTTGTTGTAAGAGGACCACATATATGTGGCAGCTCCACATTAAGGCACACCCGCCAAGTGGCTGAATATATGCATGTGGCTGCCTTCAAGGAGGTAATTAAATAAGAAGCTGCTTTTGGTTTGCCAATTCTGCTCAAATTTCATATAATAGGAACCGGTAGCTTCCTACATCACTAGAAGCCATGGGGAAGCTAAGAATGTTAATTTGCCAATCATCGCAATGTCTCTGCTATTGAGTTTTGAGCTTGGAAATGGTGTATTACATACAGTATATTACCTGCATAGAAATTGTGTCATACATAGGGCAAAAGTACACTTCCTACTTATTCATTCACTAAGCAATAAGGCACTAACAAACATCTAGCTGCATATAGGGATCAGCTTCAGGGCTAGTGTACATGGGCATTCTGCTTCAGGGCTAGTGTACACGGGCATTCTGCTTCAGGGCTAGTGTACACGGGCATTCTGCTTCAGGGCTAGTGTACACGGGCATTCTGCTTCAGGGCTAGTGTACACGGGCATTTATGATTTGTTTCTGAAATCAGTTTGCAAGCATTTTTCACTGATGTAGAATTATGTGTTTAAATTGTATTTTATGAATGAGTATACACTTGTGTGTATATTAAATTGTGTTACTTTGTCTTTATTTCTTTATATAGGTCAATGTGAATGCATCTGTGATCATCTGTCCCACAATAAAATTAAACTCACCATTTACAAGTGCTTTTTTCTGTATTTTACTGAAGCTAATGTATATTAGCCAATATGAACACAAATATAAAAGAGCAGCCTGAACGTAAAGCTGGCATATATACAGCAACAGCTAAAATGTAAACCAGTTTGGAATTGCACCTGTCATTCATAACTATATATTTTTTTTTTTTAAAACAAGCCAAATACAACTATATTATTTAGAAAATAACATCTACTGATCATTTAAAACCAAGTACTCAAATTTATTAATAAAATTAATCCAATTTGAAGCTCAAAGGCAGCCAACATTTTTTTGGTTCATTCTGATTAAACTAGGGAAGAGTAAAAATTTGTCATATTTTTCCTGCTGTACGTGACCCTGTTGGGGAAATTGCACCTGACTTTCGTTCCCTCTTAAATCACAATATAAAATGAAGGTAGACAGAAACACAGAGGTATAAATACTAACTCGCCAGAAGTTCTAACCCGTCACCACATTACTGAAAAATGTATATTGTTGCAGTCTCAGTCCCCCACTGGAAAGATCTCCCATTGCTTTTAATCACAAAAGAAAATGAGGGGAACCTCCCAATGCATACAGAGACTTCACAAAAAAAAATGATTAAGGCTCTATCCTTGTCTTACTGTGTCCAAAACTAAAGAAAAGTTTTGGTTTAAGTTGGACTTTAATTTTGAATGCATTTTTCCATCATAAATGCAATAGGGTCATTTGTGCAGTGCTTAAGCTCCCAAAAAAACAGTTTAGTAAATAGTAAGCATCATAATATTACAGTCGTACCAATGTTATCTAAAAGAGAGAGATTATACATATTTGTATGCGAGACACTTTCTAGATAATAACCCTACATATTACAAAAGTGCTGTACAATTTAGTAGGAAGAATATAGGTAAAAAGAGGTTACATACAGGTTGGCAATATTTAGGTCTATTTACAGGAATCAGACTGACAGAAAATGTAACATGGTTTGTGTATACAGGAATTGCCACGGCATCTCTTTAAATGTAAGCATCTGTTCATCACATGGGGTAAGGATGTACAGTACGTTAAAGGAACATGAACTTGAGGTTTTACAGCTCTCATGATTTTAAAGAAGGCGTCCCACAAACACGGTGAGGAAGTCGTCATAGCTTAGTCGTACACTGCCGGATCTTGTTGTATCCTTTTCACGGAATGATTCTGTCATACTCTGCAGCCTGGTACAGACCTGTATGAAGCCATCTAGCTGCAAGGTCATGTTGGCAGAGCGTGGAGCATATCGGGTCATCACTTGCTGCACAAACTGTGGACTCAGACTGTATCCCATCTGGGAAAGAGCTTTGAAGAGATAAAATCCATAAGGAAAAGCAGAATTTTTTTTTATAAAAATAATTTTATATATAAAAACAGTGTGGAGTTATCACTAAAAAAATAATATGCCACACCATTCTCCTTGAGGATGGTCAGGTATAGGTTTTAAGGACCTACAATTACAGCATTAAAAATTACAGTGCCTTGCGAAAGTATTTGGCCCCCTTGAACTTTACGACCTTTTTCCACATTTCAGGCTTCAAACATAAAGATATAAAACTGTAATTTTTTGTAAAGAATCAACAACAAGTGGGACACAATCATAAAGTGGAACGAAGTTTATTGAATATTTTAAACTTTTTTAACAAATAAAAAAACTGAAAAATTGGGGAGTGCAAAATTATTCAGCCCCCTTAAGTTAATACTTTGTAGCGCCACTTTTTGCTGCGATTACAGCTGTAAGTCAATTGGGGTATGTCTCTATCAGTTTTGCACATCGAGAGACTGACATTTTTGCCCATTCCTCCTTGCAAAACAGCTCGAGCTCAGTGAGGTTGGATGGAGAGCGTTTGTGAACAGCAGTTTTCAGTTCTAACACCTGGATATGTTTATTTGTGAACCATTGCATTGTAGATTTTGCTTTATGTTTTGGATCATTGTCTTGTTGGAAGACAAATCTCCGTCCCAGTCTCAGGTCTTTTGCAGACTCCATCAGGTTTTCTTCCAGAATGGTCCTGTATTTGCCTCCATCCATCTTCCCATGAATTTGAACCATCTTCCCTGTCCCTGCTGAAGAAAAGCAGGCCCAAACCATGATGCTGCCACCACCATCTTTCACAGTGGGGATGGTGTGTTCAGGGTGATGAGCCGTGTTGCTTTTACGCCAAACATAACGTTTTGCATTGTTGCCAAAAAGTTTGATTTTGGTTTCATCTGACCAGAGCACCTTCTTTCACATGTTTGGTGTGTCTCCCAGGTGGCTTGTGACAAACTTTAAACGACACTTTTTATGGATATCTTTAAGAAATGGCTTTCTTCTTGCCACTCTTCCATAAAGGCCAGATGTGTGCAGTATACGACTGATTGTTGTCCTATGGACAGAGTCTCCCATCTCAGCTGTAGATCTCTGCAGTTCATCCAGAGTGATCATGGGCCTCTTGGCTGCATCTCTGATCAGTCTTCTCCTTGTATGAGCTGAAAGTTTAGAGGGACGGCCAGGTCTCCGTAGATTTGTAGTGGTCTGATACTTACATTTCAATATTATCGCTTGCACAGTGCTCCTTGGGATGTTTAAAGCTTGAGAAATCTTTTT
This sequence comes from Rana kukunoris, assembly GCA_029574335.1. Lineage (NCBI taxonomy): Eukaryota > Metazoa > Chordata > Amphibia > Anura > Ranidae > Rana > Rana kukunoris. Next base: position 323,667,200 of record CM056050.1, on the reverse strand, counting down.
GTTTCCAAATCCGGCTTTAAACTTCTCCACAACAGTATCTCGGACCTGCCTGGTGTGTTCCTTGTTCTTCATTATGCTCTCTGCGCTTTAAACTGACCTCTGAGACTATCACAGTGCAGGTGCATTTATACTGAGACCTGATTACACACAGGTGGATTCTATTTATCATCATTAGTCATTTAGGTCAACATTGGATCATTCAGAGATCCTCACTGAACTTCTGGAGAGAGTTTGCTGCACTGAAAGTAAAAGGGGCTGAATAATTTTGCAAGCCCAATTTTTCAGTTTTTAATTTGTTAAAAAAGTTTGAAATATCCAATAAATTTCGTTCCACTTCATGATTGTGTCCCACTTGATGTTGATTCTTCACCAAAAATTACAGTTTATATCTTTATGTTTGAAGCCTGAAATGTGGAAAAAGGTCGCAGAGTTCAAGGGGGCCAAATATTTTCGCAAGGCACTGTGTGTGTGTATGTGTATATATATATATATATATATATATATATATATATATATATATATATATATACACATACACACACACACACACACACACACAGTACAGACCAAAAGTTTGGACACACCTTCTCAATCCAAGAGTTTTCTTTATTTTCTTGACTATGAAAATTGTAGAGTCACACTGGAGGCATCAAAACTATGAATTAACACATGTGGAATTATATACATAACAAAAAAGTGTGAAACAACTGAAAATATATGTCATATTCTAGGTTATTCAAAGTAGCCACCTTTTGCAGCAGACACATCTCTCGAACAACTGTTAAGAGGAGACTGTGTGAATCAGGCCTTCATGGTAGAATATCTGCTAGGAAACCACTGCTAAAGAAAGGCAACAAGCTGAAGAGACTTGTTTGGGCTAAAGAACACAAGGAATGGACATTAGACCAGTGGAAATCTGTGCTTTGGTGAGTCTAAATTTGAGTACTTTGGTTCCAACCACCGTGTCTTTGTGCAAAACAGATGGAGTCTACATGCCTGGTTCCCACCGTGGAGCATGGAGGAGGAGGTGTAATGGTGTGGGGATGCTTTGCTGGTGACACTGTTGGGGATTTATTCAAAATTGAAGGCATAGTGTACCAGCATGGCTACCACAGCATCTTGCAGCGGTATGCTATTCCATCCGGTTTGCGTTTAGTTGGACCATCATTTATTTTTTAACAGGACAATGACCCCCAAACACACCTCCAGGCTGAGTAAGTGCTATTTGACCAAGAAGGAGAGTGATGGGGTGCTGCGGCAGATGACCTGGCCTCCACAGTCACCGGACCTGAACCCAATCGAGATGGTTTGGGGTGAGCAGGACCGCAGAGTGAAGGCAAAAGAGCCAACAAGTGCTAAGCATCTCTGGGAACTCCTTCAAGACTGTTGGAAGACCATTTCAGGTGACTACCTCTTGAAGCTCATCAAGAGAATGCCTAGAGTGTGCAAAGCAGTAATCAAAGCAAAAAGGTGGCTAATTTGAAGAACCTAGAATATGACATATTTTCAGTTGTTTCACACTTTTTTGTTATGTATAATTCCACATGTGTTAATTCATAGTTTTGATGCCTTCAGTGTGAATCTACTATTTTCATAGTCATGAAAATAAAGAAAAAACTCTTGGAATGAGAAGGTGTGTCCAAACTTTTGGTCTGTACTGTGTGTGTGTGTATATATATATTACGTTTTAGCACAGATGTTCGCTTTAAAAACACATTAAAAAAAAATCTTACTTGGATTATCCTTAATGCAAAACTAAAGTCTTATTTTTCCCCTAAAATAAAAAAACTGTTGTACTTGCATGCTCTGTGTAAGGATTTTCAACATAGCAGTCTCTTACCTGCTTTTCTTGGGTCCCCCGCTGACACTCACTGCTCTTTCTCTTCTCCGAGTGCCCCCTCAGCAAGCTGTGTGCTGAAGAGGCACCTATGGGGGTATGTTCCTGAGCCGGGCAGTGCGTGTCCATAGACACACACACACAGTGTGGCCCGGCCATGCCCCCACTGCCTCCTTAAAGAATTTGGCTGGCAGCAGCAGAAGCCAATAACTCCCACTGCTGGTCACATCTCCTGCTAGAAGAGGAAGGGAGAAGAGCTGCGTTTTCACTCCTGCTGCCCACCCTGCAGAAAACTGCTCCAATACATAGTAAAAGCAAGAAAAAGTTGTTACTGCGCTGGTCTGGGTAAGTTATGACACAAAATGCTAATTGACCCCTCAATCTCGGTTTCAATTAAAAACGTATATGTGATGAAATAAAGTGCTAAATCCAGTGCAGTGATGTACTTGATAAAACACAGTAAATAACTAATGGCAATATCCAGCTCTTTCGGGCATGTGCAATTGCGTAATGCTATGTGCGACTACTGTGCCAACAAACAAACAATATTAATAAATACATAACAGTGTCCAGCTCTCTTGAGCGTTTATATAACAATGTCCAGCTCACTCAAGCGTGTAGAATGTACGATAAACGATTATAAATATAGATATAAATGTAATGTGCAAGATCATATAACATATATGCAAAAAACTGTGTAAAAAGTTCATAAGCCTTTAAAACACATCCCAGATGGCGTTAAAAAAAAAAAAAAAAATAAGGGAATAATTTGATCCTGTCTCATGCGTATAGGGTGCAGCTACCTCTTCCACCCGACAGAAATAAGTGCTACCACCACCAACTGCTGAAATGCGCACTTACCAGACCCCAGCTGGTAATAGGCCAAAGACTTATACCGTTTCAATCAATGGATATGTCCTCCATTTTCCTCGCACAAGATATTCTTCAAAAAACAAGGGCTCATCATGGTGTAGTACGTAAAAAAGGTTTTGTTTATTTAAAAAGTTAAAATCAAACTACTCACAAGGGAGGTGCTTTAAGACCAACACCTGGTGTCTTTGGCAGTATCGGGCATGGACAGCCGCTTACCAGCTAGTTTTTGGGGTGCGTGCCCGGCTCCTGCTATGCTGTGGTCCCACAGGTCAAAATGCACTCCCTCTGTGCGTTGTCCACCTGGCTTCTACGCGTTTCGCAAATTGCTTCATCAGCACTTTTCGGCAGCCAAGAGTGTCAAGCCAAGTATTCCTTTGCTTCAAGTAAGCAACTGAATAGCTTTAAAAAAAAGTCCATTTGTCCAGCCATCTATCGCTGCATATAGGAATATTATGTTTTTGTACTCATTGTAAAATCCTTCTCAGAGTCAATTGAGGGACACAGGAAGTGAGCCACCTTCAAGTTACACTGCCTCCTACAAGAGTATAGGGCACTGGCAAACAAAAACAAATTCGAACCCAGTCTGGGATAACCCTTCCTACTACCACCATGCCTCCATTTAGTAGACAGGCGTACAGAGCACATGATCGTGAACCCAGAGGGGTGGGATCTGTGTTTAATAGCCTCCAAAAAATAAAAAAATTATCTTACGTGAAATACAAAAATCCCTTTTCTCGTCCATTGAATAACACCTGATGTCATTCACCTATTGAGGGGTGGGCATCACAGCAAACAGATGTTAATAGAACCAAGAAAAAAAAAACAGAAAACTGGGGACTGTCTGCAGCTCAAGGAGCCAGCTGAAGGTCTTTGTACCCAATGCTGGCATCAGATGAGGTTGTGAGATTCATGCGATAGAACTCAAGAGAACAAGTGAACAGAAATATGGAGCCCTGCAAATCTGGGGAACAGTTGTTTGAGGCTGAAAAGCCCAAGAAACATTTACAGATCAATTACAGTGTGTCTTGAGGTGAATGTAGAACCTTATTAATGGGACCATAAGTTTTGATAATGGTCTGACTGAGCTACTTAAAGATGGTCAGTACACCCTTACGGGGTCCATCCAGGATGACAAAATAAGAATCAATCTTTCTGAAAGAAGCATTTGGCTGAGAGATTCACACCTATGCAATTTTAGTGCTTTTTGCAGATTTGCACTACAGCCCATTTACCATGGTTTCCTATGGAACATGTTCTGTAGTGCAAATCTGCAAAATGCAAAAAGTACTAAAACTGCAAAGGTGTGAATCCAGCCTAATAGATTATGTATTAGTAGTGGAAGAATTTACCTTGGTGCAGTTCTGTATAACTAATAGAGCCAGACCTGTCTCGGTCATATTGCTGGAACAGACTTTTCCACTGCTGAAGGTATGTCCACAGAGCCGAAAATCCAAACAGATCAACCTTACCAGACTGACCCCTATCAAACATGTCTGAAAATCAATATAAAGTATGTTAAAATCCTAAAAACCTTGCATTTGAATGCAATTATACATATACAATGTGACATCCATTATCTACATTCACACTTCTGTATTTTTATGCATGATCATTTATCCCTATGCAAAGTGCATCAAAACTTAGAAGGTAAGCAAGCTCAATGGTTGTGTCTTGATGACACTGTCTATCAGACACAGACAGTTTGACTGAAAACACGCTTTCTGTAGTTTTTAATGGCATCAAACAGTATAGAGGTAGACAGAGACCATGTAATCTTTGTCTAGGGTTTAGATCAGATAAAAAATGTTTTTCTTAATGTCCAAAAATATGTGATTTGATAGTGCCGAGGTGTGCCCTTTTGATTTATATGCAGTGTGTGGATGATAGGCCTAAAGCCATCATTATTTTTACTTACGGTGATTCCTCAACACTCTTTTCCGAGTCTAGCCATAAGTTGATTCTGTGGTTCACAGCCCTCAGTTTTCCAGTATGGATTTTTGATTTTAGGTTTAATACCACTTTAATATATTTATTTATCATGTTGAGTTTTAGTTGTGTTCTAAAGCAAAACACCATATGCCTTTTTTTTTACCTTTAAAGCTGTTAGGCATGTATTGTGATAAACAATCTGTAGATTATCATGTGTTTACACAACTTTGTCCAATTAAAAACGAATAACCGACTATGTTAGACGGTCAGTCTGCTCAGCAGGGGTCTGATCCCAGCTGAGCAGGCAGATGACAGGTCCGTGTCCGCTCTGCATAGCACAGAGCCCACTATTCTCTATGAGGAGGTCAGATGGAAACGGACCATCTGATCCAATCCACCAGATGAATAGGAAACAGATCCCCATGAGAGTCAGTTCACACTACAGCGATCCGACTTTGGGGGCGGCTCTGCAAGTCATCCTGAGGACGACTTCAGAGGTGACCTGCAAAACGACTTCTGTATAGAAGTCAATGGAGGTCGCCCCGAGTCGCCCCCAAAGTCGTAAAGGGAGCATTTTCTAAGTCGGAGCGATGGGAGGCGACTCGGCAGGTGGCTGAGCCGCCTGTCGCGTCGCCCCAGTGTGAACCGGGTCTCAGTCTGTTTCGGATGCAAGCGGATTGGATGCAAGCGGGTGTAAATGAACACATGTCCGTTTAAATCTGCCTCGACACAGATAAATATGGGTGGGCCAATCAGGTCCGCCTAAAAAAAAAAATGGACAGGTGGACCCCAATCGGTCCGATGGCATGAAAGGGGCCTAAAGCTCCAAGACAGGGCCGATCCTAGGCAGGGTGCACAGGGTGCATTGACAGGGTGCCTAACTTTGAACAGAAGCCCTCTCTGTGTCCTTCAGAGAGCCCCCCCCCCTCCAGGTCCCAATAAAGTACTCTGCTTCGCTTCCTGTACTTTGTTTATTGTTAAGAGATCATGTAAGGGTCCCAGATTAATGAACACTTTGTGGGGGAGCATCTCTGTGGTTGAGTCATTGCCATTTGTAAAGGGGAGGAGATGGTAAAATTACGATGCCCATGTGGGGGCGCCAAAAAAAAAAAAAAATTCTGCACCCAGGCGCCTGTGACCCTAGGATCGGCCCTGCTCCAAGATTTTTAAATTAAAAAGCAATCACAAATAATACTTACTTAGCATCATGGTACAGGTTTCATCATTAAATGTTGACCAGTTTGAGTTAACCAGTGCTTGTTTGAGCTCCTTTAATGTTATGAACCCACTCCTGTCACTATCCACAGTCTGGAACCAGGAATAAGCTTCTGCGTTAACGCCTGGTGGTATATTCCCTAAGAAAAAAGTTAAAGCAGAATTCAGGAGCAAACCTACAGTAGATCTTTAAACCCAATGCCAGCCAAAATGATTTTCTACGTTAAAGGCTCATGCGGCTCACAGCAGGGGTACGATGCGTCCTGGTTCACAGTCTTAGGTCAGATTTCAGCCCAAATCTTGGGCTGAATTTGGACCTAAGACGGACCAAAAGACGCACAACGCAATGATGTGAACCCTGCCTTATGCCGCGTACATGCAATCGGAATTTCCGACAAGAAAACTGTGGATTTTTTTTCGACAGAATTTTGGCTCAAACTTGTGTTTTATACACACGGTCACACAAAATTTCAACCGTCAAGAACGCGGTGACGTACAACACTATGTCGAGCCGAGAAAAATGAAGTTTAATGCTTCCAAGCATGCGTCAACTTGATTCTGAGACAATCGGAATTTTCGACAATAACTTTTCCCCTCAGAAAAATTGAGTACCAGCTCTCAAAAACGACAAACAGAAAGGAAAAACTGCCGCTCCAGGTGACTGTACTTCGGTGATCAGTGTCCTCTCAGGACCAAATGGGTGCTGGCAATGCACAAGGCATGAATAGAAGAGAAAATTATATGGACAGCTGCACTCCAGTAGATCTTTTAAAATTGGTAGCCTTTTAATGTAGTAAAAAGGAGGCACTACAAAATAAATACAGCAAACAGTGGAATATATTACAGCTGACGCGTTGCTATGACTAAGCATTGCAATTCAATGTGAAATGCGTCAGCTGTATATACCCCACTGTTTGCTGTTTTTATTTTGTAGTGCCTCCTTTTTACTACCGATTTTTTTAAAAAGATCTACTGGAGTGCGGCTGTCCATATAATTTTCTCTTCTATTCAAGTTTTTAGGAAATTCCAACAGAAAAAGTCCGATGGAGCCTACCCACAGTCGGAATTTCTGACCAAAAGCACACATCAAACTTTTCTTGTTGGAAATCTCGACCACGTGTATGCAGCATTAGACTGTGGAAGAAAGAAAACTCCTCTTATGTTTTGATTTGCAGTCTGTGTACTCATTGGTGGGAGCCATCCAAATTTTCTGTAAGGGCGGAAAGTAATGGTAAATCTTCCCAATGAATACACCATCTGCACCCATAACTAATTTTTATTTCAAATGGGAAGGGTTAGAATCTCTGTCAGATTATTAATACTGTCTGAGGCTACCAAGCCTAAAACATGAGGTGAAATGTCCATTAGGGTCACAGACAGTATTAAAAACGTAACATAATTGTTGATTATTCCCATATTTCACAAATCCTATTAGACTCTAAAGACCTACCTCAGACTTACCTGAAGGAGCTTGTCCATACTGGCCTTGTTGAGGAGATCCATAAGGATTGGATGCTGGTACACCATAAGGTCCCCCAGGAGCATGGCTTCCATAAGTACCTCCAGGTCCCCCAGGTGCTGTACCCCCGGCCGCTGGCTGTCCATAACTACCACCTTGAGGAGGTCCATATGGTGCACCTGGTGCAGAACCACCATACGCAGGCTGGCCAGTAGGGCCACCTCCTCCATATTGTTGGCCAGGATTATAGCCCCCTTGAGGCGCCCCAGGAGCTTGTCCTCCAGAGCCATGGTATCCCTGTAAAACCATGAAATATACAGACCTAAGTACATTTTTTGCAGCTGCGTAGCACACTTTTATAATAATAAGTACTGTCAAGATAACATTGTATGTGGACAATTATCTATCACTGCAAGAAAAATATTTAACAAAATGTACAATAAAATGTGCCAGCACAAAAAGATCAGTTCTTCAAGTTTGCATTTATTTTATGAAGCTGATCAGCTAAAAAAGTAGTGATAAAGGTTTCACAATTTAAATACAACAGTGCCACCCAGTGGAAGTAGACCAAATCAGCAGGTAAAATAAGTATTAAACATGTCACCATTTTTCTAGGTAAATATATAATGAGACACCATCTTATAGGCCATCAGTTGAGACTGAACCAGTTGATATTAATTTGCACTGAAAAGGGGTAGGATTGCTTTCTTATCACCAATAGATTTCAGCTGGTATCTTGGCTTTCCATACCTGTTTGCACCTCCCTTTTGTCATATGTTCAATACTTTTTCTCTGTGCCATTCCATTTTATTACTCATAAAACTTAATTTCTGAACTTATTTTTATAGGTTTCTCAAAGCAAAGTCCATAAAAACATGGATGAGCGAGTTAGGAGTGGAAGAACTTGACCGGCCCTGCAGAGAGTCCTGACCTCAACCCAATAGAACACCTTGGGGATGAATTAGAGTGGAGACTGCAAGCCAGGCCTTCTCATCCAACATCAGAGCCTGACCTCACAAATGTGCTTCTGGAGGAACGGTCAAATATTCCCATAGACACACTCCTAAACCTCATGGACAACTTTCCCAAAATAGTTAAAGCTGTTATAGCTGCAAAGGGTGGACCAACACAATATTGAACCCTATGGACTAGAACTGTGATGTAAACCAGATTCACAAAACCTGACCTGGGCACATATCTGTAGTGTTTACTTATCTCTCTCCAAAGCCCTAAGTCCTGTGTCTTTCTGCTGCTTTGTTGCTCTGTTACCAGCACAAGGACAGAAGGGGCAAGCAGAGTGGCTGCAAATGACCTTGCAGCTCCAGGATTAGAGACCAGAACAACCAGTATTGGAAGTATAGCAATTGCTATACACCTGACATCAAGTAAAAATGTAGATAGCAAACAAATAGGATTCAAATTACTGAACTTATAAGCTTGTCCAAATGTTCAGAGACAAAAAGGTGGAGAGCTGAAGTCACACTCTGCAGAGCTCAGTGAGGAGAGCTCTGGCAGATAATTGGAGAGAATAGACACATCCCTCTTCACACAGCACACAGGAACAGAACTGAGGCCGTTAATCTGTTGGAGGTCCCTCCATTGTCACCATTTTTCTTTAGGTGTCAGAAAAACTTCTCAGAAGTGACTCACGCTGATAGCAACACCTAGTGCTCCTGGGACAAATGCACACTATAGAGCAGGGGTATCAAACTGGTGGCCCTCCAGCTGTTGAACTACAACTACAATTTCCATCATGCCTCTGACGTGAGGGTCAATCTCTCCAATGGAGTGTACTGCTGACTGTTCTCCTTGCTGAAGTGGAAGCTGTACCTGAGGACCTCCATGCAAGCATCACCCTGCTTTAAATCTGTGCTTTCCGTACTTCTCCTGCTCCTGGATTTTTCCCCTCAATTGTCAGGTGACAGCTCTGATACAAAGACGCAAAGCCCTTCTTTTCTACCAAGATTGCCACCCTGAACACACACACACACATGCAGTGAGAGCAAGGCAATGCCGAGTCAGTAATAGGAAAAAGATGAGCTGAAAGGAGAGCACAGGCAATAGTACTTAGTCCATTATCCTCTGCTGACCTTTTTTTGGGCATAGTTTCAAAGCAGTAAGCAATAGCTAACACTCCCCTACCCCAGACTATAAAGCTGTTGTCCAAAAGGTGCTCCTGATGCTCCTTCATCCAGAGTCTTGGCACTCTAATACACGAGGTGTGTTACTGCCCAGATCACCAGGTAAAAACAGAGGGAGAAAAGCCTAAAATAAAATAAAACAATGAATGCAACCACCACATCCAACGATTGGTAAGCCGAAATATATGACCTTTTTGGTTTTGGGCTTAACTGCTTCAGCCCCTTTAATGACCAGGCCAATTTTTGGTATACGACACTGCATCATTTTAACTGACAATTGTGCGGTCATGCGACACTCTACCCAAACAAAACGAAAGTCCCTTTTTTCCCCACAAATAGATCTTTCTTTTGGTGGTATTTGATCACCTCTGCAGTTTTAATTTTTTGTACTATAAACAAAAAACAGAGCGACAATTTTGAAAGTAATTAGTAATGGCTCCAATCTGCAATTTGTAGCGGGATTTTTAGCGGGACAGCGACATTGCAGATCAGACACTTTTGACACTTTTTTGGCGGGGGGGTTGGGGTGAGACTGACTAGGGGAGGAGACAGATCGCTGTTTCCGATTAGTAGGAACAGCAGATCTGTCTCTCCTCTCTGTCAGAATGAGGATTTGTGTGTCTACATACACACATCCCCATTCTGCCCCTCATGTCGTGATCGTGGCTACTGGCCACGAGTATTGGGTCCCCGGCCGTGCAGCGGGTGCGTGACTGCTACCGCCCTTAAAAGGTTCCCAATGTACATCTACGGGTGTGGAATGAGCCGACCTGCTGCAGTATAATGACGAATGCTATGATAACTGTAAATGATTAATCAATGTTATAGTATTCAGTATATACAATTCTTTATTTATTCACATGGTATTAAAGTGTTACTAAACCCAGGATCCGGCATTCACTATATCTGATCTCCCACCGAACATAGAAATGCAATTATTTTAGTAAATATAAACTGCTAAATACCTTTTCTCATCAGCAGTTTATAGCAGCCCTGTGACATCTATGAGTGTCTGGTTAAGTAGGAGGAGTTTTCATTCTACTCTGGCTATCCTATTAAGGCTGCAGGACCCCCGACCCTCTGTCTGGACAATGCTGATTGACCCTGTTCTGATCACATGCACCCTCCCATGAAAAAAAAAAAAACACACAACAACTTTCTAGCAATACACACTACACTGAGCATGTGCAGAGTGCCCCCAAGGCTCTGTTAATCAGTAGGTGGATTGGGGACAGTGGAAGAAGGGGATGATCAGAGAAGACAGGATCAAACCGCCTTTTTACACAATGCAGAGTATTAACCCTTTAGGTCCCACTGTGAGTATAACAAGCATAATTTACTGCAGTGGTTCTCAACCCTGTCCTCAAGTACCCCCAACAGGCCATGTTTGTGGGTTTTCGTTTATCTTGCACAGGTGCTTCAAATCAGAATTAGAGTTCAAATTCACAAAACATGGCCTGTTGGGGGCACTCAGGGACAGGGTTGGGAACAATTGCATATACAGACCGATTTTACTGTTGTAGGTTTAATAACACTTTACCTTTCTGTAACGGAAGGGCCCGTGGGACCCAGAAACTCTTAGAAAGTATGAGATACTCCTGTTTCAGCTTCCCCGATGCCTCTTCTGTGTAGATCACCCTGTGTCTCTAATAGGGCACAGGGGGAATAAGAACCCCACTATGGTCTGTGGTAGTCAGATTTAATGCGGTATATATTGTATATATATTGTGAGTTGGCTGTAGTTTACTATAAATCTTGCTGTGATGAGGTGGGGTGTGATTGCATTCTATTGTCTATAGTGGTAATTAAGTCTGCTACGGTGATAATGTGTATTGCAAGTTAACAGACAGCAAGTTCAGGTGTCTGAGTCATCAGCTGTAGTTAATTAGCTCACGTAAATTAGGTCAGAGCCAGATTCAGAAAGCATTTACGTAAGCGTATCAAGAGATACGCTGCGTAAATACTAAGAATAGCCGGCGTATCTTTTTTTGCTATTCAGAAAAGAAGATACGCCGGCTTTCTTCTAAGATATGAGCGGCGAAATTTGCTTACACCGTCGTATCTTAAGTTGCATATTTACGCTGGCCACTAGGTGGCGCTTCCGTCGTTTTTCATGTAAATTATGCAAATTAGCCATTTATGCAGATTCACAAGCGTACTTGCGACCGCGCGTCGTATTTTACGTCGTTTGCGTAAGCGTGAGACCGGAGTAAAGTTTCCCCTGCTATAGCAGCCGCAGCCAATGTTAAGTATGGACGTCGGGACCGTGTCGAATTGTACGTTGGTTACGTCGTTTGCGTAAATCGTTTGGGAATAGGGCTCAACGTTAGTTACGTTCACGTCGTTTACATTGAGAAAAAGCACCGCCCAAAAAAAAAGGGAATTACGTGGGGTCATGATTCATTTACATGAATCACGCCCCCACTTCATTCATTTGAATTGCGCGGCCTTAAGCCGCAACACATACGTTACGTCGCCGTAAATAAGGGCGCAAGTTCTTTCTGAATAAAGAACTTGCGCAAATATTTACAGTGGCGTAACGTATCGGGGATACGTTACACCAGCAGAAAGATCTGTGGATCTTTCTGAATCTGGCCCAGGATGTCTGCTAAAGAGATGTATTAAGGATGATGTGTATTGGGGGCGTTTGTTAGGTAAACAGTGTGTGATGTTGTGGGTGGAGTTGGGTCATTGTTCATTTGGTTACGGCAGTATCCCAAACTGCCTATAAGAGCTTGTATTTCTCAATAAAGGGTCAGACCTGCTGGAAACCTAACAAGAGCTGCATCTTGTTATTAGGTAGAATTATTATTTTGGGTCTTGTTTGCCGGATTGTGGGGTGTCGATAGCTGCCCTAGTGTTCGGGAATGGAATATCCTAAACGGCTTTAACCCCTGTGCCATTTAGGGTACTGTTACACTTCCCATGCCCCTCTTGTTGCAACTGGTTCAAGCACTTACTGACAGGTTCAAGCACTTTCTGACACTCATATAGCTTGTCCCATGTCCTTCCACTTTTCCACACAGCATGTACACTTTAAGAAATATAGATAGGCAGGTATATATATGTTCAAAAAGAGAAATCTATACTCTATCACTGCAGATCTGGCCTCCAGTCTCTTACAGATCTCTGGGTCACAGTGTTAAAAGTCCAGTAATCACTAGGCTGACTGGAGAATGAACGTGAGTGTGACAAGGTCCAGACACAAGGTACAACCAGGGAGGAGTGATAATGACTCAGTGATAATGATTTAGATAAGGAGAGAGTCTGGAGGAGGAGGGGTGGGCTGACATGCTCTATCCCTTATGTAATGTTGTGCGTGTATATATCTCATACTGACTGCGATTCCACTGGCACGATTCCACTGGCCAAATTGCCAGGACTGCTTGTGTAGTACCACTGTTTAGTCCAGGGGTGTCAAACAGGCGGCCCTCCAGCTGTTGCAAAACTACAAGTCCCATGAGGCATTGCAAGGCTAACAGTTACAAGCATGACTCCCACAGGCAGAGGCATGATGGGACTTGTAGTTTCGGAACAGCTGGAGGGCCGCCAGTTTGACACCCCTGGTTTAGTCTGTTGTGTGTTTTTAAAACCCTCAACGGCCGTTCCATTCTTCTCTAAGGAGCGTCGGATGTCAGCCGTGACATGTCCGCTGACATCCGTCCGATCCACTAAAATTAGACGGATGGCGATATGTCACCATCCGTCCATGGTGGATCGAATATGATCTGATGAAAACTGACCATTTTCATCATGTCTCTCCATAGGAGACAGCGGCGCTGGTCTAGCCCCTCCCCGCTCAGTGAGTAGAGAGGGACCCGTCATCCGCCAGCTCAGTGGAGATCCACGGAGAGATCTCTCGCTGAGTTGGTGGGAGCTGGTGGACTCCGCTGCGACGGATCCATCCCGCTCTTAAAAAAATATATTTTGACCACACCTTGAAGGGACACTAAAAAAGGTTCTGTACATGTTTTTTCACCCTAATGCATCCTATGCATTAAGGTGAAAAAACATCTGACAATACCTTCCCCGTTTTATTTTCCTGAGCCCGTTCACCTGCGGCACTCGCCCCTGACGTCCTCTTTGCCGCTCAGCCTGGTCGTTGATTGGCTAGAGTGGATGGATTAAAAGCAGCGCAGCCATTGGCTCGCGCTGCTGTCAATCACATCCAATGACGCGGCTGGCCGGCCCGAGTGATACAGTAAGCGGCTATAGCTGCCGACTGTATCACACCAGCTAGAACTTACCACCATGCTCGCGTGAAGGTGGAAAGTTCTTGCGGGCAGGACCAGAGACAGCAACCGAGGGACCCAAGAAGACCAGGTTCGGGGCCACTCTGTGCAAAACGAGCTGCACAGTGGAGGTAAGTATAACATGTTTGTTATTTAAAAAAAAAATACAAAATTCTCTTTACCAGCCCCTTAAAGTAGAACTAAAGGCAAACTTTTTTTGTTCATTTTGGATAAAGTAAAGGCGTGGATTATATTCCTGTCAGTTTTTTGTTACTCATGTTCCATTGGGAGATTTCCGTTCACCTCCTGTCCTATAGCCAAACAAAAAAAAAAAAGTGAGAGCATAGTGAATTAAAACCCTGGTTGTCACCAGAACTCGTGTCCCCATAGAAAGATTTTCCCTCCATCTCTGTTCTGGTGACAACCCAAAGCTTGAGATTTTACTTCCAGTACTTCAATTAACAGGAGGAAGAGAGAGGATTGGGATAGGAGTGATTCTCCCTAACAGGGGCACAGACAGAAGAAAAACCTCATAGGTGTTTTAAAGTGACTCTAAAAGTAAATAATAAAAAATAAAGAAATAAAAAGAACAAACATACTTACCTGCTTTGTGCAATAGTTTCACACAGAGCAGCCTGGATCCTCCTCTTTTTGGGTCCCCCACTGGTGGTTTCTTGTTATGTGGGCACTGACGCAGTCTAGCTCCCAAGCCGCACTCCTGTGAATGGACATTGTCAATTCACACACAGATAGCTCAGCTCTGTCCCACACTCTCTCATTGGCTAGATGGCTGCGATTGACAGCAGCAGGAGCCAATGAGGAATGAGAGACTCAGGAGAGCCATTCCAATGTAAATCGCTGGATCAAGGTGGGGCTCAGGAGGGAAATGTGGGGGAGCTGCCCCCAGAAGGTTCTTATGTATAGAAGGCATTAAGGTAAAAAAAAAACTTGAGCCTTTACAACCACTTTAATCCCGTTCCTCTATCCAAAACTTAAGTCTCAGACACACGATCAGATTGTCTGTTGACAGACTGCTGTCCTAAAATCTGACCGTTAGTACGCTGCTTTTGAGAATTGCTGTCCAACTTTTTTGTGTTGGATGACAGGCTAGTAAATTTTCAGCGGACAGCAGTTGGTTGTCTGATTTTCATATCGTCAGTACACAAGTACGTCACACAAAAGTCCAAAGTACAAACACGCATTCTCGGAATCACAAAATTAGCAGAAGGGACCCAAAGGTTGGCGCTCAAGAGCTGAAATAACTCACAGTACGTCACTACCTTTGTGTTTGTTGGCTGACAATTGTGTGCCGTTAGTATCGTAAGTATAGTAAGACAAGATCCAGCCACACGCACTGAAAAGACAAAAATCTGACACTCAGTTGGCCAACAATTGGATCGTGTGTACAAGGCTTAAGAAAAAGTTTTACTTTTAGCTGTACTATAGGATAGATTTAGGGATTTTTTACTAGTAATACTGGAGATCAGCAATTTTTAGGGTAGACTGTGACATTGCGGCAGACAAATTGGACACTGAAGTGACACTTGTGGTCCAGTGACACCAATAAAGTGATCAGTGCTAAAAATAATGCAGTGATGCTGTATAAATGACACTGGCAAGGAAGAGGTTAACATCAGGGGCAATCAAATGTGTTCCCTGGGAGTGCTTTCTAATGGCCCATACACACGATCCGAATATCGGCCGATGGATCGTACGACTTTTTTCGCTTAATAATCGCAAGTAAAATAAAATAGGTTATTAAACTCAGGAAAATTCTCGTACGACAGAAAAAAGGAGATCGGAAGTGATGTCACGTGTTGTAATGTATTTGTATTTTATTGTCGGACGACCGCTGTACTGACTAAACGAAAATCGTCCGATCGAAAAATATTGGATGAACGGTCGTGATCGGCTCTCGAAAGTAGTGTACACTAGATCCGAAAATGTACGATCCATCATTGGACGATCGTTTTCGTCCGATATTCGGATCGTGTGTATGGGCCATTACTGTGTGTGGGATGCTGACACTAGCTAAAGAGAGAGCTCTGTGTTTCGGATTACTAGGAATCACAGGTCTCTCTCTTCCTCTGTGACAGAACGACGGTCTGCCTTGTGATTAGCAGTGTGCAGTGTTGTCTTCCTGATAGGATCTGGCACGTGGGATGTCGAACATGCCCCTGACCATCTCTACTGGTCACCCAAAGGAATCACCTCACAGGAAGTCCCAAACATTTTTTTTTTAAATTGTGCTGCAGGGAATCGCATGGCACCCCTGCACATATGGTAAAGAACAGCAAGCTTTGCCTGTGGGTTGGGAACGCACACAAATTTGCGAGCATTCCTGACCCACACAAGCGTGAACCCAGGCTTAGATGCGGTGGCTGTATTAGAAACATTAGGTTTGTTTTATTCTGAGGTGCTGATCCTGCCTGTAACACACTTCCTGTCCTAGAGTGACAACACTCACTGTAATGGATCAGGACATTAGAAACTACAGAGCCCCGCCTCTTCTAGTATACATAACACAGAGGGTTCTGTAGTCCAGAGAGATCGGGTATCACATGGGATTTTCTTAGTACACGAAGTAATCAGCTCACTTGATTCCTGGCAGAATCAACAGATATTTTGAAACTTATTAAACAGATAGAACAAAGCCCTTTCGATTGTAGAATTTTACAGATCAAAAAGGAGGCAAAGATTACATCTCTGCTTTGGGGTTTACATGCACTTGTTGTCCGATTCATGAAGAGCTGTTGGAGTTTACTGAACCTCATCCAGAGCCTTTCATGACTCACCCCACGCATGTGACAGTGTCATACCTGGACAAGCCCTGTCACGGTGTATATTATTACCATCCCCCTCACTAGAGCACGATCTTACCTGACCGTACGGATAACTCGCCATGTCGCTGTATATGACCCCTCTGGCGGCTCACTTGCTAACTCAATCAGTTCGGTTAAGAAACTAGGAAGTGGCCTCCCAGTACGTTATTGTTATCTGTCAAATCGCCATACATTGGCGTCTCTTCGTTTTCTGTCTCCACTATCAGCGCCATTTTACTGGGGCCAATTGCCTAAACCAATGTATAATTAGGTCTTCAACAAAATGGCTACTTCTCTAGATTCAAGGAGACCTTTACAGACCGACCTGCGTCAACCCCAGCCACCCTGTCGTTAATACTTTAAACAGCAAAGGATGCCGGGAAGTGTGGCGGAAGTCTTGTGTGATTATACCGTATCATAAGTACATGTGGGAAGCACTTCCCATCATCCTTTGCAGCTGTGGCGGAAGACTTTCGTGATTATCGAGTACCATAGGTGAATGTGAGAAGGCAGGCAGAGCTGCAAAGGATACCGGGAAGTAAGGCGGTAGTCTTCGGTGATTATAGCGAACCATAGGTACATGTGAATTGGTTAGATAAGAGCCTCAAAGCATCCCGGTGATGTAAAATTTCATCGGACCTATGAAAAAATCGGACCGCATCACTTCCGGTGCTCGTACGTCAGAGCACAGCTGATCACGGGTTCACAGAGCATGCGCGGCGCATGCGCAGACGTCTTTTTCGTCTATGAAAATCCTCGACTCGGGTGGGCGGGCGGAGGCGGAGCTGGATTCTCAATTACATCACCGCCAGCACCGCCTCCAGCCCCGTCCCTAAGCATAGGCTTAATCAGGTCCGAGAAAAATATAGACTCGGATGGGCGGGCGGAGGCGGAGCAACATTCTGAATGACATTATGTCCAGCACCGCCTCCAGCCCCGTCCCTAAGCACAGGCTTATTGAAATCCATGAAAAACATAGACTCGGGTGGGCGGGTGGAGGCTTTTAAAGCATCAATAGCCATCCATGTATAATAACATCTTACATTAATATTGCGAACACCCGCGCAACGTCGAAAAATAATGTAAGATGGCTATTGATGGTTTATAAGCCTCCACCCGCCCACCCGAGTCTATGTTTTTCATGGATTTCAATAAGCCTGTGCTTAGGGACGGGGCTGGAGGCGGTGCTGGAGATAATGTCATTCAGAATGTTGCTCCGCCTCCGCCCGCCCATCCGAGTCAATATTTTTCTCAGACCTCAATACGCCAATGCTTAGGGACGGGGCTGGAGGCGGTGCTGGCGGTGTTGTAATTGAGAATCCAGCTCCGCCTCCGCCCGCCCACCCGAGTCGAGGATTTTCATGGACCGAAAAGGCGTCGGCGCATGCGCGGCGCATGCGCCGTGGACCCGCGATCAGCTGTGCTCTGACGTACGAGCACCGGAAGTCACGTGGGTCCGAGGTTTTCATAGGTCCGATGAAATTTTACATCACCGGAAAGTGTGGCGGAAGTCTCTCGTGCTATAGCGGAAGTTACACGTAGATAGTGCTTCAGAGTTGCTCACAGCAAAGAGCGCTGGGAGGTGTGGCGGAAGTGTCTGTTGGTTATAGCGTTCACACGTGGGAAGTGCAGGGAAACCGGGGCTGTGAGACATGGTGCGCAAACTAAAATACCATGAGCAGAAGCTGCTCAAAAAGGTGGACTTTATCAACTGGGAGGTGGATAATAACCTGCACGAGGTGAAGGTGCTGAGGAAGTACCACTTGAACCGCAGGGAGGACTACACTGCCTACAATAAGCTGAGCCGCCATGTGAGGGAACTGGCCCACAAGGTTAAAGACCTGGATGAGAAGGATCCCTTTCGGGCTCAGAGTACCACCAAGCTGCTGGAGAAGTTGTACGCAATGGGCCTCATCCCCACCAAGCAGGGCCTACAGCTGTGCGAAACAGTGTCCGCCTCGTCCTTCTGCAGGAGACGTTTACCCTCCATCGTAGTGAAGCTAAGGATGGCCCAGAACCTGAAGAGCGCCATCACCTTCATAGAACAGGGCCATATCCGTGTGGGGCCTGAAGTGGTAACCGACCCAGCTTTCTTAGTCACCAGGACGATGGAGGACTTTGTCACCTGGGTGGACTCTTCCAAGATTAAGAGACATGTCATGAATTACAATGAGGAGAGAGATGATTTTGATCTTGGTGTGTAGAGCTGATGTCAACCATCCACTAGTATTTTGGACATTGCGCAAACCGCTTTACTCTCTTGGAATACTACTTGTAAAAGTATGGTAGATGGTAAACTTCCACCAATCAAGTACTTTTAGTCTGCCATGTGCAGCCGACATTGGCTTTGTAGTAGACTGTTTATTTTATATCTGTTGTTTACTATAAATTTTTGCCTAGCAACTGAAGATGCTAATGCTGTTTTTTTCATGTTAATATGTGCAAAATGTTTATTGGTGAGGTATCCCAATCTTGCTCAAATTTATCATATACAGAATATTTTGTAGAATTTTCCACTCATGATTCAAGAGGAAGTAAACCCTGATGGGGTTTTCTTCCTCTGTCTGCCTGCAAAGGTAAAGCCATTATGTGACACTTACCTGCGGTAGAAGCTTGCAATGTCGCCATCTTCCTCCGGGGGGGACGCTAACTCCGGCTCTGTGACTGACTGGAGTCGCGTGATGTCACTTGTGCATGGGAGCTGCCTTTAACGGCATTATCCCGTTTGAAACAGCACAGCGTGCTCTTTCAAGACGGCACATGCGCAGAAGAAGGCGTTGCTTAGGGAAACCGTGTAGGTCCTCGGATATTGCAAGCGCCTACAGGTAAGCCTTAATCTAGGCTTACCTGTAGGTGTAACTTCTCCCAGAGGGTTTACAATCACTTTCATGTGTTAGAGTAACCTCACTTTTTTTTGTTTTCTATGTACATTGCTAGGAATATATATATATATATATATATATATATATATATATATATATATATATATATATATATATATATACACACAGAAATGGGTCTTTATCCGTGGGGCTGCATATATGCACTACTGTGAACTGAAAGAACGTCATACAGTGCTCTCCTACCACAGAAATTGAGCTGGGAGGATACGTTCCTGATTTTTGTTTTATAGCCTGTGATTTGTTAAAGGGGTTGTAAGGGTAAAAATCTTTTTTCCCTAAATAGCTTCCTTTACTTTAGTGCAGTCCTCCTTCACTTACCTCAGCCTTCGATTTTTGCTTTTAAATGTCCTTATTTCTTCTGAGAAATCCTCACTTCCTGTTCTTCTGTCTGTAACTACACACAGTAATGCAAGGCTTTCTCCCTGGGGTGGAGAAAGCCTCTTGAGGGGGTGAGCAGGCAAGTCAGGAGGCTCTCTACTTTGCAGATAAAGGAGCTGTGTGTTAGTGGGCATCCTGATACTCCTGCTTGCCCCCTCCCCCTTAAGAGGCTTTCTCCACACCAGGGAGAAAGCCTTGCATTACTGTGTGTAGTTACAGACAGAAGAACAGGAAGTGAGGATTTCTCAGAAGAAATAAGGACATTCAAAAGCAAAATGGAAGAATGAGGTAAATGAAGGACTGCACTAAGGTAAAGGAAACTATTTAGGGGCTCGCTTCCGCCCCTCTCCCCAAGTGGTGAAAAAAAACCATTGTATCTTTTCTCCTTGCTAGAGGAGAATCTTAGCTTAGGACAGAGCTGGGCGATTTTTTTTTTCTCTCAACAAATCTGCAATTTTTGGACACCGCTCGGTCCTGAGCTGCGGGCAGAAGATTAGGCGAGACAGCGGCTTCGGCCTAGTCCACAGCGTCCGGCTTTGCCTAAAACCTCCTGCCTGCAGCTCCTCAGGGCTGGCACGGTGTCAGCACCGGTCCTGGTGAAAAAAAACATTTTTTTTTCACCAGTGCTTGCTTGGGGTCAAAGGTCATCACCCAGAGTCAATGTCAGGTTTAGTGTATTTACCACCAATGAAAGCCCCATTAGTCCTAAATCAAAACACCCCACAGGATAATTCATCTGGGTCCACTAAGTAGTTGTGCTGATAATGTACAGCTAATGCATGCCAGATTTGCAAAACTGTGTTCAAGTGTTAAGTTTCATGACAGAGTTAAAACAAATCTTTGTAGCAGATTCCTAGCTTTTATTTCTCTTAAGGCTGGGTTCAGACTATTATGGCATGCGGCTCACAGCAGGGGTCCGGTGCTTTCCGGTTCTCCATTTCAGCACACATTTTTGGGCTGAATTCAGACCTGAAACAGAGCAAAAGATGCACAGGACCCTTGTGCAAATTTGAACCGTAGATATGTGAATCGGTGCCATAGAGAGGCATTCGGATTGGATGCGGGGAGACTCGCATCTAATTCCCACAGGTGTGAATTCAGCCTTAAAGAGAAGTCCATGCTAAACCTGCTCTGTGCCACATTCTAAACCCAATCTTTTCTAAAGCTAAAATGACTGTACTTGCCTAACCTGCAGCTGGTCTGGTCCCAGCATCGGCTGTCAGATGCAGCTGGAGACTGGCCAGGGTTGGGTGTAGAATAGGCAAGTACAGCAAGTTTTGCTTTACAGGGTTAGATTAGGCATAGAATGGGACACAGGTCAGGTTTAGCATTAATTAGATTTTGCCTGGACGCCTAATTTAAAGAGGCTTTAAACAGCAAAACAAAAATGTAATATCTTGCAGCTTACTAGATGTTTTCTATATACATTGCTAGGAATACACACACACACACATTTTGTCTTTTTAAGGCTGGGTTCACACTTATGCAAATTAGATGTGTGTCTCCCTGCATCCTATTCGCATGACAGGAGAGTGTGCCCAGTTCACACAGCTCCGGGGCGGCCGTGGTCTGCATTTGGAAAGGGTCCTGTGTGGTTCAGATTCAGAGCAAATTCAGGCAAAAATCCAGACCTGAATCAGTGAATAGGGACACACCGGACCCTCTGCTGTGAGCCACAGCTTCAGCAAATGTGTGAACCCGGCCTAAGGCTTTTTTGCTTCTGTTTCATCAGTGATCTGACCAGTAACACACCTCCTGTATTAGAGTGCCCCCACTCTGGATGAATGAGCACAGTGACACCTTTGGGCACCCACATTTTCTATGTAGGGGTGGGGAGTGTTCGATACACTGACAAGTTGAAGCCAAACTCCAGCTCACTGTACAGTGAAAAGTAACAGTTTTTTTTTGTTTCTTTTGGGATAAAGTTTTTACATAAATGAAAACGGCTCATTGTAAGCACCCCTGTCAGTGTTAAATGGTTGGTCTCAGCCCTCTTAAAGGCTATGTTTGCAGGAGAGCTTGTTCTGTTGGAAAACAACAGCCTTGCTGACTGGATAATTGCTGCACGTCCGTTTTTTCATCCATCCATTTACGGAGGGAAAAAGGACATACATGTATCTCTATGGGACACTTGATCTCATCAGTGTCCGCTATACTCCGATTCTGCAGACGGAGGAAAATCCTATTTTTCCATCCATCTGTAGAGCAGATCGGGTGAACATGGACAGATGGTCCGTGTTCATCCGATCCCCCCCCATAGGGAAGAGCGGAGATCTGACAGGGCGGTCCCTGCACTTGGTGCTTTGAGGGGTCACAGACCCCCAAAGCATCCTCCCCATGTTGAGGGCATGTGGCCTGGTACTGTTCAGGAGGGGGGGTGGGCACTCTCTCTTCCCCCCCCCCCTCTTTTCCTGCGTCCTATCAGGTTGCATGCTCAGATAATGGGTCTGGTATGGATATTTTTTTTTTTAAATTTGACCCAGGGTTCCCCTAATATCCATACCAGACCTAAAAGGCCTGGTAATTGAATTTTTTTTTTTAATCAATGACTTGTCTCTGTATTGCCAGGAGCCAACAATTCATTATAGTCGTGAGTACTTTTAAATTACTTTTTTTCCTTCAGAAATGACAGTTTGTGCAGGGACAGTTCTTGGCACGGGAGACCAGTGCTACTTTACAGGCTTACTATACACCCCCCCCCCCCCCCAGATATGAAATGTAAAAGAATATTTCACTTTTATTTTTTCACTTTAAGCATTATTAAAATCACTGCTCTCAAAAAAATTGCAGTTTTTAAAGCTTTTTTTTGCATTGATACATGTCCCCTGGGGCAGGACCCGGGTCCCCAAACACTTTTTATGACAATAACTTGCATATTAGTCTTTCAAATTAGCACTTTAGATTTTCCATATTCGTGTCCCATAGACTTTAACGGTGTTTGGATGTTCGCACAAATTTATTGCCTGTTCGCATGTTCTGATGCAAACCGAACTGGGGGGTATTCGGCTCATCCCTAATCACCAGCAGTCACTTCTGGTTCATGTGTATATATTCTGGGAGAAGCTGGTACAAACATCACATCTGGTGTGCATCGTGGAGCAGCAGCAGGAACGTGATTGGGGTCCAGAACAGATGGCGTGCAGCATGGGAACCCTATAGCAGAAGGTGAGCGGGGACAAGCGAGACAGAAGCGATTAGCAGAGATGGGGGACCAGAGCAGGAGAAACTAGCAATGTCACACATGGGAATCCAGTATAGCAGGAGATAAGCAGGGATCGGAGAGAGAGGAGAAACCTTAAACCAGAGGATCAGCAGAGCTGGTGTCTGGGGGGGGCACTTACCCCCCCCCCCCCCCTGGAATCAGCAATGGTCTGCTGCAGACTTTTTTCTGACTTCTGCTGCACTGAGTGGGCCAGATTCAGATAGGACTTATGCCGGAGTATCTCGAGATGTGCCGCCTAAGTGTAAATTTGTGCCGGAATATCTATGCACCGTACCCACAGAACTAGATACGCACCAAAATAGGCTACTCCCGACCGGTGTAACTTGCCTACGCCTGCACATCCTAGGTGCATATTTATGCGGGACGCATCTGGCAAACCCATTGATTTCCTATGCAAATGAGGGAGATACGCCGATTCCCGAACATAGGCCCGTTTGGCGCAGGCTAGGCGCGGTGTGCCTAAGCTGTTTGGCCGGCCTAAAGTTACCCCTCATAGAGCAGGGGTAACTTTGCACCAGACTTGCTCAAGTCAGCTGGAGAGCAGCTTCAGCAGCACCGTTGCAGGACAACACATGGCAGCCGTGGTCCTAGCACTACTAATGGGCCCCCGCCACCAGGGTCGCCATCAGAGGGGTACAGGCAGCACACCTGTATGGGGCCCGGATGGGGACCCCCTTAAAAAAAAAAGAAACGTTTTTTTTTTTTTCTTTTTTTAGGGGTCCGGAGGCCACCAGTGCCCCAGATGGCAACCTCCCTTTTTATTTTATATAAAAAGAAATTACCAAATAAAGGGTGCTTTCCATCTGGGACCTCTGGGCCCTTTAATAATAATAATAATGATAATAATAATTATATATATATTTTTGTCCGAAAGGCACTGGCCGTGAACTTGTTCTGCATACAGACGGCAGAACTTTTTCAGCCAACATTCACGAAACTACGTAGTTTTTCTGCTCTTTTGTCCGATGGAGCGTACAGACGGTTTGATTATAGGACAAAACACGTCCATCGGAATATTCGATCGTGTGTGCGATCCTTTAGTCTGTAGGGTTCAATATTGGGTTGGCTCACCCTTTACAGCTTGAAAAAGTTTCAACTCTTCTGGGAAGGCCGTCCACAAGGTTTAGGAGTGTGTCCATGGGAATGTTTGACCATTCTTCCAGAAGTGTATTTGTGAGGTCTGGAACTGATGTTGGACAAGAAGGCCCGACTCACAGTCTCCGCTCTAATTCATCCCAAAGGTGTTGTGGTCAGGACTCTGTGCAGGCCAGTCCAGTTCCTCCACCCCAAACTCACTCATTTATGTCTTTATGGTCCTTGCTTTGTGGACTGATCCAAATCATTTGATAAAAGGGGGGTTATGGTCTGGGGTTGTATTTCAGGGGTTGGGTTTGGCCCCTTAAGGCGTCAGCATACCAAGACATTTTGGACAATTTCATGCTCCCAACTTTGTAGAAACAGTTTGGGGGAAGGCCCCTTCCTGTTCCAACATGATTGCTCATCAGTGCACAAAGCAAGGTCCATAAATTTATGGTGGAGGAACTTGACTGGCCTTCACAGAGTCCTGACCTCAACTCGATAGAACACCTTAGAAATTAATTGGAGCAGAGACTGCAAGCCAGGCCTTCTTGTCCATCAAAAAAATATAAATACAAATATATAAAAAAAATTTTTTTTTTTAATAAAAAATAAAATAAAAAAAGGGGGGTTCCTTACAGGTGTACTGCCTGTACCCCCCTGATGATGGCCCTGGTCATAAGTCTCCATTGCTGTTATGAGGGCTGACATCTCCTGGGTGTTAACTTTTTTTTCCTCCTCTGCCTGTGGGGAACGGGAGCAGCCATCTCACAGCAAAAGTACTTTCCCGGGGGGGGGGGGGGGGGGATAAAACTGGATGTACTTTTGCATCGGCTGGGCGTAAGATGGACTGGCGTATCTCTGTAAGTTGGGCCGGCATAGTTGTGAGCATGCTCACAAGGGAACGAACGTACTGAGCATGCTCCGTCCAAGATACGCCGGGCGTAAATCACTAGACCATCATTTGCATAACGTCACACCCACTTGCAGTTGCACCGGCTTACGCCGAAGGAATTAAGTTACGCCGGCGCAAAGTTAGGTGCAAGTGCTTTATGAATACTGTAGTTGCCTCTCTGAGTTACATCGGTGTAGTGTATCTGAGATACGTTACACCCACCTAAAGATAGGCAATTCTATCTGAATCTGACCCAGTGACTTTTAGCAAGGCAGTGGTCGCCTAGGAAGTGTGTTTGAGGGTTGTTATCACGTTAGAATAGTGCCCTGCAGCCCAGTCTTCGAAGGGAGTGGATCATGTGCTGCTTTCATGGTTCACTTAATGAACTGTAGCTCCCCAGTGCCGGCAGCACTCATGCAGCCCCAGACCATGACACCACCATGCTTGACTGTAGGCAAGACACACTTGTCTTTGTACTCCTCACCTGATTGCCACTACACACTCTTGACATGACCTGCATGAAGCGTTTGTTCAGGTTTGCCTAAAAAACTGACAGGCAGACCTAAACGGTCTGCCCGTGTGAAAGGAACCTAACTATGTAACTTACCTTATTCCTTCCTTGGGCAGACTTCCTCACCACCATACAAAAGGTCCCACAAAGGCACTTTTTTCTGATAGTGCAACCTTGTTCCGACTAGTACATACAGTGCAGAACTGTTGTTCCTGTAAGTGAGGACGCCTGTGGGATTGGAGGTGAGCACTGGGTACTAAGGTATAGTGTTGAGCGGAATACGCCATATTCGATTTCGCGATATTACGCGAATATATAGAAGAATATTCGCGAATATTCGCTAATATCAAATATTCGTGATATTTTATCCAAAAAAATTTTTGCGAAATTTCGCTAATGCGAAAATGATTGCGAAATTCTCATAAACGGAGATCATTTCCTGTATTACTAAACTAATATGCACTAAACACTAACTCTACACTAACTCTACTTAAAAGAAAGGAGAATAAGGGGGCAAAAGAAGGGCGGAGAAGATAATCGCGCAATATTCCTTTTGCCGAATATTCGAGTTATTCTGATTGGCTCTGATGCAAAAGAAGGGCCGAGTAGCTGATGCGATTCTTTTATGTTGCCGAAAATTCGCAATGCGAATTTTCGGCAACATAAAAGAATCGCATCAGCTACTCGGCCCAGGGTCTCTAATCATACCAGCAATGCTTTTAGACGTCGATGGAGATCACTAGGATGTGATCTGTTTTACAAATAAATTTGAAAAAATACGAATATTCGCCGCAATATTCGAGTTATTCGCGAATACTCGAATATGCAATATTCGTAGCGAATATTCGCAATGCGAATATTCGTGAGCAACACTACTAAGGTAGTGGGGAACATGGTGCCCAGCAAAAGTCTCAGGGCTTTTGGATGTCTACACAAGGGATTCTTTTACAAATTAATAACACAATAAATGCACATATAAGCTTATGGGAAGTTTGAGGTCTATAAGGGGCTCCTTCTCCTTTTTTGTCATGACTAAACCAAGCACAATTGAGCTGCCAGCATTAGTAAAGTAGTTCTAGCCACAGATCGCTCTAATTTCAGCCCATTCCTGACACAGGATTCAGAGACATTTGGCTTATGCTACTGCCTACAGGAGGATGGGGGCACTGGTATACAATATTTGGTAGTGTCCTAAGATATGGTTATCACCTGTTTTTATTTTGAGGGGGTAACATGCATCCTCAGAATTGTCTCAGGAAGTCGGTCACCTTCGCCACCCCCTTTAGCAACACCAGCAGCGAGATGATAGAGAGAATTCCGTATTTGCTCTAGCAACCGATTTCCAAACACTGTGCCTCCCAAGTCCCAGCTGCTCCACCTACCAAGTCCTGGCCACTCCACCTCCAAGTCATAGCTGCTCACCTCTCATCCTATACCATGCCCTGCTGAAACCCACCTCGCACCCAATTGTGTGAATACATGGGGAAAAACCCAGCCAAGACACTTGGGTCAGCCAGGCATAGTGATAATGTGGTTTTTGTAGGGGCTATATGTATGTACAGTATGTGAGTGTTTGTGTTTATGGTATTCCATGGGTGTCCTAAACATGCAATGTCAAATCAAAAACCTGTGCAAATATAAATATGGAAATATCAAGAAATATACAAAACATCAATGAAAAATAAATTGCTGTGCTGATAAGGGCAAATCGAAAAAACACAGGGATTAATCCCATAGAAGAGTAGCTCACCATCTCAACCAATCCCCCCAAGATTATTGGAAGGTCTGAAAGTGTTTTTGTATAATCCTCTTCAGACTGCTATCTTCGTTCATGAGACCGGATCACAAATGTATACATCAAGATGCATGGAAAAAGAGGCTAGAAATAGTGAAATACCGTATCTTTTCAATTCCACAGAACACTAGGGGCTCACACTCTGGCACCATAAACCAGGCACTCATGTAGCTTACAAGTACCCAAGTGTGATGAAGACCTACAACTGTGGGTTTTGGCTGAATTATTTTCTTAGTTTTTGGTTGCTCCATCTGATAAATCTTTTCAAAAATCCTTGCCAAGGAAGGTTGTCCCTGAGAAGTCACATAACGGCCATAACTCAGGCTTATAGAGACCATTTCGGCTCTTATTGATAAGATGTGTGTCAGCTTAAAAATGTAGGTGCAGCCTGCAGCTACTAATAGTTCTGCTACCAATCTAGGGTCACTTAGAGGCCGTAACACTACTAATGCTTTTTTTCATACACACACTATTTCCATATGTTCTGTACAGTGACTGGAAAACTCCTGATAAATTGTTTACACCTCCCAAGTGTTTTGTCCTTTATTAAGAAGCAGACTGTTCTTGCAGTTGATCCATCCATTTCTTGTCTTAATAAAGCTCTGAGGATTCCTGCAGGTTCTCCAAACTATGGCCCTCCAGCTGTTGCGGGAACTACAGGTCCCATGAAGCATCATAAAACTCTGACATTCACAGACATGACTAGGCATGATGGGAACTGTAGTTCATGGACAACGGGATTGCTATAGTTATACCTTGTGAGGATACACCAGTATTTACAGATCCTATTGATAAATGGCTGGGGAAACTGTTCAAAGGGAATAGACTAAACTCCTGGCAAGGACTCAAGATTTACTTCTCATTATTCATCCATTTGTTAATCTTCTGTCCCAATCTTAAAACAGGATATCCCTCCAAAGTGAAGGACTCTCAAGTTGTCAGCAGGGTGAGGATCATCAGAACCAATGTCCCTATTGGAAGATTTCCCATATAGTATTATTCTGGGGACAGCCCAAAATGGGTCGACCTGTGCGGATCGGCACACAACGCGATCCACGGAGCGCTGCCTCGGCCTTAGGAAAGGCCGCAGGCTCGGCCTAGCTCCAGAGCGGCTGGCCATCTTGGTACACCCGGCCAAGCCAGTAGAAGGAGCTGTGAGCCCCGAGCCCGTAGCCTGTTGCGCTCCCCACCTCTCATTTAATTGCCAGCCCTGCCGTGCCGCGTGACGTCACCGCCGCTTCCGTGTTCAACGCTGAATAGCGTGGATCTTCCTGCATGCAACATCGCTGAGCTGCCAAGGGGGACATCGCTAGAGCCTGCAGACCGGCACCCACAGACCAAAGGACACCCGATGGACTATATCTCCAAGTGAACCAGTAAGTATATATATTATACTTAGATTTTATAGAACCGTTTTGGAACATTACAGTTGGCACCTTCACCCCCTCTTTTCTCACTCTGATTTGCTTACAGAGGTTATGGACACCCTCTGAGGATGGCTGCCTTATTTTTGCTATTTTATACATAGATCTACCTAGAGGCGCCATTGGAGCCACCATTAACATTGTTTTATATAGGCATCAAGTCACCACGAGTGCTGGAATCCCCCCTCCCCCCGCCCGTGGATCTGATCTAGCCAGCTTCTATTCTGCAAAAGCATGTGAATATTACAGTGGGGGAGATGAGTGGATATTACAGCAGTGGGGGAGATGGGGGAATCTGATGTGTACATTTAGGGCCAGATTCTCAGCCGCCGTACACACGGCCGAGGTTCTCGCTGAAAACCAGCGAGAACCTCGCTCGAATGCACATTCCAGCGAGGACCTCGGCCGTGTGTACGGTCTCGGCGAGCTTCCCGTCTCTATTTCCTCGACGGCCCGCCTGGATGAATGGCTGGTTGCCATTCCCGACGGGCGGGTCGCCGATTTCGACGGCCGGCAGAGAACACATCGTTCCGCCCGTCGAGGATCTCTGCCGTGTGTACACGGCCTAAGAGGCGTTACGACGGAGTATCTCAGATACCCCGTCGTATCGCCTTTTTTTTTTACTCGTATCTATGCGTGTGATGCTTAGCATCACTTTTGCATAGATACGCTTCTACATCCGACAAGTGTAATACAATTACACTTTCGGATCGTAGGTGTAATGACAACTCCGGCCACTAGGTGGCCTTTACGTTGTTTTTTCATTTGCATATGCAAATGAAGTAGTACGCCGATTCTCGATCGCTTTTACGCCGCCCCGTCGTCGCGTACGTCGTTTACGAACTCGTAAGGTTACCCCAGCTTCTATGTGGAGTAACCTTACGAGGTCCCGTCGGATGCCATCGTGTCCCGTCGGACGCCATGTTAAGTATGGCGTCGGGTCAGCGTCGGCTTTTTCCGTCGCTTACGTCGTTTTACTAACTCGTTCGCGAATAGGGAATTGCGTAAATGACGCTCACGTCGTTCGACGCGGGGGCGCGCTTAATTTAAATACAAGCCGCCTCATTTGAATTGCGCGGGTTTACGCTTGGCGATTTACGAGACGCCAACGCAAACTACGGAGCAAGTGCTTTGAGAATAAAGCACTTCCTCTAGTACGCAGCGGCGGCGTAGTGTAAATGGCTTACGCTACGCCGCCGAAAATATATGAGAATCTGGCCCCTAATAATTTTTTTTTTCTTTGCTGATCCGAAAAACGATCCGATCCGTGACTCCTGATCTGAGAATCGATCCGATCCGTGAGTTTTTTGATCCGTTGCACCCCTAGAAACGGGCCCTGCATATACAGGGAGTGCAGAATTATTGGGCAAGTTGTATTTTTGAGGATTAATTTTATTATTGAACAACAACCATGTTCTCAATGAACCCAAAAAACTCATTAATATCAAAGCTGAATATTTTTGGAAGTAGTTTTTAGTTTGTTTTTAGTTTTAGCTATCTTAGGGGGATATCTGTGTGTGCAGGTGACTACTATTACTGTGCATAATTATTAGGCCTCTTAACAAAAAACAAATATATACCCATTTCAATTATTTATTTTTACCAGTGAAACCAATATAACATCTCAACATTCACAAATATACATTTCTGACATTCAAAAACAAAACAAAATCAAATCAGTGACCAATATAGCCACCTTTCTTTGCAAGGACACTCAAAAGCCTGCCATCCATGGATTCTGTCAGTGTTTTGATCTGTTCACCATCAACATTGCGTGCAGCAGCAACCACAGCCTCCCAGACACTGTTCAGAGAGGTGTACTGTTTTCCCTCCTTGTAAATCTCACATTTGATGATGGACCACAGGTTCTCAATGGGGTTCAGATCAGGTGAACAAGGAGGCCATGTCATTAGTTTTTCTTCTTTTATACCCTTTCTTGCCAGCCACGCTGTGGAGTACTTGGACGCGTGTGATGGAGCATTGTCCTGCATGAAAATCATGTTTTTCTTGAAGGATGCAGACTTCTTCCTGTACCACTGCTTGAAGAAGGTGTCTTCCAGAAACTGGCAGTAGGACTGGGAGTTGAGCTTCACTCCATCCTCAACCCGAAAAGGCCCCACAAGCTCATCTTTGATGATACCAGCCCAAACCAGTACTCCACCTCCACCTTGCTGGCGTCTGAGTCAGACTGGAGCTCTCTGCCCTTTACCAATCCAGCCACGGGCCCATCCATCTGGCCCATCAAGACTCACTCTCATTTCATCAGTCCATAAAACCTTAGAAAAATCAGTCTTGAGATATTTCTTGGCCCAGTCTTGACGTTTCAGCTTGTGTGTCTTGTTCAGTGGTTGTCGTCTTTCAGCCTTTCTTACCTTGGCCATGTCTCTGAGTATTGCACACCTTGTGCTTTTGGGCACTCCAGTGATGTTGCAGCTCTGAAATATGGCCAAACTGGTGGCAAGTGGCATCTTGGCAGCTGCACGCTTGACTTTTCTCAGTTCATGGGCAGTTATTTTGCGCCTTGGTTTTTCCACACGCTTCTTGCGACCCTGTTGACTATTTTGAATGAAACGCTTGATTGTTCGATGATCACGCTTCAGAAGCTTTGCAATTTTAGGAGTGCTGCATCCCTCTGCAAGATATCTCACTATTTTTGACTTTTCTGAGCCTGTCAAGTCCTTCTTTTGACCCATTTTGCCAAAGGAAAAGAAGTTGCCTAATAATTATGCACACCTGATATAGGGTGTTGATGTCATTAGACCACACCTCTTCTCATTACAGAGATGCACATCACCTAATATGCCTAATTGGTAGTAGGCTTTCGAGCCTATACAGCTTGGAGTAAGACAACATGCATAAAGAGGATGATGTGGTCAAAATACTCATTTGCCTAATAATTCTGCACTCCCTGTATGTGAACTTTGAAAAAGTTTGGCTGGATCCTGAACCTTCAGAAGTCTGCGATGAAGCAAACTCATCACTTGGAATATCTGGGTCTGATTTTGGACACAGTTTAAAGCAAATTAAACCCATCAATTTAACGGCTTCAAAAAGCAGTTTAATTTCCAACACTGCTAAGATGACAGCATGTTTGGCAGAAAAGAATAGGAGGGTTTAGTTCCGTTTTAAATCAATGGGTTTAGTTCTGCTTTAAATCCAGGGGTCAAACGATTCTTTGCTTTTGCATTAGAGTCATTAAAAAATGTTTTCTTCTTCTTTTAAGGCACTCCAGACCCCTGTAACTCCACATCCTGTCCCTGTGGGATGAATTGGTTCATCTTCCAAACAAACCAATACACATGACACCAAAAACTTGGTTGTTTCTGGCCTGGTAGCTCAAGAATTAAGCTCTGGAGTTAGTAAAATGTTTCCTTACGATCTCTTGGAAGATCAACGCAACAAATGACAGCCTGAGAAGCTGTGAAATAATCCTAGACAACCTGGCAGTGTAGGGGACTTGGATGATGAGGGAATACGGACTCCTGATCAGCAATCTTGAGCTTTAAATGATTTGTTTGTTTATACAACCTCTGTGTTTATGGTCTTGAAATTGCTTTGTTACAAAACTATGGCATCCAATATACCAGACCAATTGCAGTTTCTATGCAAGTGTTTAAATCGTCATGTAGGTGGCAGTATATCCCAAATGTCTCTGAATTCTGTGTCAATCGTCCTCAATGAAGGTTAAAGTTGAGCATTCTAACCCTCAAGCCACATCATCCTACCATTTTTGGCAATAACAAATTATTGGTCTGTGATATACTGTTGTATAAGCTCATATTGCCTTCCTGGTAAGAACAATATTCTAAAAGATAGAAACTCTATAAAACTGTTATTAATGAATTAGCTTGTATTTTACTAGGTACCGTATATGTGGAGTAATACTTTTTTAGTCAATAAATTATGTCATAGTAATTACATGAAAAACACAGCCAGATGTATGTGTTTAGTGTTATATAATGCCACCATGTGTTCACATTTGAGAATGCTGTAATATTCTACTGCCTGGAAGATTTAGGAAGATTTAGGAATATATTCCATTTGTGTGTTATTGCACCCCAGGCAAAATGGGACTGTTTGTGCCAAAGTTACCTAACAGCATACCAATTAATGCTAAATAAATAGAAATGTATGTATATCGCTCTTAATTTGTACCTGTAAAACTTAGCTTCTTTATTTTTTCTTGTATATGAGAAATGCACCAGAAAAGAAAATCTAGAGCCTGTATTTCTTTTACAAACATGTACTGAAGAGTCTTTAATGATTATTAGAGATGAGCCATACACCCACTGATTTGGTTCCCGCCAGAACTCTCAAACATCTATAAAGTTCGGAGCCAAATAACAAACCCCATTGAAGTCTTTGGGACCTGAAATAGAAAAATCAAAAGTATCCATTGCATTAAATGCAAGTTATTGGGCATACAAAGTAGAGGTTGACCGATATGGGTTTTTTCTCTGGCCGATGCCAATATTTAGAAATCCGGGCGGCCGATGGCTGATATTTGCGGACGATATTTTTGGGCGATTTTTTTTTTTGGCAGGTGGCACTTACAGATGACACATATTGGCACTGGATGGCACTAATTGGCACTGGAAGATGGCACTAGCAGATGGCACTGATTGGCAGGTGGCACTGATAGGTACTAACAGGTGGCACTGGCAAGTGGTACTGGTTGGCACTGATTGGCAGGTGGCACTTATTGGCACTGGCAGGTGGCACTAATTGACACTGGCAGGTGCCACTGGATGGCACTAATTGGCACTGGCAGGTGCCACTGGATGGCACTGGCAGATGTCACTGATTGGCAGGTGGCACTAACGGGTGACACTGGCAAGTGGCACTGATTGGCAGATGGCATTAATTGGCACAGGCAGGTGGCACTAATTGGCACTGGCAGGTGGTACTTTATGGCAATATTTAGCACTGGCTGATGGCTTTAGTTGGCATTGGCAGGTGGCACTGGATGGCAATAGTTGGCACTGGTTGGCACAGGCAGGTGGCACTAGTTGGCACTGGCAGGTGGCACTGTATGGCACTGGCAGGTTGCACTGGATGGCACTAGTTGGCCCTGGCAGATTGGCACTAGCAGGCACTGGTTGGCATTAGCAGGTGGCACTGGCAGGCACTAACAGGTGGCACTGGCAAGTGGTACTTGTTGGCACTAATTGGCAGGTGGCACTTATTGGCACTGGCAGGTGCATCAGGGGTTTGATAGCTCCTGCTAATCAAGGACTGATTCATTTTGATAAATGTCAGCCAGTCACAGGAGTCTGTTGACAGACACGCACTTGTATCTGTCACAAAACCTCCAGATGCACTGAATGTCCGTTCAAAAAGCACGCCAGATGCATGGCAGCCCAGCAGCTCAATTGCATACTGGGCAAGTTCTGGCCAGTGGTCTATTCTCATGACCCAGTAATCCAATGGATCGTCAATTGGAAAGTTCTCCATGTCTGTTTTCGCTCCTAGATAATCTCCCACCATATGATGCAGATGCTACTGATGGGATGTGGAAGCTGACAGCCCTGGGCGCCAAAGACTACATTTTTTTTAAATGCATCACTTAAACGGCCCCCTTCTCCACCGCTCCTCTCTTCACCAACAGAAGCCTCAAAACTAGCCTTTCTATGAGACTGTAACCTGTGCGGTGCGCAGTGGGTAATTCGGGTGTTCGACCAACACTAATGTTTATCTCATTGTTATTCCTTTGTTAAATGCTTTTTATGTTGTAGATACAACAAAACAGCTTAGCTTATTATATGGAATGCAGTTTACAAAAAGGACACAAGGGGGGTTATTTACGAAAGGCAAATCCACTTTGCACTACAAGTGCAAACTACAAGTGCAAAGTGCACTTGGAAGTACAGTCGCTATAGATCCCAGGGGGACATGCAAGGAAAATAAAAAACAGCATTTTAGCTTGCACATGATTGGATAATGAGCTTTCCCTTATTTCAGATCTACCCCTCAGATTTACAGCTACTGCACTTCCAAGTGCCCTTTCAGTGCAATTTTAAGTGCACTTTGCACTTGTAGTGCAAAGTGGATTTGCCTTTCGTAAATAACCCCCAAGATGTTGCTAATGCTTAATGATATGCTATGCTATGTATGCTCTATGATGTGTTGTATTTTCCTGCCCACAGTGATGTACTCATTGGTTTCTTTGTCTTGTTGTCTGTGTGTGTGTTCTCCTTACCATGGCAGAGACATCTTTGTCTGTGTGATGATGTTCCAATAAAGAAGCCAGTTCCTGTTACTACACAACGTCTGATCTGAATTGACTCCGCTGCACCTATCAATCGTACTTTGCAACAGGTTTTGAGCCCAATGTCCGGATAAGTTTTATGAACAGGTGCGGCCTAAGCAGAATAAAGCCTCAAACGGAAGACAGCGTGGCTGATGCGGAGATCGACATAAGACAGCTTTCCAGTGACACCTACTATAGACAAGTAAGACTGTTTATATAAAAAGGAGGGATAAAATAGCTGGAAACTCAGAGCTTAAACTCTCAGTGACCAAGCTGAACAATGACAATTATCAGCTATGGAAGTTTAAAGTGGAAATGCTATTATCCAGAGATGACTTGTGGGAGGTGACCACTACAGAGAGGCCACAGGATAATAATCAGGACTGGGACAAGAAAAACAGACAAGCACATGCCACAATAAGCTTACTAGTAGAAGATGATCAGCTCATTCATATACGCAATGAGGACACAGCGAATGGCATGTGGGATGTACTGAAAAGACTGCATGAAAGATCCAGTTTATACGCAATGAGGACACAGCGTTTAATGGCATTAACAAAATGGGATGTACTTGGCAGAAAGACTAGGACATGAAAGATCCAGTTTAAACAACAAGCTGTTTATGCTGCGGAAACTAAACAAAATGGGACTTGGCAGAGAATAGGACTGGAAGCAGGATTGCATATAAACGCAACTCAAGTGATTGCGCAACTCAGATCAAGCGGGGAGAATATAACAGACAGTCACATTGCAGCCATGTTGTTATGCAGTTTGCCCGATACATACACTGCACTAATCAATGCACTGGAGACACGACCTGAGACAGATAACATGTTGTAAAACTGTTGTAATGCTGCGGGGCTGGAATGGGCATGCTGCAGTCAGTGCATTAAATAGAAATTGACCCAGGATAGGAGCATCACCATCACCCACCCCCCCCCCATGAATGGAGGAGGCCGTGCAACTTACAAGGAGGAGGACCTGTCCTGTTGAACTGGGAGCCCATCACTGAGGTGAGAAACCCTGACACCCCCCCCAGCTGACCCCCCACATGACCATCCTATCTATTTTCCCTCCTGCTGTGAGCTGCTCATGACCTGTGGGACCTGCTGGAAGCTAGCAATGGCCCATAGGCCTGCAGCCAGCTCTGCTGGGTCCTGCTGGGAGCTGGATGCCAGACCTGTGGGTCCTGCTGGGAGCTGGCTGCTGGATCTGTGGGTCCTGCTGGTAGCTGGCTGCCGGATCTGTGGGTCCTGCTGGTAACTGGCTGTCGGATCTGTGGGTCCTGCTGGTAGCTGGCTGCCGGATCTGTGGGTCCTGCTGAGAGCTGGCTGCCGGATCTGTGGGTCCTGCCGGGAGCTGGCTTTGGGCATTTAGCAGCATATTGGTCCGGGGGCTTAAGTGGTTAAAGGGGTTGTAAAGGTAATTTTTTCCCCCTAATTAGCTTCTTTTATCCTAGTGCAGTCCTTCACTTACCTCATCCTTCCATTTTGCTTTTAAATGTCCTTATTTATTCTGAGAAATCCTTGCTTCCTGTTCTTCTGTCTGTAACTCCACACAGTAATGCAAGGCTTTTTGCCTGGTGTGGAGAAAGCCTCTTGAGGGGGCGAGCAGGAGTGTCAGGATGCCCAATAACACACAGCTCCGTTCTCTATCTGCTAAGTAGAGAGTGTCCTGACACTCCTGCTTGCCTCCCCCCCCCCCACACCAGGGAGAAAGCCTCACATTACTGTGTGTAGTTACAGACAGAAGAACAGGAAGTGAGGATTTCTCAGAAGAAATAAGGACATTTAAAAGCAAACTGAAAGGATGAGGTAAGTGAAGGAGGACTGCACTAAGTAAGGTAAAGGAAGCTATTTAGGGAAAAAAATTGTACCTTTACAACCCCTTTATTCATGCATTTTGATTTATATGAATGACACAGTTTTCTCTTCTTATCTGGTAGTTACGGTAGCTTAGTAATTAAGTCCATATGAAATAGCCAGCACTTCAGACAAAGGCTCCATTAATAATCCAGCTTGTATTAATCCATTTAATTAAAAGATTAAAGTGCAATAGCATACTATAATCTTTAAAAACAGATTAATAATAGCTAAGTATTTACATATTAATATATGTCTTGCGAATCCAATACTGTCTCTTTTGTTATTCCATCTACACACTTTGCAATAAAGTGTTCTCCCTAATTTTGGTCTGGGTCTACTGGCAGGTCTACCCATGCTCTGGGTCTACTGGCAGGTCTTTTTCCACCCAGACCCAAATCTTAGTGTGACATACTCGGTAAAATAAAGGGGTGCTGTCCTCCCTGACTTCTCTTCTGGCTACAATGTGGTACATGCAAAGTTGAAAAGGTCATGGAGAGAGGAACTCCCTTTAGTTTGCCCCTCTTCATGCATATGGTAAGCTCTGTGCAGTTGAACAAGTTATGAACTACCCTTCTGCTATATATACACAAATTTTATTTTCTTCTGATGGTATCGTTACATACCCAGGAATTTTTTAAAGACCTGTTTTTAACTATGTAGCAAAGTGGACTACAATTGCAAAGCATAGCGATTCCCCATCATTGCTATGTACTGTAATGTTCCTTTAGTGCCCAGCGTCACTAATTGACATCATATCTGCGAGCCAAACCAAAGGGATTGTGGGATTAGCAGTTCCTCAGCTGACTATGCACTCTGACTACATATTCCAGGGATCTTTGCTACCATCAGAGAGAATGCTGGGAAGAGCTATAAAAGAGGCCAGAGACCCGCCCCACGCTCTTTTTCCAGGGCCTGGTGTGTGATGGACCTCTCTGTTCAGAAAGGGTGAGGTCGCGGCCTACCACACAGTGTACGTAATTCCAACTTGGAGGAGAAGGGCCCATCACTGCTTGCTGATGATCAGACATTTATCCATCCACCACCCTAATAGTCCAACCCGCAATTTGTGCTTTGCATCGAATTATCGTCACAAGCGGATCTACTTCTAGGACCCCTCTTCAGGATCCGCTGTTCGGAAGGCATTGAAATGGCCTGGTCATTGAGGAGAGGGAAATTGCCCACCTTTGCAAACCTTTCATTGTTGCTTCACTGAGACACTGTGCACAGACAGCTTTACCCTGGGGAAACACTTTACTGCATCTATCTCTATTTGAACGCTGTACATATACACCTGTCGCATCAACCTTTCCAAGAAATAACATTGCATTGTTTCTGCACCTTATTGGATATAGTTAATGAGCTCCGACTGCCGTCACGGACATGAAAACCCACATCTTCAATCTCTCCCTCTCTTCTGACATCTTCCCCTACTCTTTAAAACATGCACTTGTCAGCCCCATACTTAGCCCTCACTGGACCCATCCAATCTTAACCAGGGGTTCACCGTAAATCAACCATTAGATCCAGCATACTGCTGACATCTGCAGTATGCTGGTCCCCCCCCCCCCCCCCGCTGTACTTACCGGGGACTAGGCATTCCTAAAACAAGACGTAGATGATTGACGTGCTGGTAAAGCGCGTCACGCCTTCCGAAAATAGAAGAAGTGTGACTCAGCTTTTTACCGCGCCTGCACATTCAGCTTTACACGGCAGGCGCAGGTGCCGTAGATCGCCGTAAACAGCCGAGTCACACTTTGTTTGTTTTCAGAAGGCGTGACGCGCTTTACAAGCACATCAATCATCTACGTCTTGTCTTAGGAAAGTCTACTCCCTGCGGGGAATCAGCTCGGAGCCGGATGAGAACAACGATAAAACGGTAAGTACAACAAAAAAAACCCCCAGCATACTGCAGATGTCAGCAGTATGCTGGATCTAATGGTAGATAGTTGATTTTAAGGGTGAGCCTCCGCTTTAACCATTTCAATACAGGGCTTCTAAACCTCTGATCCCCCCTGTATTGTATTGTAATTGTACTGTTTTCCCTGATGATGTAAAGCGATGCGCAAACTGTTGGTGCTATATAAATCCTGTATAATAATAATAATTGTACATTGCACAATCCTGACAACTGAAAATTGTAAGCTCTGCTAAATGTCAGATACACCTAACTGCTAGACTTGCTAAACTGTCTTGCACATACAAAGCCACCCACAACCCCTGCCCTGAAAAAAAGACCTCCTGCCTTAAAATTCCCCCCTTAATTCCTCCCATGCTTGCCTCCAAGAACTTCCAGAGTCTCTTCCAACTAAGCTGAACTTTTACCTTTGAATCTACTCACCCCCCCCCCCCCCCCCATACTGTTACCACCTTTTGCAACCCTTGCTCCTCCCTTAGATTATAAACTCTTACAGGGAGGGCACTCCTATTCTGTCCATTGTTTACCAAACTGTGGGAACAAGGAGAACAGTTCAGAGACTGGGGAGAAACTAGCCCCCCTGTTCCTGCTGCTGAGAGGAATAACCCTGAACTGCCAAATGTGTTTAATGTGGATCCAGATGAGGAAAATGCTCATGATGTGGTTAATGGTGATGAAAGTAGTGTTGATACTGTTGAGAATGTCAAGACATGTGGTACACAGACCTACCAAAACCCTCAGGGGGAGGAGCCTTTCACGGTTTGATGCCTACCCCATGCCCCGGGTGGATGAACTTATTGAGCGACTAGGTCCAGCCAGGTACATCACAACATTAGACCTTACCAAGGGGTATTGCCAAATCCCGTTAAATAAGGCTGCTAGAGAGAAAACTGCTTTTTCTACTCCAGAGGGGAGTTTTCAGTACAAACGAATGCCTTTTGGACTGCAAACTGCCCCAGCCACATTCCAGCGAGCAATGGATAGGATTTTACGACCTCATCGGGAGTATGCCTCAGTGTACTTGGATGACATAGTCGTTTTTAGCAGAAACTGGGACTCGCACTTGCCCAAAGTCCAGGCAGTACTGGACTCTCTTTGGAAGGAAGGGTTCACAATAAACCCTAAAAAAAGGCCTTTTGGGAATGGAGGAGGTGAAATACCTGGGCTATATTGTGGGTAGAGGGGTGGTGAAACCTCAGGTCAACAAGGTAGAGGCTGTAAATAGTTGGCCCCCGCCCCCTCACAAAAAAGCAGGTACGTGCATTCCTGGGCATGGTGGGATACTACAGAAGATTCGTACCCAACTTTGCCACATTAGCGGCTCCACTGACCGATCTGACCAAGGGTCGGAAATCGGTCATGGTCGAGTGGAATGCAGATGCTGAAAAGGCTTTTTTGGAGCTCAAGTCAGCACTGTACCAACACCCTGTTCTGATAGCACCCAATTTTTCTAAAGAGTTCATTGTCCAAACTGACGCTTCCGATGTAGGATTGGGAGCGGTGTTGTCACAGGTTGTTAATGGTGAGGAGCACCCAGTAGTCTTCCTCAGTAGGAAGTTGACACCAGCAGAGAAAAACTACGCTGTTATTGAGAGAGAGTGCCTGGCCATTAAGTGGGCCCTGGAGTCCCTCAGATATTACCTTTTGGGCAGGAAGTTTAGGCTCATTTCTGATCATGCCCCTTTAACATGGCTTAGGCAAGGTAAAGGGACTAATGCCAGGATTACCCGGTGGTTCCTGGCGCTCCAAGAATTTAAATTTATAGTGGAGCATAGGCCCGGGAGACTGCATCAAAATGCAGATGCCCTCTCCCGAGTCCATTGTTTGGGCTCCACTGTTGCCCCCACCTCCTCGGCGTTGGGGCACAGGGGGGGGGGATATGTACAGGTCGCCGTGGCTGCGTCCTGGAGGGACGCTATGTTTCCCCTCTATTTGGGCTATGGTCCTTTTAAGAGGATGAAAAGGGTTAATGAACCTGTCCAGGAGATGGTTTAAGTGAGGACAGGAAGTTGCAGGTGAGGGAGGGGAAGTGTGTAGCAGAGCCTGTGTATGGTAAAGCTGAACAAGTAAGTGCTGCTGAAAGTTTGAGAAGCTGGGAACAAACAAACTTTGAAAGGATTTGGCAGTGGCTGCCTGAAAGCCTGTTTTTGGAGGACTTTAATTGCAAAGGACTGTTGAATTGCAAACCCAGTACTGAGATCTACAAGTCGGTGAGACTAATGCTTTACTTTTGTTTTGCTGCTATAAAGCCATTTATGTTCAATAAACCTCAGTTTTGATTTAAAAGCCTGTGTCCTGCGGTCAAGCTGATCCCCCAAGCGTTACAATATATATATATATATATATATTGGCCCGGATTCACATACATTGGCGCATATATATGCCGTTGTAGCGTACGTCTTTTACGCTATGCCGGAGCAGCGCAGAGAGGGAAGCATGGAATTCACAAAGCAAATGCTCCCAACGTTGCGCCGGCGTAACATAAATTTGTAGGCGTAAGCGGGCTTAAGTCAAAGTAGGTGGAAGTGGGCTGGAAGTGGGCATGGTACATTTAAATGAAGCGTGACCCCATGCAAATGATGGGCCGAGCGTCAGACAAGTACTTAAAATGAACTGTGCATGCATCGTGCCTTGGACGCATCCCAGTGCGCATGCTCACAATCACGTCAAAACAACTGCCTAAGATATGTTGAATCACTGCCTACAACGTGAACGTAACCTACGCCCAGCTCTATTCATGTACAACGTAAACTACGTAAAATTCGACGCCATTCGTTCCCTGGTCCATACCTTTGCATGAGTTGCGCCTCCAAGATGGGGAACAACTTTATGCCGGACGTACGACTTACGCAAACCGCGTATATAATGCGCCGGGCGCAAGTACAAGCGCCACATGTGTCCAGTGTAAATATGCGCCCACTATACGCCGGCGTAGGAAAGTTACGTCGGGCGGCTGAAGCCTATTTTTTTACGTATCTTGCTTTGTGGGTCGGCGCATAGATACGACGGCGCACATTTGTACTTACGCCGGCGTATCTGGAGATACGTCGGCGTAAGTGCTTTGTGAATCCAAGCTATTCTGTATATATATATATATATATATATATATATATATATATATATATATATATATATTTTAATTCACAAATATAGTAATATGCATAAGCCATATGTTTTGGACATGATAGAAAAATAAATTAGTGATTTACTTTTTTTGTGTATTACAGTGATGTTGTAGTTGTATAGTAAACTACTGTGGATGAAGTTTTCATGCAGAGTACAGTAGAAGTTTGATGTTACCTATTGTAGCAAGTTCTAATCCAGGAGGACAGGGGGTCATCCAAACCCAATGAATCGCCAGTTTTTTTTCCTTAATCCACTGAAAATGCCAAGCTACTGTATACCAATGGAAAATGGAAAAAAACTGCGCTAAAATAACAAATAAAGGATAAAAAGGAGAGAAAAAGACCTGCAACGTAGTCAATCTATTCACTCCAGGAGCTGCGATTACCATGTAAACAATTAATACAAGAAAAAAGGTGCCTGGAAGAGGTAATATTTTACGAAACAGACGTAAGGCGGAGCGGCGCACTGTCGTCACCCAAGAAGCTCCAAACGTTCCCCCAGTGGATGGGTGCCTAAGAATTTGTGTACCGGCTGGCACATCAGATTTAAGGCGATTTTTTAACTGCATGATTGTAAGTGCAATTTTACTTTTTAATAAATTATTTTACTCATTTAATACACTATGTGGAGCTGTTATTGTTTCTTACATGGTGGGCATTGATGCTGGTGAAATTGCTTGTGAATGAGACCCATTAGGACCGTATATATCTGAACTACGCGATTGGGACTGACTACCTAATACATGCTGTTCATGATCCCCTGTCATAAGGGATCGTGGAAATCTGGTAAGGAGCTAATCCATAGCCTGGTGGAGGATACATCACTGTTTCTTTTGGACATGTTTTTTAACTAATCTGAAATGTGGCACAAATGCACGGATGTTTTACATCTCATTTGTTAAATATTTATGGACTTTTATTGTCACAATTTCGGACTTTTAAATAATTTTATTTTCATTTTTATTTATTTAAAGTTATAATTTAACTTTAGTTATATGTTTTTTGATCAAAATGTTATTTTGCTTATTTTTTTTTGTATTAAACACCAATATCACTATTACTGAGGGGTGTTGAGATGGCTGCATAGTGCACTCTAGTGGCCATTATACTCCAATGTTTTGATATAGCAGTGAGCTTTATATATATCACCATATATCACCCACTTGTAAATGCCTAAAATTTGTGTTTGTCAAGGAGGGTTTTAGAGTGATTTATATTTTTCTTACTGTATACCAATGCTTGAATAATAATAACTGATGAAGTGTGGTGTCCTTTTATAGATATACACTTTAGCACACTAGGCACTAACCCAATGTCTTCACAAATTTTAGCAGCTGAGAAGACCCCACAGTCCTAGTGGGTAAATACAATTAACATAAACATCAGCATTAATCTATCAGGCCTTGTACACACGATCGGTCAAAACCGACTGAAGGTCAGTTTCATCGGTCCAAACCGATTGTGTGTGGGCCCCATCGGTCAGTTATCCTTCGGTCAAAAAAAAGAGAACTTGCTTTAAAATTTAACCGATGGACGCCTAACCGATAGGTCAAAACCGATCGTTAGTATGCAAAAGCATTGGTTAAAAAGCGTTGCATGCTCAGAATCAAGTCGACGCATGTGTGGAAGCATTGAACTTTTTCAGCACTTCGTTGTGTTTTACGTCACTGCGTTCTGATATGATCGGTTTTTTAACCGATGGTGTGTAGGCACATCAGACCTTCGGACCGTTCTCATCGGATGGACTGATCGTGTGTACATGGCCTCAGAAGTCCTAAATGTCCCAGTCCATATAAATGTATTTTCCAAAAAGATCTCAGTCTTTCCAAGTCCAATGTAGACCAAAGACTCCAACACCGTCCCCTCTGGTTATGAATCCACTGAATTGAAGCACTAAAAGGGATTCATTACCAGAGTGGATGGTATTGGAGTATTTGGTCTACATTAGTAAACATCCTTGGCCCGGATTCCTACTGCAACATAGGTATTCTCATCCAACCTTTGAAAGCCTTCCCAGAAGGATGGAAGCTGTTATAGGCAGATAAGGTGCATGTATCTGTGAGGGGAGTTGGATAACTCCACAATATCCATGGGATGTCGAACTTGCTCATATAGGTGCAATGGTCAGGTGTCCACAAATTTTTGCCCATATGCTGTTGCTGCAACTGTTAAAACTTCTGTTCCAATGCTGCTGAAGGACTCGTATCAGTGGCTTTGCTGATAATACCTGTTTGTAAGTTGGATGTATGTACTGTTATTAATCTCTTATAAAAAGCTTGTATTATTTCTATATTGGTGTGCATCTATATATGTATGGTTAATGTTACAGTATATACTGGTTGCAGTAGTTCTTCTCTCAATTACTTTGTTTAGATTACTTATTAATATCCCAGGAAGAAAATCCCCTTCGTTCACAGTC
Source organism: Rana kukunoris (assembly GCA_029574335.1). NCBI lineage: Eukaryota > Metazoa > Chordata > Amphibia > Anura > Ranidae > Rana > Rana kukunoris. The sequence continues at coordinate 323,622,912 of CM056050.1, read as the reverse complement.
CTGGCTAGAGGCACTGCCAAATTTATTATTAAACCAATTCTTCCACTCAGCGAAGGTTCTGGTTCTTCTACGTACCTACAGGCTTGGGGAGGACCATTTCTCATAACTACCCTCCCCAAAAGAGTGCCACACAGACTTAAAAATTGGAATCTAAATTATATGTATATTTATATTAGAAAAAACTCTGAGCAGCACAAGAACACTAAGGCCCCATGCACACGAGACGCTGGTAAACTCGAGTTCAGAGGCATTTGGGCATTTTTTTCAACTACCCCTGAACATATTTAACCACTTGTCATCTGCCCACCGTCAAATGACGGCGGGCAGACGACTCCATTATCCTGACATCACGTCATATGACGTGATGTCCCTTTAAAGCCGTGGGCGGGCGCGCGCGTCGCCGGCGGCACGCGCGCGCACCCGCCGCTCTGCGGGGATCCCGTGCAAGTGCCCGGCGGCAACGATCGCCGCCGGGCACACGCGATTGCTCAGTAACTGAGCGGGGACGTGGAGCTTTGTATGTAAACACAGAGCTGCACGTCCCTGTCAGGGAGAGAGGAGATCGATTGTGTCCCTTGTACATAGGGACACAATCGGTCACCTCCCCCAGTCACCCCCCCTCCCCCCACAGTTAGAACACTCATAGGACACACATTTAACCCCTTCCCCGCCCCCTAGTGGTTAACCCCTTCACTGCCAGTCACATTTATACAGTAATCAATGCATATTTATAGCATTGTTCACTGTATAAATGTAAATGGTCCCAAAAATGTCAGAAAAGTGTCCGAAATGTCCGCCATAACGTCGCAGTCCCAATAAAAAAATCGCAGATCGCCGCCATTAATAGTAAAAAAAAAAAAAAAAAAAAAAAATGCCATAAACTATCCCCTATTTTGTAAACGCTATAAATTTTGCGCAAACCAATCGATAAACGCTTATTGCATTTTTTTTTTTTACCAAAAATATGTAGAAGAATATGTATCGGCCTAAACTGAGGGAAAAAATATTTTTTTTATATATTTTTGGGGTTATTTATTATTTTATTATAGCAAAAAGGAAAAAATATTGCATTTTTTTAAAAATGTACGCTCTATTTTTGTTTATAGCGCAAAAAATAAAAACCGCAGAGGTGATCAAATACCACCAAAAGAAAGCTCTATTTGTGGGAAAAAAAGGACGCCAATTTTGTTTGGGAGCCACGTCGCACGACCGCGCAATTGTCAGTTAAAGCGACGCAGTGCCGGAAGCTTATATTTTGTCTGGGCAGGAAGGGGGTGTAGGTGCACAGTAGGTAAGTGGTTAATGTTATCCTATGTGTCCATGCACACATTCACGTTTTTTTGCGTTTTAAAGCAGTTGGGTTTAGGCTCGTTTTTTCATAAGCAAAAAAATGGGTTCAGACGCAAAAGTTTTCGCGTTTCAGACGCAAATCGCGGCAAAACGCCGCTGATCGCGGCAAAACGTGGTACCGGCATTTTGCCGCGATTTTGTTTATAGGCGTTTTTAAAGGTGACCTATTTTTTTTACATTAGAAATCTCAAAAATGATGGCAAATGATGAAAAACCATTAAAAAAACTTAAACAACTGTAATTGCTTGATTTGCATTGTGGACAATCCACAACTTGTGGCAGGTGACGTGGCCAGGTGACATGGCAGCTGATGTGGCCAGGTGACGTGGCCAGTGGACAATCCACAACTTGTGGCCAGGTGACGTGGCAGGTGATGTGGCCAGGTGACATGGCAAGTGGACAATCCACAACTTGTGGCAGGTGACGTGGTCAGGTGACGTGGCCAATGGACAATCCACAACTTGTGGCAGGTGACGTGGCCAGGTGACATGGCAAGTGGACAATCCACAACTTGTGGCAGGTGACGTGGCCAGGTGACGTGGCCAATGGACAATCCACAACTTGTGGCAGGTGACGTGGCCAGGTGACGTGGCAAGTGGACAATCCACAACTTGTGGCAGGTGACGTGGCCAGGTGACGTGGCCAGGTGACGTGGCCAGGTAATGTGGCCAGTGGACAATCCACAACTTGTGGTGGTATGGTGGTATGGCCAGGTGACGTGCCAGATGACGTGGCAAGTGGACAATTCACAACGTGTGGCAGGTAACATGGCAAGTGGACAATCCACAGCTTGTGGCAGGTGATGTGGCAAGTGACATGCTAAATACAAGTATGCTGCTGCTCTTTCAGCTGCTACTCACTTTGGTCTCACAAAATGGCTGAAATGGTTAAATAATATTGTTTTTTGAGCTTAGGGAGGGTCTTATGATGTTTCTTAACTAAACCCTTATAAACGCAAATGCGGTAAAAAGCGGCAAAATTCGCGGCAAAAACTGGCGTTTTAAACGCCGGTTTTTGCCTTTGAAAACGTATGTTTAGATGTGTTTGCATTTGCGTCTCGTGTGCATGGGGCCTAAGCATCTCGCTACATTGGCCGAATTTACACCATTTTATATTAAGTGTTGTTTAGCACTGTGTTTCGTATACATTTCATAGATCTGCAAGCATTGACTTGAAGGAAGAGGCAATGAAGGAAGGAAGAGACAATGACCCATTACGTGAAATTTCTGCAACATTTTACATTCTACCATATTATATACACATTAAAAACATCAACAAATAAAGCTCTGTACACACAAGGTAATAAAATGTATAGTCTGCATTCACACAAACTAGTTACCAGCTTTCAAAAGATTTTGCATTTCACTCATTGCTTTTGTTTAATCGTTGTCATTTTAACTGACCAGCCATAAAATGTGTCTATATAGTATGGGATTCAGGTCTACTTTATTAAATACAATCACAATTATTATTATGTACACTCATCATAGAGGGGATGCAGTTTGTTCTATTACCTAACATATTTGGAAGCACCTTTTCACTGCAACCATTACCCAAAAGAATGAAGCACCTATTGCATACATAGGTGCAATAGGTGGCATATTTTCAATGACCTTGAAAGTTGAATAACATGCTGAGGTAACATTTTACATCCACAATGCATTTTTTAAATTGTTTTAATCTAGCAACAAAGTCTACTTTGTATGCGGCTATAATTATCTTTAAAGCAAACTTGGGAAAAAAATAAAAAAATAAAGCAAACTTGTTGCAAAATTAAAAATGGCAAAAAAGGGTTCACTGTAAAGAAGACATATTGAACTTACTTATCCTGCCACCTGCACTGCTAATCTTTTTCTAGAGGGGTATTGGGCCCCAGAGAATCCTATTTATTTCATACACTTCAGGGAGTACCAGACTCCTGGTCACCTGACACTTTCTGTAGTTTTTTCTGCTAAGCTCCATTATCATTACTTTGTCTTAAAGTGAAATAGTGGCAAGCTAAAGGAACTACAGTGCTAGATGGGGGACCAAAAATATGACACTTACCCAATAGGATAAGAAATTGTGATTGGATGAAAAGTCATTTTGCAGGCACTGTGGCTTTTGAAGAGGGCAAAGACTGATGTTGTGGAAGGCAGGACATGTAAGTATACATTACCTCTCTTTTAAAGGGCAACATCTGTCTGTCAAATTTAATTTTATGACAGGGCCACTTTAACAAAAATCTTATTTTTTTTCCCCAGGCGGATCACCACCCCACATCTTATATGCAGATTGATGCAGACAGGCAATGAAAAGCAAACTAGATTTTTACAACTGTCTGTGACTTTTCTATATCGCCTTTAAAAGTTAAACAATAGAGGGATGATAAATATGTGCTACAAAGCATTAAAAAAATTCAGATGACATCTGTACAGTTTGAAAAACTGAAAATGCTGAATACCAAAAACTGTCATGTTATTGAAATTACCTAGCAATAGCCGTCAAATAAAGAAATACAAAGATTCAAAAGATAATAACAAGGTATGCTTGATGTTTCTGACACAGTCAGCAGAATAAATTAAGACAATTTTATAGAAAAATTGCAACAAATGCCTAAAATGAAATGTATGGTAAGGTATATGCTATGGATATTTGATTTGGAGAAAGTTCAATAAACAAAGCTAAGAAATACAGTAAGAAGGACATCTCATACAAAAGACATAGCTGAAAATATAAAATGATTTCTTTATACACTAGAAGAGTAAAGAATAAAAAATAGTCCTCATCTCAAACCTTGGACAAGGTAAAGTGGAATTCATATCCCAATTATGGAAAATGTGATGAATTATCATGCTAGGGACAAAGACTGGAAACAGTTCCGTTATGAAACTCTTGACCACTCAGATATTATTTTGATGAATCGTGAGATAATGAAGTGTCATTCTGGTCTGTCACAGACAGTGATTTTACAGTTTACTCAAGTGCTACAAGTTATTGAAGAAATAAGGAAAATCATGAAAAAAAAATTAAGGAATAGAGCCTATTGGCCTGGACAAAGAGGACCTAAAAGTATACAAGGTGCATGAATATATCCTTGCCTTTCTTTGCCAGAAATTTTTGCCTCTTGATATGGTGCAATATATAGAGATTAGTATATTGAAAAGAATGCAGTTGACCACTCTAGCAAGGAAAGGGCAGACTTCTCTGATGATGATCCATTGAGACAGTTGTTAGGGTCTAAAAGAAAAGAATTTGGGACTTTGAGTGAGGCACAAAAAAATGGTGTTAGGGTCTGTGGAATGGGACAACTTATCGACCCGGTCCTTTCATGTTCTTTGGCTGGTACTCTTGTACTGACATCATGCTGTAGCAATCCGATGGGTTGCATCTTCCATCTTTTCCTGTGTTACCTTTTGGTCCAGCTGGTCCTGGTATACCTGGGATGCCTTGTTGTCCTGTTGGACCTGGTGGTCCTAATTTACCATATCCAGGTGGTCCTTGTGGTCCTGAGGCAAGAATAAGCATAATTCAGAAACTCTAATTAATTTTCCACTTGCCTCTTTTAGGCAAAACATTAAATACAATGAAAATATTACCTGGTGATCCAGGTGGGCCCACATCACCCATGGCACCAATTCCATTGTTTCCCCTTTCTCCCTTTGTTCCGGGTTCACCTGAAAGTAAAACAATGAATCATGAATAAAACCAACAATAAAGCCATTCAGTGTTTCCAAAATATTGAATGAGAACCATATACATGGTTCACCCAAAACCAACATTTTAGGTATAAATAAAATGGCTGCTGAAAAGATATTTCATAATGGCTTCTATCCCTTCCATGGTCTGCTTAATTTCATAGTAATTCAAAGCCATTAAAAGCCATTAAAAACTCAAATTATAGTCAGGCAAGGGAATGTGACCTTGAGGTAAGGATTGGTGATACAATCACTCCACTTACTTCTCCAAGACATTTAAAATACACATTGATTTTACCTCTCAAACCAGGTAATCCTGGTCTTCCTTCTCGTCCAATCTGCCCAGGAGAACCTGGGGCACCTGGAGATCCTGGGCGTCCTGGAGTTCCATCCTTTCCAGGTGGACCTGGCCTTCCAGGTGAGGCAACCATCTCTACTGGCGTCTGCATGCGTGCATAATATGCCATTCTCTCTGCAAAATTTAGTAAGGAAATGCAATGTAGCTTAACAAGAATGCTCTATATTGTCTTTAACTATCTGTATAATATTTTTAGGTTTCAATAGATTATTACAGTTAGATAATCTCTCTGCCCTGCAATCATACCATCAAAGATCTTGATAACTTCTTGTCGAATCATCCTCCTAATTTCATCGTAATTGATTGGATCCGCCTAGTATTTAGAGAACAAGAGTTATTAGTCTAAAACTAAAGAGAATTTATAAAATTATATAAGTAATTGCCTGTCATTTTATAAGGCCAAAGGTGAGGTGCAGGTGGTGGGATTGGCCAAGCATTGACATCCTTGTTGGAGTTGCTAATTTGTATATTAGAGCAACTCAGGTATAAGGGCTCTAGAAGCTGTTGGTATGAGGAGGCAGTAGGTTAGTTTACGGTGCCAATACCTGACACAGTTGTTTTCAGCATGGGGCTGAATTATAAGTGTGTAGCTATACCACCCCAGTAAAAACGATCTATAATACTTAAAGGAGTTGTAAAGGAAAACATTTTTTTTTGCTGAAATGACTGTTTACAGCAGGGGTCTCCAAACTACGGCCCGCGGGCCACATGCGGCCCGCTGGGATGTCTTTTCCGGCCCGCAGCTCAAGACCTCACACTTATTGCAGGAATCTGTCTCTTTAAACTTTGTCGGATTGCAGGACTTTCGCTGCATACTCCACTCCCCGCACTGTACAGAGCGGGTCCTGCAACCCGACACAGCCCGCCCCTCCCGGCACCATGCTGTGCTATTGGTTGCTAGGACCGCCTAGCAACCAATGACGTTCTTCATTAAAGTTCTCCTGTTAATCAGGAATGGATGCCCTGTGTAGGTAACTCTTTATTGGTGTGCTGTAAAAAGTTCCTGATATGGGTAGAATTCCTCCTTGATCGGCTCTCCTCTAATCTCTGAGGCGTTTTATAATTCTGTTTTTGTCTCTGGGGATTGTATGGTCTGTCCCGCATAATGAGCCACCAGTTTCATTCCTCCAGCATTTAGATCCACGACGATACTCTTGTTCTCCGTACCTCCGCACACAATAGCTAACACACAGCAGCACATGTTTTCCTAAGATCAGGATTAACTTTAAAGCGGAGTTCCACCCAGGAAAACCACTTTTGCCCATCTTCTTTAAAAAAATTAAATAAAAAAAAAACCTGAAAAAAAAATACCCGAAATACCTGTTGCTATGCAGAAGTCCATAATCTGCCTCACCTGCACCGCGGTCCGCTTTCTTCTTCTCCTTCTCCTAATGAATGGGGCGCGCTGCTTTCTGGGAACTGTGTGTGTTCTCAGAGAGCAGCGCACCCATTCACAAGCCAGCGTGAGACTCACGCAGGCGCAGTAGGAAATGGGCAGTGAAGCCGTACGGCTTCACTGCCTGTTTCCCATAGTGTGGATGGTGGCGCGGGACCCGGAGTGATCGTGGGACCGGCATCGGGGGGCCCATCAGCGCGGGCAAGTAGGACAAGGTAAGTGTCCTTATTTAAAGCCAGCAGCTACACTGTTAGTAGCTGCCGACTTTAAAAAAATAAAAATAAATTGCGGCTGAAGCTCCGCTTTAACTTCAATCGTCTGACAGGAAATGCTTTTCCCAAGGTGCCCATGTAACAGCAGGACCGTAGCTGGGAGGTGCAGCAGATCTGCACTGAAGCTGATACATAGGGATTTCTGATGGGGAGGTAAATGTGCTAGGGTGGTTCTGAGGGAGATATAAATAAGGGGTAGGGGACTGTCATGGGGACATAAATGTGCATGGGGGCTCTGAAAGGGCCATAAATGTGTGTAAGGGGGCTGTCATGGGGATATAAAAGTACATGGGTGGGCTCTGAGGGGTATATAAAAGTACATAGGGGGCTCTGAGGGGATATAAAAGTACATGGGGGGGCTCTGAGGGGTATATAAAAATACATGGGGGGGCTCTGAGGGGTATATAAAAGTACATGGGGGGCTCTGAGGGCATATAAAAGTACATGGGGGGGGCTCTGAGGGGTATATAAAAGTACATGGGGGGGGGGCTCTGAGGGGGATATAAAAGTACATGGGGGGGCTCTGAGGGGTATATAAAAGTACATGGGGGGGCTCTGAGGGGTATATAAAAGTACATGGGGGGGCTCTGAGGGGTATATAAAAGTACATGGGGGGGGGGGCTCTGAGGGGATATAAAAGTACATGGGGGGCTCTGAGGGGATATAAATGTACATAGGGGGCTCTGAGGGGGACAGAAATGTGCATGGGTGGCTCTGAGGGGACATGTGTGTGAGGGGGGACATAAATGTGCAGGGGGGGTTTGAGGTGACGTGTGTGTGAGAGGGCTGTGATGGGGACATAAATATGCATGGGGGGCTCTGAGGGGGACATAAAAGTACATGGGAGGGCTCTGAGGGGATGTGTGTGTGTGTGTGTGAGGGGGCTGTGATGGGCATAAATGTGCATGGGGGGGATCTCAGGGGACGTGTGTGTGTGTGTGTGTGTGAGTGAGTGAGTGAGAGGGCTGTGGTGGGGACATAAATATGCATGGGGGGCTCTGAGGGGGATATAAAGTACACGGGGGACAGAAATGTGCATGGGTGGCTTTGAGGGGACATGTGTGTGAGGGGGACATATATGTGCATAGGGGGCTCTGAGGGGACATGTGTGTGAGGGGGACATAAATGTGCATAGGGGGCTCTGAGGGGACATGTGTGTGATGGGGTTGTGAGGGGGACATAAATGTGCATGGGGGGGATCTGAGGGGACGTGTGTGAGAGGGCTGTGATGGGGACAAATATGCATGGAGGGCTCTGGGGGGGACATAAAACCACATAGGAGGGCTTTGAGGGAACGTGTGAGGGGGCTGTGATGGGGACATAAATGTGCATGGTGGGCTATGAGGGGGACATAAAAGTACATGGGAGGGCTCTGAGGGGGGTGTGTGTGTGTGAGGGGGCTGTGATGGGGACATTAACGTGCATGGAGGGGGGATCTGAGGGGACATGTGTGAGAGGGCTGTGATGGGGACATGAATATGCATGGGGGGCTCTGAGGGGGACATAAAAGTACATGGGAGGGCTCTGAGGGGACGTGTGTGTGTGTCAGGGGGGGCTCTGAGGAGGGGGGATAAATTATTAATTTCTAAATAACAGATTTTTTCCGGCCCGCGAATTAGCGTCCAATTTACAATGTGGCCCCCTAAAAGTTTGGAGACCCCTGGTTTACAGGGTATAGAGACATAATAGTTAACTGATTCCTTTTAAAAATGATTAAAAATAGATACAAAAATCAATCATATAGTGTGCCTGCAGTTTCAGTTTCGTTTTTCATCTAGTTTCATGCTTGTGTGAAGTACAGAGACACAGAGCCAATACAGGGCAGTGTTTGTTTTTAAAATGAAACCGATTGGTTCTGAGGGGTTTTAGACACACAGTAATCACACCTCCTTGATTAGAGACCAAAGAGAGAAGCTCCCAGTACTTTTTTCATAAGGAAACAGACAACCAGGAAGTGTGCAGAACAGAGAAGGATTACAGCAAAAATGGACGTTATGAAACCAGAACTGCATTAGGGTAAGGGAAGCTATTTAGCTAAAAAAATGTTTCCTTTAGTGACCCTTTAAGTTGACCCTAGCAATGAACCCATAATTAAGATATGCACCATTACTTGATACCTATACATGAAATTACCTCTTAATCCCATCACAAATTTACATTTTATTCCTAAACCTAGCCTAAATTTTCAACTCTAAACCTAATCCTCTCATTAACCATTGACCTAACATTAAGTTTAGTGCCCTTTCACACTTACACAACTTGTCCCACGATTTTGGACTGCAAAATCGTATGACAAGTCATTTTCCATTATTTTCAATGAACACCATTCTGCCACGACTTTAAGTAGTGCCGACTTCAAAGTAGTCCTTGCACTACTTTGGTCCGATTTTGATGCCACTTACACAGGCATTCATTGAAATCGCGGCCGCAAATCGCGGCAAAATCGAGGTAAATTTGTGCGTCTTTGAAGTCGTACAAGTGTGAAAGGGACCTAAATCTTAACACTTAATTTTCTCAAAGACTTAAACGTTTCACCTAATTCTATACTTTAACCCTTAACTTTAATATTTAACTGAATGCTCCCTGTAAACATAAAAAAAAAAACTTAACTCCTAAAGTACACTAAAACCTCAACTGGCATAATAAAAGTCTATACATAGCCTACACCACAATCTAACACCACCAATATCACACCATTTATAATAAATTATTCATCTGGAGGTGGAAGCTATACCAATACAAAGGTCATTTCTTATAGTGACAATAAATACAGTATAGTAATTGTTCACCCCCTAGTGAAAATGCTTATAACCTGTCTTGGTATTTATTTCGGCTTGAACTACAAACCCAGAACAAGTAGAGTATGTTGTCAGGACTTTGATCACCTGCTGGTGGCACTATGTTTCCCAGAGCTAAATTGCCTGGTTCTGGTGACAACCAGCAGGTGTCTTGCAACAGCCAGTAGATCTCAGTGAATAAAAACGGTTTTAGAGGTTTTTTTTTTTAAATAACAAACATGTCATACTTACCGCCTCTGTGCAAGGGTTCTGCACAGAGCAGCCCCATTCCTCCTCTTCTGGTGTCCCCCAGTGGCGTTCCTGGCTCCTCCTCTTCTCGAGTGCCCCCACAGAGACCCGTTTTCCATGGGGGCACTCATTTGGGCATGCTACTGAGTCCTGCTACTGCGTCCATTAACACAGACAGCAGGACTCGGCCCTGCCCCGGTTTCCATTTCACTGGATTTGATTCGCAGCAGCGGGTGTCAATGGTTCCTGCTGCTATAAATCTATCCAATGAGGATAAGGTTTGGAGCTGCTGTGCTTGTTCTTGTCACTGGAAATATCAGGTTCTTGTTAGTAAAAGGGGGGGGGGGGCCTCTGGGGGGCAGCTACACTACAGAAGGTTGTTCCCCTTAATGCATAGAATACACTGCTCCTCCACCACTCTAAAGATGCTGCTTGCAGGAGTTTTTTTTTAATGTCCTGCCAGCGCATCGCCCCATTGTGAAAGTCCTCGAGCTTTCACACTAAGACTGCAGGGTAGGTGTTTTTCAGGCACTTTACAGCGAGGGCTTTCACACTGGGGCGATGTGCTGGCAGGACGTTAAAAAAAAAATCCTGCAAGCAGCATCTTTGGAGCAGTAGAGGAGTGATGTATTCTATGCATTAACCACTTAAGGACCCCTTCACGCCAATATACGTCGGCAGAATGGCGTCAAGCACGCCGCGGGGGCGTGCACACAACCCGGTCCGAAGCTCCGGGACCGCAGGACTCGCGAACCCGATCGCCACTGGAGTCTGGTGATCAGTCCCCGGAGCTGAAGAACGGGGAGAGCCGTGTGTAAACACGGCTTCCCCGTTTTTCACTGTGTCGCCCGCATCGATTGTGTGTTCCCTTACATAGGGAATCACAATAAATTAATCACTTAAGGACCGCCGCATGTACATTTACGTCGGCAGAATGGCACCGACAGGCACATCAACGTATATATACGTTGGTGCCTTGGGGGGGATCGGGGGTCCGATCGGACCCCCCCCCCGTACATGCGGCGGTCCACGCGGCTGCAGGAGCGATCCGACAAGTGGGGGCGGCTATCCGTTTTCACCCGCCCCCTCCGGATCGCTCCCAGCCAATGCGCGCGCCCGCCCGCCCTGTCACTTCCTCCTCCTGTGTAAACACAGGAAGGAGAAAGCGACGTGATCTCTCCCTCGGCGTTTGTTTCAAGCGCCGCTGAGGAGAGATCACAACACTACAAGTAAGTCTGCACCAACAGCACACTTACACACAGACACAAACACATTTAACCCCCGCGATCGCCCCCCCCCCCCCCTCCCCCCTGTCACAGTGTCACTGAATGCAGTAATCATACATGTATGATTACTGTATTTAGTGTCAGTGTGACAGACAGTGTGACAGTCAGTCAGTGTTAGTGTCAGGGTAGCCCCCCCACCCCCCCCAATAAAGTTTTAACCCCTTGATCACTGCTCTAGTTAACCCTTTCACTCCCTATTGCCAGCATCACTAAGCGATCATTTTTCTGATCGCTGTATTAGTGTCGCTGTTCCCGCTAGGTAGCTAATTTTTTTTAATGCGATTTTTTTTTTACTAAAGACATGTGGCTAAATAAATTTTGGCCTAAATGTTTGACTAAAATTTAGTTTATTGGTTTTTTATTATAACAAAAAGTAAAAAATATTGATTTTTTTTCAAAAATGTTGCTCTATTTTTGTATATAGCGCAAAAAATAAAAATCGCAGAGGCGATCAAATACCACCAAAAGAAAGCTCTATTTGTGGGAAAAAAAGGACGCAAATTTTGTTTGGGAGCCACGTCGCACGACCGCGCAATTGTCTGTTAAAGCGACGCAGTGCCGAATCGCAAAACCTGGCCGAGTCCTTTAGCTGCCTAAGGCCGCGTACACACGATCGAACATGTCCGCTGAAACTGGTCTGCAAACCAGTTTCAGTGGACATGTTCGATCGTGTGTACGGCCTATCGGACCGTTTTCCAGCGGACAAAAGTTTCAAAACATGCTTAGAAACCTGTCCGCTGGAAACCTGTCCGTCGGACATGTTCGATGGTTAGTACACGAATTCAACGGACCAAAATCCCGCGCATGCTCAGAATGATAGTCGACGCATGCTTGGAAGCATTGAACTTAATTTTTTCATCACGTCGTTGTGATCTTCGTCACCGCGTTCTGGTCCGAGGGGATTTTGGTCCGATGGTGTGTACGCACATCAGACCAACAGACCACTTCAGCCTGGTCCGATGAAAATGGTCCGTCGGACATGTTTCATCGGACATGTCTGATCGTGTGTACGCGGCCTAAAGGTCCGGGTCTTAAGTGGTTAAGGTGAAAAACCTTCTGTAGTCTAGCTGCCCCCCCAAGAGCCCCCATTTTACTTACCTGAACTTGATATTTTCAGCGACGAAAACAAGCACAGCAGCTCCAAACCCTGTCTCGGGTCCTCATTGGATAGATTTAAAGCAGTAGGAGCCATTGGCTCCGGCTTTTGCCAATCAAATCCAGTGACACGGGAGCCAGGGAGCAGGGCAGAGTCCTGCTGTCTGTGTCAATGAATGCAGTAGCAGGATTCGGTAGCATACCCACACGAGTGCCCACATGGAAATTATTTTTAGCCCAAAAGCACCTGAAAAACGCCTTAGTGTGAAAGGGGTCTAAAGGGGTACTCATTAGAGCCCTGCAGGTGCAGCAGCTGATTGATATTTGTAAAACCACTCCCATACAGATTCACTGGGCACATACACAACGACAAACAAACAGGGATCTCTGCAGAATAACAAAATATAGGACTTTGCAACAAAGTTTGTTAAAATCTTTTGCAATGTACATAGATCACCCAGAGGGGAATGTTTTTTCTCAACAAAAGTGGGGTTTCTCTTTAGGATTGCCATTGATTTTAATGCAAACCTCCATGTTGTCCTGTGTATCAAGCCCCTTAGTTTGCCAAATTTGGACAAAGTATAGGTTTTTCTCTTAATACATCTGTCACTTTAAATGTAGTACAGAATTCTGATACTCTAAATGTATAATCTTATCTATGCCAATTGGGAATGTAAACCAATTCAGTACATTTCTAAAAAAATACAGGCATCTATAGTCATATACACGTACTGTATGTTTTCACACAGCAACAAAGTGAAGATAATTTCACCACTGAGAATACATTTTTAATGAGCAATTCGAATCAACTAGATAAGCTTACTAGATACAAACTTTGTATCTTCTTTGAATAATTCATAGCTTTAATTATCAAAGCCTTTTGTGTGTTTTGTAGGATATACACTCCAATTTTTAGGATAGACAGATAGATGTTTTTGTGTATTTATCTTTCCTAAGTACTGGTAACTTTTAGGAAATTATCAGATCATTTTCTTCTTCTGTCTTACCATTGTTCCAGGAGTTCCGGGAATTCCTGGTGTACCTGGTGGACCAGGAGCGCCACTAGATCCTCTTTCCCCAGAAGGTCCTCTAGGCCCAACAATTCCAACAGCATCACTTTTTCCATAGCCATTTCCTGGTGGCCCTGGTCTTCCTCTCTCACCTGGGGGTCCTGAAGACCCAGGAGCACCAGTCTCACCCTAGAGTAGGGGTGTATAAAATTACAAAATAGTTTAATTTCCAATAACATTTTTAATGACAAGATGCCAAATGATATGACTTCTTACCTTTTCCCCAGGTATTCCAGGTATGCCAGGCTTTCCTTGAGCGCCCTGATATGATGCACATAAAAAAATGTATTATTGTTAATTTTCTGTATTTATATACAGATATATATTGATACAAGTCTATATCAATTATCCACTTTACCTACTTAAAAAGTATATGAATACATTATCACATCAAACTTGATTTAAAATATACAAATAGCTAAGGCAGTAGGACAGGCTAGACTTCCAGATCGAGTGACCACTGTGATTGTCTGTCACAGTGGTCACATGATTAGCAGCCTGTGCTGTCAGCTCCCAATCATAGCTTAAGACCAGAAACTGTCAGTGATAGCTCAGTCACCATGGAGGGGGGAGGAGACTAATCAGCGGAAGTTACAATTTTGGGTGGAACTCTGCTATAACCTGAATTGCAAGTTTCCAGGATCATGTTGTGGCTGTGCATGACCAAGTTATGCATTCAAAGGGAATCTGTGAATGTAAATACTACAAGTCCCATCTACCACTATTTTGTGATTTATCATACAGGTGACACTCGAAAAATTTGAATATCGTGCAAAAGTTATTTTATTTCACTAATGCAACTTAAAGATGAAACTAATATATGAGATAGACTTATTACATGCAAAGCAAGATAGTTTAAGTCGTTATTTGTCATAATTGTGATGATTATGGCTTACAGCTCAAGAAAACCACAAATCCACAATCTCAGAAAATTACAATATTACATGCAATCGATAAACAAGGATTGTACATAGAACAATATCAGATCTCTGAAAAGTAAAAGCATGCATATGTACTTAGTACTTGGTTTTGGCCCCTTTTGCAGCAATTACTGCCTCAATGTGGCGTGGCATGGAAGCCATCAGCCTGTGGCACTTATGAGGTGTTATGGAAGACCAGGATGCTTCAATAGTGACATTTAGCTCTTCTGCATTGTTCGTTCTCATGTCTCTCATCTTTCTGTTGGCAATGCCCTATAGATTGTCTATGGGGTTCAGGTCAGACGAGTTTGCTGGCCAATCAAGCACAGTAATCCTACGATCATTGAACCAGGTTTTGGCACTTTTGGCAGTGTGTTCATGTGCCAAGTCCTGCTAGAAAATAAAGTCAGCATCCCCATAGAGCTTGTTTGCAGGAGGAAGCATGAAGTGCTCCAAAATCTCCTGGTATCTCCTGGTAGACAGCTGCGTTGACCCTGGACTTAATGAAGAACAGTGGCCCAACACCAGCAGATGACATGGCTCCCCAAATCAACACAGACTGTGGAAACTTTAAACTGGACTTCACACATCTTGCTGTGTGTGCCTCTCCATTCTTCCTCCATACTCTGGGCCCTCGGTTTCCAAATGAGATGCAAAATTTGCTCTTATCAGAAAAGAGGACTTTGGACCACTGAGCAACAGACCAGGTTTTTTTTTCTTCCGCCCAGGTAAGACGCTTCTGATGTTGTTTGTTGTTCAGGAGTGGCTTGACAAGAGGAATACGACATTTGAAGACCATGTCCAGGATCCATCTGTGTGTGGTGGCTCTTGATGCATTGACTCCAGTCTCAGTCCACTCCTTGTGAAAGCCCCAAACACTTTAAATGGCCTTTTTCTGACAATCCTCTCCAGGCTGCGGTCATCCCTGCTGCTTGTGCATCTTTTTCTTCCACACTTTTCCCTCCCAGTGAGTGAGTGAGTGAGTGAAGAACTTCTATAGCGCAACATATGCGAACTAAATCGCCTCTGGGCGCTCGTTGTTCCTGTCTCCTTTGATATCAAAAGAGATGCGTTTTGATCTTTCTTCTGAAGGCCAGGTGGTTTTCCTCCAACTGAATACTGGTTGGTAAAGCGTTCCATAGTCTGGGACCTTGGAACCCAAATCTTCTTTCTCCTTTGGACTTGTATCTGGCTCTGGGTTCCTGGAGCAGATTTTGGTTGATGGATCGCAGAACGCGATTGGAGTTGTGAGGTTTTATTTTTTCGCATAGATATTGAGGGGCCTTCCCATGGATGCACTTATGCGTCAGACAGATTGCTTTAAAAGCAATTCTGTCTTTTACTGGCAACCAATGAAGGGTTCTCAGCGAAGGTGAGATTGATTCCCATGGCTTTTTCCCAGTCGCAAGTCTAGCGGCCATACTTTAAACGACTTGCAGACAAGAGATTTGGTACTTTGGGAGTCCAAGATAGAGGGCATTTGCATAGTCAAGTCTGGAGTTCACGATTGTTCCCACCACGACTGCTATGTCTTCTTTTGGAATAAAAGGAATAAGTCTAGTAGGCTCAGCAGATGGTGAGATCCGCTGACTACTGACCCTATTTGTGCATCCAGTAGGTGTCGAAGATGACCCCGAGACTTTTGGCTTTGGAGCTAGGGGTGATGATTTGGCCCAGAATGGGTGGGGGTGTCCAAGTTGTTGCAAGTTGATTCTTGCGACTGGCGTGAAACAGGAGAAGTTCTGTTTTGAAGCTGTTAAGTTTCAGATAACTCTTTGTCATCCAGTTTTCTATCAAAGAGAGGCAATTCTCTAGACTGAGATGATGAACCTTTTTATTGCAGATGCAAAAATACAATTGTGTGTCATCTGCATAAGAGTGATAAAGTAGTTTTTGGCTACTGATGATTTCAAAGAGCGGACAAAGATAGATGTTGAACAACACCGGCAACAGAGGGGATCCTTGAGGGACTCCGCATGACACTGTGCGTTTTTCAGAAGTGAAAGGTCCCAGTTTCACTATTTGTGATCGGTTTTCCAGAAAAGAAGAGAACAATGATAGATCACCTTCTGCGACTCTGGCTACTGTCAGTAACAGTTTGTGGTCTACCGTGTCGAAAGCTGCGCTTAGGTCCAACAGAACTAGAAGACAAGATTCTCCTTCGTCTGCGGCCTCAAGAGCGTCAATGATGGTTTTCTGCACAACTGTCAGGTCAGCAGTCTTTCCCATGATTGTGATTCCTACTGAACCAGACTGAATGATCATTTAAAGGCTCAGGAACCCTTTGCAGGTGTTATGGCTTAATTGGCTGATTAGAGTGGGACACGTTGAGCCTAGAATATTGCACCTTTTCACAATATTCTGAGATTGTGGCTTTGGGGTTTTCATGAGCTGTAAGCCATAATCATCACAATTATGACATATCACAGCTTGAACTATCTTGCTTTGCATGTAATGAGTCTATCTCATATATTAGTTTCACCTTTTATGTTGCATTAGTGAAATAAATTAACTTTTGCACAATATTCAATTTTTTCGAGTATCACCTGTACTTGTAGTACATTGTTTACTTTCTTAAGCTCCATAATAAAAGGTACCTACCTCTGTATGGACCTAGTGCTAGGGCAACTTTCTATAGGAGTCTGTGCACTGCACCCACAATGCACTGATCGTGGTTGCAATGCTCTGCAGGCTTCAATGCAAACATTAAATAAATTCACATTTTTAGAATTTTATTAAATCCTTGACCTCTGGAAGATTTATCCCCCCTTCATGACAAGGCCATTGTTTTGCAATACGGCACTGCATTAGTTTAACTGACAATTTTGTGGTCATGCGACACTGTACCCAAATAAATTCAGCCATCTGTTTTATAGTAATAAAAGTAAAAGTAAAG
This sequence comes from Rana kukunoris, assembly GCA_029574335.1. NCBI lineage: Eukaryota > Metazoa > Chordata > Amphibia > Anura > Ranidae > Rana > Rana kukunoris. The sequence goes on along the minus strand of CM056050.1, from coordinate 323,605,566 downwards.
TAATGTGAATTTAAAGAAAGAAAGTATATGGACTAGTATTCAACCATCTGTTTGTTGAATGAACAAATTACAGTAATGAAATGAGAAATTCACATGAGCTCAGTTAGTTCTGCACTCCTGTGACCTGTTTTCAGCCGACAGCAAGTCCAGGACAGTTAATCCAGGACACATTAATTACGCAGGTTCTGTGGCTGATTAAGGTGGTAATTAAACTCACTTGGTGCCTTATCTGCATTAAATCAGCCTCATAACCTATGTAATTCATATGTGTCCTGGATTAAAGGGATGATGTGGCAATCCTACTTTACAGTATATCAGTATATCACTAAGGCCCCTTTCACACTGGGGCGGTTTGCAGGCACTATTGCACTAAAAATAGCGCCTGCAAACCGACCTGAAACAGTGGCTGCTGTTTCTCCAGTGTGAAAGCCTGGGGGCTTTCACACTGGAGCCGAGGGCTTTCACACTGGAGCGGTGCGCTAGCAGGACCACTCCAAAAGTCCTGCTAGCTGCATCTTTGGAGTGGTGAAGGAGCGGTGTCTTATACCGCCCGCAATGTGACTCTGCAGAGGAGAATTGTGGGCAGTATTAACCTTTTTTCACCCGTGAGCGGGGAAAAAACCCACACCACTGGTAGACGAATACTGCCGCAATTGCGATGGTAAAGCGCTGCTAAAAATAGTGCCGCTTTAATGCCACCGAACCTCCCGCCCCATTGTGAAAGGGGCCTAACTTGACTGATGTACAGGTGTTTTATAATTAGACCTATTCATGGCTCTTTGTAACACCTGAACTAATTTACATATTCTGAAAAGAAACCAAATGATGCAATGCAATCCTTTGTGACACAGTGAATGAATGAATGAATGAAAACTTATATAGCGCAGCACATGCGAACTGAATCGCCTCTGGGCGCTTGTTGTTCCTGTCTCCTTTGGTATCAAAAGAGATGAGTCTTGATCTTTCTCCTGAATGCTGAGTGGTTCTCCTCCAACCGAATGTTGGTTGGTAAAGCGTTACATAGTCTGGGACCTTGGACCGCAAATCTTCTATCTCCTTTGGACTTGTATCTGGCTTTCGATATCTGTAGCAGATTTTGGTTGGTCGATCACAGAACGCAATTGGGATTGTGAACTTTTATTTTTTCGCATAGATAATGGGAGCATTCCCATGGATACATCTATGCGTTTGACAGAGTGCTTTAAAAGTAATTCTGTCTTTTATTGGTAACCAGTGAAGGGATCTCAGTGAAGGTGAGATTGATTCCCAGGGTTTTTTCCCAGTCACAAGTCTAGCGGCCGTATTTTGAACGACTTGAAGACGAGCGATTTGGTACTTGGGGAGTCCGAGGTAAAGGGCATTTGCATAGTCCAATCTTGAGTTTACAATTGCTCCCACCACGACCGCTATATCTTCTTTGGGAATGAAAGGGGTAAGTCTGCGTAGTAGGCGCAGCAGATGATGTGATCCGCTTACTACTGACCCTATTTGTGCGTCCATTGTCATGTAGGCGTCGAAGATGACCCCAAGACTTCTGACTTTGGCGCAGGGGGTGATGATTTTGCCCAGAATGGGCGGGGGTGTCCATGTTGTTGCAGGTTGATTCATACGCTTGGCGTGAAACAGGAGAAGTTCTGTTTTCGCTCCATTGAGTTTGAGATAACTCTTTGTCATCCAGTCCTCTAACAAAGAGAGACATGTCTCTAGATTGAGGTGATGATCCTTTTTATTGCAAATGCGGAAATACAGTTGCGTGTCGTCTGCATATGAGTGATAGAGCAGTTTTTGGCTGCTAATGATTTCAAAAAGAGGACGAAGATAGATGTTGAATAACACCGGCGACAGAGGGGATCCTTGAGGGACTCCGCACGTTAATGTGCGTTTTTCGGAAGTGAAAGGTCCTAACTTCACTATTTGCGATCGGTTTTCCAAAAAAGAGGAGAACCAAGATAAATCGTCTTCTGCGACTTTGGCTACTTCAGCTAGCCGAGTCAGTAAAAGCTTGTGGTCTACAGTATCGTAGGCTGCGCTTAGGTCCAACAGAACCAGAAGACAAGATTCTCCTTCGTCTGCGGCCTCAAGAGCGTCGTCCCATATTTTGAGCAATGCGGTTTCCGTCCCGTGCCCGGGCCGGAATCCCGATTGAAATGGATCAAGTAGGTTGTGGGTATCTAGATGCTGTTGCAGCTGTTGTACCACTACTTTTTCCATTACTTTTGAGAGTATGTAGCGCAAGTCAAGATTAAAACACCAGACAACGATTGCAGACACTAGAAATGTAATCCTTTCTCCAAGCATGCTTCCAGTGGCTGATTCTTTGTCATTGTAAACCTCCCAATGCACAGGAATAGCAGAGAGAAGCCCAACATTTTGGTAATAACGGATACTGGTGCAACTATTCCTACAGATAGATAAATGCAGATATTGGTAATTATAATATAAAATATACTATGTAATTTGCGCTACATATTTTATCAGAGTAAGAGAGTGATGGGCCAAATAATAGTCCAGAGTAATGTGTTGATAAGTGGCATAGGACAGACATAGCAGAACACATATGTGCACACAGAAGAGCTAAGCATGTAGTGTTACATACCTCTTTCCCAGGTTCCCCATCTAATCCTGTCTCACCCTAATGTAAAACACAACAAAAGATGTTTCCAATTAAAAAATATAAAACTGATATTACAGTGTGTTAGAGAGCTAAAACGAATCTATACCCTACAGCAGAATGTCAGGCAGATTTAAAATGTACACCTTAATGTATCTCTGTATTCGTTAATACATCATTAAATGTAATCTTTTTTGATATTATACAGAGAGACATATTGCAATAGAGGATATGGGGAGAAATATAGGAGAGTATGGGCAAACTGGATAGAGAACTCTACAACAGCATCAGGATAAAGGGGGAACCAGGGTAATTATCACACCGTTGGGAGAGTGGGGAAGGGTGAAAGTAGAATGTGTTGTGTTGTACGGGATGGAAGGATGGTATGGATGTTTTGGAGATTTAAAAAGTTAATGTTAATACTATTGAAGTAAAGGTAATTTAAATATAATGTATATGTATGATTTTATTTTTGTATGGAAAATGAGAAAATTTAAATAAAGAGATTTAAAAAAAAAAAATGTAATCTTTTTTAAATGTGAGCAGCACGAATACCTGAATTTAATGTGGTATCAGCCTGTTGCAATTACCTGTATTGCCGCATTCACACGATCGGAATTTCCGCTAACAAACGTTCGATGTGAGCTTTTGGTCAGATATTCCGACCATGTGTATGCTCCATCGGACATTTGCTGTCAACACGAACAATGATCATGTGTACGCGGCATAAGGCTCGATTCACACCTATGCATGTTGGTTTTGAGCATTTTTGCACTGCTTTTTGCGATGCTTGCTGCGTTTTTCGATACACGTTTTTTTCCGCGATTTGCGTTTTTTTTTTATTATTTTTTTTTTTACATTTCCTTTAACAACCATCTATAAACAGGTTAAAAAAGAAAACGCAAACCGCAAATCGCGGCAAAATCGCGGTACTTGCGTTTTGGATGCAGGTCCATTGAATTCTATTATATGCAAAACGCTGCTTTTTGCAGGAAAAAAAGTCCCTGACCCTTTCCAAAAACGCAGAGGCACAAAAAAGCATTGATGTGAACATGTTTCATAGGAAACCATGTTAAAAAATTTCCCTGCATTTCTGGAAAATGCAAAATGCATCAAAAAACACATTAGTGTGAATGGAGCCTAAAACTGGAAAGTGTAAAATCATGATAGCCAATCAGCTTCTAACTTCAGCTTGTTAAATTATGCTTTGACCATAAAACCTGGAATCTGATTGATTTCTATGCAGAGCTGCACCAGATTTTGCACTCTCTGGTTTTAGTAAATCAACCCGAGTGCAGGAAAGATTAGCTCACTAGTGTACTGCTTCTCTTTTCACTGTCCAGTCACAATTTTCATACAATTTTCCTTTGATTTACCTTCAACTATGTAGTGCAAGGGCCTGCCTAATTGGATACAATTGAAAGTGTTCTTTAGTTTTGACCTCATATTATATGTTGTTTGGTTTATCTAAAAGAAAATTGTACATGTACGGCCATTCTAAAGCTGGATACACACTATACAAATTTATTTAGATTTTTTCCTTTAGATTTACCAAAACCATATAATTTGAGGTCAAAGATTTAAGTGGCTGTAAACCCAATTAATGAAATTTGAACTGGGCACATATTTCTGCAGTGTTTTCTTATCTCTTTTCAAAGATCTAAGTTCCGTAGCTCTCTCCTGACCTGTTCCTCTATTATCAACCTGATAACTCCTGCCAAATTCTCAGACACATCAGATAAAAGCAGCCTAAGGCCTCGTACACACGATCAAATCTGTCTGCTGAAAACGGTCTGCTAGACCGTTTCAGCAGACAGATTCTATCGTGTGTACGGGCAAACAGACGGATTTGGCCACCCGACGGATTGGAAAGCATGCTTACCAATCTGTCGGCTGGGAACCCGTCCGCCCGACATGTCTGCTGGTTAGTACGCTAACCAGCAGACATGTCTTCTCGCACACCCGCCGAATGGTTTCGACGCATGCGCGGAAGTGTTTTATTTTCTGGTGCGGTGACGTGGCGGCGTCAACGTCACCGCCACGTCACCGCGCCGTCTGGCGGTGGGGATTTTGGTTTGATCGTGTGTACACGATCAAACCAATATGTCCCCAGCAGACAGATTTGTTCAAATCGGTCGGCCCGACCGATTTGAACAAATCTGTCTGCTCGTGTGTATGGGGCCTAACATTTCTGTCTGGGGAGGTTGGCCCTGTTACAAAACACATCTGAGAGTCTCTGCTTATGTGGAGAGGAGGTGTGTGTCTTTCCTCCAATCAGCAATTTTAGCTATCTTGACTGTATGCCCAGACATCACACTCGGTGTTAAACAGAAAGAGAAAATTTCCTAACACTATCTGAACAGTATATAAAGGTGAAGACAGCAGATATGGATGTAAAACCTATGTAGGGAGATTTGTTTAATCTCTGTGTATCATCTGAGGCTGTTCACTTCACTGGGTGTATGGGGGGTTTACATCCACTTTAAAAGTTTCAATTTGTATGCAATCAGGCAGGCCCTTGCACTACATGGTTTTGTTAAATCTAAAGGAAATCAGACAAAAAAGTTGTATAGTGTGTATGGGGTCTTAAGCCTCGTACACACGATCAGATTTTCAACGACTGTTCGTAATTTTTTTGTGGCATGCTAGTCTCATATCGAAAGTGAAGAGGTTACTCACCATACAAAAATTCTCATATGACAGAATACAACGTCAGAAGTGACGTAATGTATTGAATAGTTTTGTATGTATACTTTTGTTTCTGAGCATGCATAGTCTTGCTCTTATGATTTTTTATGTACGAAAACTGTACTAATTATACGAAAATCGGACGTTGTTTTCATATCCGACAAAAATTTTATAGTCTGGGCATCCAGCCTTTGTTGGACAAAAAAACGTAATCAGCTGTTGAATTCACCGTACTAAAGATCCGAAAATCGGCAGATCGTTCGTCGGACAAAATTTTACTGATACAGATAGAATCAGGTCTTCAGTCCTGCCAGTTGTGTAACACTCAGGACTGGATACACAGAAACACAAATTTGTTGGCAGGTAAAATAGCTCTCTATTTTTCAGTATGTTTATCTTTGCTTGGAATTAGGCCTTAAAAATAATTCATTATACTGTACTTAAAGCGGATCTGCAAATGTGCCTAGGCATTCCTGAGAGCAGAGCTCAAAGCTATATGTACAGTGGTAAGCTGTAAATAAATCTTGAAGGAGTACAGCGGGTAGCTGTAAGTAAAGCTTGAGGGATCCAGAGGGTAGCTTTGAGTCTGAGGAACCCAGCGGTTAGAGGCGGGTGAAGCTTTAAGAATGCAGCAGGTAGCTGGGAGCTAAGCTTGAGGATCTACAGTGGGATACTGTGAGTTGAGCTTGAAGATACAGTGAGTGAAGTCCTTGCCATAGGAGACAAGATACAGATCACTGCATTCAGCTTAAAGGCCCTTTTTCTGTATTGCTGTCTTCCTATTTCTATTTTTGTCCAAGGAGTCAGGCAAATGCAATAGCAGCTTGGCAAAGGGTGTCCTGTGCCCTAACCCCCTCTCTCACCGTTCCTGTGAAGAGAAATAAAGCTCTTTGTTTATTTTTAAAAGTGACTGGTGTCCATCTTTCCACCCTGCACTACACCCACCATGCCTAGTAACCCACACCCTGATGAGGAATGTCAGCTCTTCCTGACAGGTTGGGGGGGGGGGGGGGCACTACATGTGTTTTTATTTTTGTTCATATTTCTCTTTGTTTTGCTGTTTTGTAGCCATTGATTGGTATTTGATTATGTTTTCTGCTTAAAACAAAGGTATAGTGGTACTTACAGCTGGTCCAGGATGTCCTGGGCCTCCTGGTTCTCCTGGAGTACCCATCATACCCCGTTCACCTGGGGAGCCTCTTTCACCTTTCAAACCCTATTATAAAATAAACTCAGATAGGTTATTGTGATAATAACATGCAGTATTATATATTTTTTAAAACATATGACTTTAATAAAGCCTCACAAGTCCAGGGGGTCCAGGTGGGCCTGGTTGTCCTGGGGTTCCAGAAGGTCCCTAAAAAAGATACCAACAATATTTTATGCTCTATAGTAAGTGTGCCAAACCAGCATAAATAATCTTTCTATACTTACAATGTGTCCCGGAGGACCTGGACGTCCTTGTGGGCCCATAGGACCTTGATCACCCTAAATCATTGAAAAACAAATTAATTGGAACTTTGGACAGAACATTAGGTTTTTAAACTACTGTTTTTCTTCTAAGGCTTTTAGTATCAGTAAGTTGTGCCACAAAATTTGGGGAAGATAAAAAGCTGTAAAACCACCTTCTAACTATAATTCATAGCATTGCACTATTATGGGAGAGGGCTGGTCATTAAGACAACATGGCTGATGATGTAAGATTTCAGTTGTGAAACATATCCTTTAGAAACTGAATTAGTGGCTTAAAGTTCACCAACCTCTGCTCCTGGCCGACCAATACTTCCTTGTGGTCCTGCAGGTCCACAGTCTCCCTGTGACAGATAGTTAGCAATTAGAGCTTGTTCAATGGGTATTTTCTAAGTTGTTATAATAAACAAATGTAAAATTGTTATACCTTTTGTCCTGGTAATCCTGAATGTCCAGTTTTTCCTTTAAATCCCTGGTTTAAAACAAAATGTTATAAAAGCTCCAACAAATATCCAAAATGCATTAATGCAGTAAATCTGTTTTCAAGGATAAGGCCACTAAACATGGAACGGTAACTAAAGTATCCGTGTATAAACTGTGATCAGCGGTGATCCCAAGGATCACCGCTGATCACAGTCCATTAACGGTTTATGAAACAGAGATGATTAGGGAGAACATGTTTTCCAACGATGATCTCCACACACTGAAAGGCTGTTATTGTCTGACACAGAAACGGCCAGTTTATGAAGCTGCGATCTTAGCACTTCACTGGCGATCTGAGTCAGAATTCACACTTCCTGATTCACCATCTCAGAGCTGGTGAATTGGGGAGTGACGAGACAATCCCGGGGAAGGAGGAAGATTTTTGACTTTCTCCTACCTTGTTCAGACCCCCCCCACCCAAGCCACTACCATGCCCTCCTGCTATGTCTATATATATATATATATAACTTGTGTGTATATATATATATATATATATTTATAATGTATGTGTATATATATATATATATATATATATATATATATGTATATATAATGTGTGTGTGTGTTTATATATGTGTATATATAGTGTAGGAGGACAGATATTTTGTTAACTGGGTGGGTGGTGTCTTCCAGGAATGTCCATGTACTGAGCAGTGATAATTTGTTACTGCTTTATAAACGGACATCTCTATTATAGTCAATTTACAGTACTGTAATCTCGTAAAGTCTCATTCTCCACTGTTTGAAGCATTTGTAGATTGCTTTACTCCTCAATAGGAGAAGTAAACTATACGGCTTCATGAGCTGGCATCCAAAGGAGAACGATCTCCTCTGTGAATTCTGGAGAATGGAGTAGTAAAAGATTTTCACTGCTTCATAAACGGACACCTTCATGAGATTGGGTTGCAATATAGCCGTAGGAATACAATATATATTATTGTTTTCACTCACTGGGATCCCTTTCATTCCTGGAGTCCCTGGTGGACCTGGTTCTCCCTGCACATAAAAGACAAAAAAGATGTAAAACATAAAATACTTAAAAAAAAATATAAAAAAAAATACCATACTGTATATACAGCAATATAAAACACAAACAAAGCACAAGGGCCAAAGTAAAAGACTTATTAAGACTAATTTTCCATCCTTTTTCTTTCTTTTATTGTTTTATCTAATCTATTGCACAGTCAGCACATACAATTAAATTGCAGAGTGCATTTAAACTAATGCTACATGATTATAGACATTAAATACACAGTGACATTGGGATGAAGAAAAGTGTGACAGTGTTTCAAGCAAAGTGATGACCATAGAACAGGGGTGTCAAAGTTAATTTCATTGGGGCCACATCAACAGGGTTTAGATGTGTGCTACTTACAGAGTGCAATCCTCAGGAGTGCGTTGCATACAGAGTGCAGAGTTCGGGGTGTGCCCCAACCCCCCTCCCTCAATCTTCTTTGCACCTCTCTCCTACCTGGTCCGGCTCTAGTACCTTCCTGTGTAGGTGGCTCCAGTACCTCCCTGTATAGATGGCTCTACTACCCATGTATTCGACTTTAGTACTTGCCTGTGTAAAAAAACTCTGCCTCGCCTTGAAGGGAGATCATTCTCTCTTTAAGATTCTGGAGGTCTGTTGTCCCCGCCATGCACTGCCATGAGTGCGTGCAGGGATCTGTTAGATTCGGGAGCTATTGAGAGCAAAGCTGTCCCTTATAAACACAGAAGGCTTCTGTGTTTATAGGCAACAGGAGAGAGTGGAGGGTGCGTGCCAGAGCTGGTGGGAGCAGGGGGTAAGTGCCAGAGCTGGTGGAATAGAGTTCTTTCACATTTAGGCTTCAAAACTGGGTGTGAGGGGCATATGACAAGGCTTGGTTGGCCTTGTGTTTGACATATGTACCATATGTGCAATGCATAGCCAGTCTTGTTAGGTAGCATTAATTCTTATGTCAACAGAATAGCCATGGAAATTATTTAAAATGTTTCTAATAAATAATAGGAAAGTTGGTTCATACATACCCGAGATCCCGGCTTGCCATCCTTTCCATCTAGTCCTTCAATTCCAGGGGGACCCTGACAAAACATACATAAGCAGTATGTAACAGGTTTCTAAAAAAAATATTATAATAAAATCAGTTTTACAAGTGGGTAATACTCACTTGCATTCCAGGTGGTCCAGGAGTACCAGGGGGACCTGAAAGTCCCGGAGAGCCACGTAGTCCTTCAGCACCCTGCAAAACAGAATTATCATACATATGTTTAAACACAAATGTTAAAATCTGATTTTTTGACTAGAAAATTACTTATAATACCCTAAACAATATATATTTTTTTAAAAGCAGGGGTCCTCTAGAAAAAAAAAAAAGATGGTATCTGCATTTATTTACCATATTTTGCATGATTTGTGAAACTGCTTTACAAAACAATATTTTTAGTAAAAAAAATACACTAAAATTATTTTACACAATAAACACAATACAATATATATTTATGGTCGTGGCCCTCTGACCGAGAGTGATGTGGATCACATAAACACGCGACAAGACTTACAATATAAATAGACCTGAAGTGTGCCTTGGTGGTCTGGTCAGTATGCCAAGAAAAGGGGGCATACCCAAAGTAAGTAATGAGTAGTTAATTGAAGAAGGATATGCTGAGAAGTGCCCTGAAAAAGGGAAGGGCGGGAGGGTGTCGAATGCGATTGAATGCGCAGACTCACGGACATGAGGTGAGCTGGGAAGAGTCGGCCCAGTGACGTGTAGTACTGCACACTGGACTGACAAAGAGCATGTGTGAGTGGGCTGCTTAAATACCCTCCGGGCTCCTCCAATAAACTCAGGCCACCATACTGGCCTTCTTATATATATATATATATATATATATTAGCAAAATAACAGATAAGTCTGTGTCAAGTAAATAGATACCACCCCTGTCTGTGGTAAATGATTTGTCTTAACCCTATAACTGCCACTTTGTCTGAAGAAGAACTGTAGTCAAATACACAGAATAAAAAAAAAAAAAACAGAATGCAGTTTAAACATTTTAAAGCTCAATTAGGAATTAGTATTTTTTTAAACTTTGCTTTTTCTATGTAAAACTGCATCTTTTCCTTACTGTTTTTGTGAGCAGTCATGTTTACTCTGGGCAAATAAGGCCCTGGCTGCCGTATTCTGGCAATAGTCATGTTGCTCCGCCTCGTCAGCCCAGTAAAAAAGCGCAGTAAAAGGGCTCCCGGTCACGCATGTGCAGTATGTGCAGAACTTTCAAATCCGATGTTTACAGGGTACTATAGTAGCAGACGTTCACGCTCCTGTTATAGCAACTTCACACAAAGGGCTTGGAAAGGCACAGATGGATGGATCCCTGCATGTCTCTTCCTATCTCCTTCATCTGGCCCTTCAGCCATCCTCAGCACTCCTCTCATTGCCTATGGCCCTCATCCACTCTCCCTGTTCCCTATCCACTGCTAGCAATTTCTCACTAGAGTGAGAAAAACAAAAATGGACTCCTGGGATACCTGACGATTCAATCCCGGTAGTCAGCACAAATGCACTGCACCTAGGCGAATTACAAGCACAGAAAGCGGAAGTAAGGGAAATAAGGTAGTTACTGGCACCAACTTAACTATTACTTTCCAAAGTTAATACAGCAAGGGCAGAACATTAACTAGAAAGAAAATTAAAATAATTACTGAATGTCCCCTTTAAAGTAAGTTAAAAAATAACAGACTTAAAGCTGAGTTCCACCCAAAGGTGGAACTTTCGCTCATCTGATTCCTCTGATGCCACAATTGCACCTTTCAGGGGGAGGGGGGACAGGATACCTGTCTTTAACAGGTATCCTTTCCTACTTCCGGGAGTCTGGGCTGCAGTCCGTGACGTCACCGCGGGGCTCCCTTCTCCTCCCTCGGCCACCGGCCGAAAGGCTACTCTGCTGGGCTCCCTCACCCACAATGGTGGCGGCAGCACCCGACAGCTGATGGAAACATCAGCTGCTGGTGCCGACATCGCTGGACACCAGGACAGGTAAGTGTCCTATTATTAAAAGCCAGCAGCTGTAGTATGTGTAGCTGCTGGCTTTTAAATGTTTTTTTTTTTTTTTTTTTTTTTTGTGTGTGTGGAACACCACTTTAATGGCTGGATTACCAGGTGACAATAAAGAAAAAAAGTAAAAAAAAAAAGAAGAAAACAAATACAGCCTCCACATCTAAGAACTGGTAAGCTGCAATTTAATAAATGTTTGTTTTTGGGTTTAATATTACTTTTATTGTATATGGTGGGTAAAGTTTAAATATATATCTATTTGTTATTTGGGCTGATTTGTATATCTGTTTTCTGACATTTATTTATGTATTGTCGTCTATTTTCAATTTTGAAGGCTCTGTTCATATGATCTTTGTATATGATGCAGTTTGTGCTTGGATCTATAAAAAACATATTTAGTAAATGTTTTTAATACTATTATTTAACGTCTTTGCAATGTTGTAAGCAATGTGAGAGTGTGATTTTTTGATTAGTAACCGTGGTTTCAGTTCCCTGGAAATAGGGAGTGTGCATTTGAATAAAAGGAGATTATATTTTCCAATAAATCACTCTGCAAAAAAGGCCCGGGTGGGAAGTTGTTAAATAATATAACTGAAAAAAGGTACAGAAAGTTCTTCATCAAAGGTTCGACGAGTGGATGGAGGAGAGTAAGGCACCAATGGTAAGTAGAACAGAAATGATAAGCCAGGAACATGGCAAATGTCACAGTGCAGAGTAAAGCCTCGTAAACATGACACAATTGTTGGCAGGGGATTGTCTGTTGACAGACTGTTGTCCTAAAATCTGACCGTTAGTACGCTCCTTTTGACAATTGTTGTCCAACATTCTACCCACAAATGCCAACAAATGTTGGATGACATGCTAGTAAATTTTAGGCGGACATGGTCAGTTGTCAGATTTTCTGATGATCAGTACACAAGTCCGTTACACAAAAGTTAGAAGTACAAACACGCATGTTTGGAATCAATGATCACCAAACACAAAATTAGCAGAGAGGGGCCCAAAGGGAGGCGCTCAAGAGCTGAAATTCCTGGTAGTACATCACTACGATCGTGTTTGTTGGCCAAAAATTGTGTACCGTTGGTATGCAAGACAAGCTCCAGGCACACGGCCTAAAGACAAAAATCTGACGATCACTTGCCCAACAATTGGATCGTGTGTACGAGGCTTAAGACTGGGCTTCATTGAGGAACAGAATGACAATTTAGCAGCTCTGGATTTTGCCAAAATGACTAGTCTGTTGCAGAACATTTGTGCAATAGAGTGAGCTTCTGTGGGCTGCTCATTTTTAACAAGAGAGAATGGAACGTAAGTATGTCCTTCCAAGAGAACTGGTTGCTTTATCGCACAAGGGCAAAGCACGGGTTACATTCAAGCTAAGTATTTGTCAAAGTTTGAAAGATAAGATTAATGAAAAATGAAAACTTTACTTTTTCTGCCGGAGGCCCAGGTGGTCCTGTTGATCCTGGCTTTCCTGCGAATCCTGGGGATCCCTGAAAAAAATTTTTTTTTAGATTTACAAACCTGCAAACTTACTAAGGTAAGACCCTACTTAAAATGTTTGTAGAATTGAAGTATTAGTGACTACATGACTATATGTGAATGTATGACTATGCAAATATCTGAACCTTATATGGAAAACGGCTTCATATCCTGGAAACAAGATATCTTCCTTAATATACATATTACAAATTACTTATGCAACTAAATAATATGAATAAAAGATACTAGTCCTCATATTTAATATGTAGATTAAGTACAATTTATGCAGCATTTTACAGCATATAAGCACATGAGGCAAATTTAAAGAGCAGTGCACAGAATAAAAATATGCCTCAAAGCAACAAAATTTTAACTTTTATCAGTATGGGGTACTGAGAAAAATGATTATCGTTAATCAATTTTTCCTACATGTACTTACTGGGGGTCCAGGAAATCCGGGTGGTCCAGGAAATCCCTTTAGGATAAATCAAAATAAATATAAATGCGACTTAAAATAAAATGCACAAGTGCGGCTGCTAGCCTGACCATATTTGAAATAGCAGACTTGAAAATATTTTTACTTTCTGCAGATGTTGTTTCTTTGTATTAGCACAATGAAAGTGTGTATGAGCCACTACTGATATTAAAAAAATATCTTACATTCCCAAAAAAAGTGCAAATTTTTCATCTGGTTATCAACCATTTTAGGGTAAAAGAGGCTTTATCAAAGTGTGTCTAGAATGTTTTTCAATGAAACTACAAAGCATTTGCTGTCTCTTTCTAAGGTCAAAACTTATGCCTAGTACACACGTACGGGTTTCCCAGCGGACTTTTTACCGCCAGAAAAACCGAGGGGAAAACCAAGAACCTTGCTCGGTTAATTTGTCTCCTTATACATGGCAGGGTTTCCCGACAGGCAAACTACCATGAGAGCTTTGTTCGGGAAACCCAGCTGTGTGTATGCTCCACTGCAGTCTTTTTCCATAGGAAAACTGCCGGCTTGAAAACCGCCGGGAATCCTGGTGGAAAACTGCAATGCAGCATACACATGGCTGGTTTTCCGGGCCAAAAGCTCTCATGGCAGTTTTCCCAATGGGGTGTGTACGAGGCATTAGGGCTCATACACATGACCATCAAACAAGAAGAATACTGTGTATTAAAGTGTATGTAAACCCAAATTTATTTTTTTGGTATGTTTGGCAACATTTCACTGTATATAATATGTTTGTGATTCTGTTGCAAAGTTTCTTACCTAGAGATTCTGCCAGTAACATAATGTTTTGCTAGCTTGCTGCACATTTTCACTGTCAAGCTGTACACTTGCACAGCACTTGAAGCACAACTTCTAGTTGACACTTTTCCAATTTGTAGAAAATGTGCATGGCAAGTCTCTAGCAAGAGCAAAGTTGCAGTCTACAGCAAGAGCTCTGCAAGTCACAGTGACCCCTGTGGTGGGATGACAATTTCCCAACGTAACTGAACCACAACTTGTAGCAGATTGCAGAATGTTTGCAAAAAAAAATTGACCTAGAGTAATGCAATGTGCACTTGCTACAATCGCACAACAAACTTGTGAGGCCTGGCAAGTCTTGCTATCTGGGTACTACAGTGATCGCTGCTGTCATTCAAATCCTATGCTGAGCACCTGTTCTGCTTCATAGTAACAACAGGGGGTTGCTCCTTCAACACAGGTGATATTCCACAGAGTTTTTTGAAGTTGAGGTGGAGAATGTGACATCGCTGCCTCACTTCTCCACCTCGTCCAAGCTGGACCAATTTAACTAATAAAACCCATATCTGGATTTCAGCTTTAAGATTGATGAGCAGAAAAAAAAAATCTGCAGCACAAATCTCAGAAATCTTTCAGGTAACTAAGTTTATATCATTAAACTGCATATTGAATTTCTAAAAAGAGTTCAGAAAGAGAAATGTCTACACCAGGAGTACAATCTAAGGTCTTGTCAATTTTTGCAAAAAGCAATGAATTAAGCGCCATGTACGATAAGCTTTAAGGTTATAAACACTAAATATTTCCAAAGTATGGGCATGATTAGGGCACTCCATTAAGCAACAATAAAACTTTTCATTGTTGGTGACTCACCTGATCACCTTTTTCTCCAGACTTTCCTGACAGTCCTCTCTCTCCTCTTGGACCCTAAGTTAGTGAAAGCAAGTGATAATATCAAGAGACAGTTAATTACAAGTCAACTCAATGAGATGTTGCTGAGCAGGCACTTACTGAAGGGCCGGCAGGTCCAGGGACACCAGGAATACCAGGAGGACCCTTACACAGTAAGATAAACAGAATGTTAAGCCTTTATTAACTACAACATTTATTTTATCTACCCTTCAGATAACTGTACTGGATTTTTACAGTATTTTTCATACCATCCTGCAAAAATAATGCACAACATGTTCAATTCATTAAAGCGGAGTTCCACTCATTTTTTAAATGTCAAATCATTGTCATGCACATCCAGAATGCTATTATAAATGGCAAAATGTTTTAATTTTTTTATTTGTAAATACCTTATTTACAATTATTTTCTGCAGCACTTCCGGCTGCGGGCGCCTAAGCAATTTTGTCACTAGGTGATTCGCATGGACTCCTGGCATATCGGTGTCATATATCCATGGAAATCGCCTAATACCAAATTATTTCCAAACTGGAAACCTCCGATTGACAGGTTGCTATAGCAATAGGGCGGGGGCTTCTGCTGACGCTGCCATTGCTATGGCAACCTGTCAGGAAGAAAGAGCACTGCGCAGTGACATTACTGCCCAGGTGCGAGATCGGTAGATGCATGCTGGGTAGCCAGCTGCACTGAATCCCGGCAATGAATACAAGAGCTATTCGGATGCCAACAGCAGAGATTGACCCTGCCCGAGATCAGTTTAGTTTTGCATGATTTAAATATTAAATAAAAGGACCACATTAATGACATTATGTAACGGTTGCAGTTGAAGTGGACACAACTACGGCGGAGTATTGAAAAAAATGTTTTATTGGGGGACTGGAACTCCGCTTTAAGCTATAACGTATATGTTATTTGGCATAATGACTGATATGTTCAGCCATGCTGAACATTACAGTCAATAAAGCAAATAACACATACTGTATGTTTCCACTTAGTGAATTGAGCCTAATAAAGCATGGTATGTTCAGCAGGGTATGGCAATTTCTGACATACTACAACACAAATATTCAAATTAGTGTGCAAATGGCAATAGAAAACTAAGATATACTGTATATACACAACTCTAGGTTCATATGGGAACTACAAGGGTAATAAACCTTATATTTCAGACATTAAACTTGCAAGTTTTTGAGAGCAAAACTTTAGACTTTATCCAGAAAGTTTTTGTCTTAACTCACCGACTCTCCTTTTTCACCGCTTGGTCCACTGTACCCTCGTTCACCTTTAGAACCCTGAAAATAATACATATATTCAGTAATCAAGCACATCATTGAACATGTTCTCATATACGTATACATCCCTCCTATACTGCACATTAATTTAATACAATTACTCACGGGGAGTCCTGGGGGACCAAGAGCTCCAGGATATCCAGGCAGACCAGGAGGCCCCTAAAGCACATAGACAAATTATAAGCATACATTACGTAAATAGATCTAAATATTTAACAATTGTGTTAGCCAATCACTACTTTCTGAATGAGTTATGGAAGATAGATTTTTTTTCTCAATTATTCTTAAAATAAAATAAAATTGTTGGAAAGAAAGAAAAAAAACACCACCCTCAATTGTCCATATGATATGTATTTAGAAAGAGTTTTAAAAGGGGTGAAGAAAATCTCTATGAACTCCATATGTGAGAACTCAGAAGAGTTCACAAAAATACTGTATAAAAGGCTGACATGCGGTGAAATCTGTTGACATCTATCTGAACTGAAACCGAAATGCCTGCTTTGCATAGACATGCTTTCACAATGCCTGAAATCTCAATTTGTCTGACAACTGTCATACCTGCATTAGCTGCTGTGCTTGACAAACCATTTACAGTCTATTGTGCTTGACAATCAGCGTGAACACATTATTCAATAAGCTTAAGTATAGCTGAAAACTGTGATAGAGAATTTCTCTGCATGGCTCCTTGTGCTTTATATCCTCTATCTCTGACAACTTCCATGCTAAGTGATATTTATCTAATGCCACCATCATTATTTATAAGAAGTCGTATTACAAAAAGACTAGGCTGTAAACTAATTCATTTTATTTTCCAATGAAACTGTGAAACACAAACAGGCCATGCATAATCTATTCAAATAAAGCAAACTCTGTCCATGGAAATTGAATCCACTTGGGTCATTAGGTCATCAATGACAGAATTATATAACAGTAAAATCATTTAGTAAACATTGAAAATGTTAGTTGCTTTCCTTTAGGCTACACATGGAATGAAATGGGTTCTAGTAAATATTTTCTGGCTTATTTCCACTATAATCTGAATTAATGATGCTACTAAAGCATTACTTTGCAAGTAAAATATAAAAAGGCTATAAAATGAAGAATTTTAATATTTGCACTATATTGAAGTAGTGCTCAAGTAAGGGATTTTCAGACACTGCATCCCCTGCAGAAATGCAAACAATAAAAGTGTTTTACTACTTTAATTATGTTTAGGGATTTGGAGAAGTTACTCCACATAAACATAATCATGAGTGATTGGACATGCACAGGGTGAATGAGTTATACACAATTAATGCATATAAGAAACTCATTCAATTGCCCCTACTCATGTTAAATGTATTATTCAGCTATTCATATATACACTTTTAAAATGTAAAGATTTTAAAGTTTTAAATAATGTGGGAAAAGGGTGAATCTGCTGTTGGTATGTTCATTGATGATATTTTTTCTATGAGCTTAACTTCCACTGTTTCCTATTTGGAGGGCAATAAAGTGTGCTGAACTTTCTATTTTCCCTCTTTGGAGTGCATTCTACATACACTTTCTTGGCCAATCCACTAGGTCTAGCGACAGATTCATTGGCTGATACTCTTTATAGCTATAATACATATGAAGAATGCATCCAATTGAGTGGAAACAATAAATTCAGCTCAGAACATTGTCCTGGATAATAGTGAAAAAAAAGTAAGGAAAAATCTTGTCAATGGGACACAGGTGACATTGTACACTGTCACTGACATCATTTCAAATCCTCACCCATTCAATTCAACATTACAAAAACAGTTCTCAAGTTCCACTTTAATGCCTTTGTTTAATGTTTAAAATGCACCAAAGGACACATTTTGAAGACAAAGTAAAGATAAGCCATACATTTTTGTCTTGTATTCACTGTTATGTGGGTGACAATGGTCACCAGTTGGGAGCACTGCTCAGCATGTTTGTCATCATGAGAACTCTTAATAACCTATAAGTCACATCTACAGTGAAGCACATTAAAGCCTCATATCAGGCCACAAATGAACCAGTGATAGATTTTAAGGGCACATACAATAACTAGTTTTAAACAAGAAAATCCAGGCAAATTTATAGAGTTAAACTCCATGCTATTGAATAACAGACTTTACCTCCCTTTTTAAGTTCCTAGTTTCTATCAAAACTATGAAAGTCGCCACATGCTGTATAAAACAAAGTATGGGTTGGAAGGGAATATGCAAAATAAATAGAGCAACTAATAATAAAACTCCATTACAGGCATACCCCACTTTTAAGTACACAATGGGGTTTATTTACTAAGCTGGAAAGTGCAAAATCAGGCTCACTTCTGCATAGAAACCAATGAGCTTCTAACCAGCTTGTTCAATTAAGCCTTGTAATAAAACCCAGAAGCTCATTGGTTTCCATGCAAAAGTGAGCCTGATTTTACACATTTCAGCTTTAGTAAATAAACCCAATTGTCTACTTAAAAGCAGGGTATGCCTGTACACACAGTCCATAAACCGTATCATAATCACATCACCATAATGACACACGTGAAGAAATGTCCAACTCTCCAAAAGTGCTGTGCATGCTTCTACCAAACGAGTGAACTGAATACTCACTCATAAGAAAGGTCAAATATCACTTAAGATCTTTCCCAGGGCAATAGCTGGAATAAGATCACCAAATAAGCTTACTTATATCACCCCCTAAAGGTCCTCCACCAGCTTCAGAAACTACTTGCTCTCTTATCAAAAGGCATGGGTATACGTAGAATACAAAAGAGGAACCGTAGTGCTCTCCACATATAAAACGATTTATTCTAGCCCAGTATACAAAGTAAAATGTCAGCAATGCATGCACTAGTATACAGCCATGTGTTCACCAGCTCACCACAAATAACTCCCAAAGTTGGCTACAGGATTACACTACAGGCTCAGCTCTGTGAGCGCGATCCTGTGTTTGGATTTCCGAAAGTAGGTACTACTAAAGAAGTCCAATCAAAGGAAATAATGTGTATAGAGGGTACAGACGAGCCTATGACGTCATCCTGTGGCCATCTTTGAGAGTTATGTGTGGTGAGCTGGAGAACACATGGATGTATACTAGTACATGCATTGCTGAATTTTACATTTGTAAGTGTTTTCAATTTACTAAGCTAGAATAAATTGTTTTATATGTGGAGAGCACTATGGGTCTTCTTTTGTATTTTATGTATACCCATGCCTTTTGATGAGTGGTATTGTTAGGTATAACAGAGAAAGTAGTTCCTAAAGCTAGTGGAGGACATTGAGGGGGTGATATACGTGAGCTGATTTGGTGATCTAATTCCAGTTATTGCCATGGGAAATATCTTAAAGTGTGAACCTGAAAAAAAATGTTTTAATGAAGACTTCTACCTGGTAAAGTAGAGGATGTCAAGTCACCTGTGCCCAGTCTTGCCACGAAGAGTTAATACAGCTCTGAGCAATCCTCTTGTCTTTTTTTAGTAAGATAAAAAACGACACACACAGATAAGTTTGTGTCACCACATCCCCCACTGCTGTGACTGACATCTCATTTCTTAATCTCCTGCATGGTTTGAGAGAGCATTGAGTGTGTTACAATTCCAGCTTCAATTGCCCCCCTTTCTTCTTCAGCTCTCCCAGGATTGGCTGCTCCACACCTCAACATGATTGGGCATGCTGAAGTCATGTGGTGCCTTTCCTGAGTTTTGACTGGATGTTACACAAAATTCAGGAATGTAGAGGTGGGCGGTGAGTCTTGTGACATCATGACTCCGCTCAGGCAAAGAGACCCACCCACTGATTCCAGAGTTTTGCAGGGTTCCTACTGCTGAAGAGGGTGACATGTTGTTTGACCTGTCTTATAAGGTCAAACATTGAGGTCACTCAGTTCAGCATTCAACTCACTAATTTGGTGGAGGCACTTTTGGAGAGTTGGACATTTCTTCACCTGTGTCACTGTGGTTTATGGACTGTGTATAATGGACATTTTTTATTAGTTGCGGTGCACTATTTATTTTGTATATTAGCTATTGAAGGGGTGCTGTGGAATAACCTGCACATTGTTTGAACAAGCAGGTATTATTTTTATTCCCTTTTTTAATATTTGTGTTTATCATTTGAGATTGCGCTAATTGTATTTACACTTATCGTGGGTTGGAAGTGACCACTCATTAAGATCAGAAAAGGAGGAGCCTTTAATATTCTTACCAGTTCTCCTTTTTCTCCATGTGGTCCAGCTGGTCCTCGTTCTCCCTGCATGCCCTTTTAGTAGATAAAAAAAAAGTTAGATCGGGTCATTACATGACACTGGGAGCAAACACCAGACACCACTGTTGCTCTGGGGCCATTTCCCAGTGTTTTGGAGCTGAAGTAATACTTACCCTATTTGTCAGAAAGATGGATATTGTTTACCATTAAACCAATACCTTCTTTTAATAAAAGCATTGACAGCATGCCGTAGATCAAAAATGCCTCCAATATGGCAAGTTTACATTTTTAAATGTTAATACATTAGGTAGACTGTTCCTTTAGATGGTAGTTGATTCTGTCATTGATCCAGAATCCTGCTGATTATTTGTAGAGGCCAAATACTACAACAGAATCTAAGCTAACTGTGGGTTATAGAGGTAAGACATTAGACATAACCCAGGAGGCAATGCGACAGTTACACAAATTGCACAATTAAATACAACAAAAGTAGATGTGAATGCCACCTGTTATAGTGACAGATGGAAAGAGGGGTGTGCATCAGGCTGCAGCTACTTTTGCTCAGTGACAAGATTTTTTTTTTTAAATCTAAAGTCTCTGATGATTAGTACATAATATATGAATACATATTAATGTAAGAATTTTCTTGGGTTACTAACAACAGATTTGTTTGTTGATCATATTCTACTACATGTATCAGAACTGAACATGTACCAATTTTAGCAACTCCAAAATCTTTGGAAAAATGTTTCTTTTCGTTTTCATTATATAAATTCTACTATTTTAGGAACGTTAGTAGCCACAGCATTAGCAAAACAAGTTTGCTTGACACAGACCCCCCACAGTGCAGAAAAAGTAACACCAAAGCGGGTAGGGTAGATGGGTCCCGCTCACCAAAACATATACAAAACATAGCTAGGGTAGACTGGAGGGTAAGTAGAATGTGTGACTAGACAACAAGGGGCTCACATTGAAAACATAAGGGTAGAATGGTTCACTTAGATTATAAGAGTGATACACACACGATACAGTGATGTAAGTTCATGTAACAGCTCTGATATGGAATTAAGCACATTTCTTAGTTATAATAGTTCTGAGAAAGTTGGGCACCAAGACAACGGTAGGTTATAAAATTACCAAAATACTATAGCTTCCTCAGAGTTTCTACAGATCTGACATATTTTTGATTTTCTGTGTAATTCTGGATTTTGCCAGCATACTGTACATCTGTATATTAGATTTATTATTATTATTATTTTCTTTACACTTTGACGCTATGGACCAAATAGATAATAAAGTTAGCTCCATGGTCTAAGTAAGCTTCATCTTACATGAGTACTTTTGATTCATAGCTATAGGATTCTAAGCTTTGGACAGTCCTGGTATTGTCTTTGCACAGAATCGAATAATCTATGCATTGCTGTAACCTACTTTCTCTTATTAAGTGCTGGTTCACACTGGTGCGATTTCTGGTGTGACTTCAGTCATACAGAATCGCTTGACAAGGGAAAATACATTATTTTTATTGGTGCCTGTTCTCATCAATGTGAATCTCTGCTGTGAAATTTTGCAAAATATTCAAATTTTGGGCTGAATTCAGAGAAATTTGAACCGGCTTTCACGGCCGGGCACTCACTGCGCATGCGCGAGCGGCGATGCGCTCCCTGAGTGGTAAGGCGATCGCCTGGGACCTGTCAAGTGTCCCAGGTGATCGCCTACAGGAAGGGGCCACCTAAGGTGATATGATGAGTCGCCTAAGCGGTCCTTGGGCGGGAGGGGGAAGTGGGACACGAAGTCCCACTCCTACTGAAGCCCCCACCCCCCCCCCAAAAAAATGACATGCCAAATGTGGCATGTAAGGGGGGCAAGGAGTGGTTTAAGCAGAAGTTCAACTTTTGGGTTGAACGCCGCTTTAAAGTGTAACTACAGCCCAAACTTTTTTCTAGATAGAGTAGGGAAGGCTTAGAATGTTTTTACTGTTTTTTGCTGTCTCACTGGGAAAGCCAAAGCTAGTTCTTTTCCCTGTCTCTCTTGAAGAGTTTGTCTCATTCCCTGTCTAAATGATGCAACTTCACAAGTACAGGAAGTGAATGGAAGTTTCCCTAATAGGACCACAGAGCAGTGAAAACCTCATGCTACCCAAATTAAAAAATGTTTGTGTTGGAGTCTTGGAGATACAATGTATTGAGAATTTCTATTTCAATCATCATAAGAAAGCAACATTAAAAGACCCCCACTGCCATCAGCCATTTCATTCTCTACCTAGAATGCCAAACTTCTCCTGCAGTGTCTTTCAGAAGAAACCAGTCATATTACACTATGGGGGAGGGTTTTTTGTTATAAGCCAGGGCCTGTTTTTCAGCTAGAGTGGATGAGCTGAAAAACAAGGGTCATATTGATAAAAGCAGTTAATCTGACATTCGTCAAACATGCACTGAAAGCAAATCTTCCTGGTGCATGTGTTTTAAATGACAGTGACTGATTCACCACCAGTAAATTTATGGTAAAAGTTACATTACCTACTCTATAAAAATGTCTACATATTTCTAAAGCTTTTACTAATGTAAGTTATTTTTTAGTTTTTTTTTTTTGTATGATGTATTGGATCTGTAGTTTTGGTGCCGAGATCTTGGTGCTTAAAAACTGATAGTTTAGGCACCCAATAGAGTAAACAGTGGTTTAGACGTCAGTCTAACGTTAGGCATTAGGTTAAGGATTGGATTTATGTTGCTAATTAGGTTTTAGGGTGTAGATTGATGGTTAACTTTCAGTGTAGATGTTACCTGCTGGTGTTAGGTAAGGGTGTATTCAAATGCACTCTCACTACGATTAGATGGAAGAACTCAAGTAGCGGTTCCCGCAATTAGCTGCAAGAGGTAGTCCCATTGAAAGCAATGGGAGGCTGCCAACTCTAGCAGCTTATAATGCCAACTCATATGTAATTACTCACACAGCAATCACATGTGAGTGATTGGCCCCCGGGAGGCAGGCTACCTGAAACCTAGGCCGATCACTCGCATGTGATCACTGCAAGAGTACATGTGAGTGGCAGTGATTAGCTGCAAGAGCTGGCAGCTTTGCATTGCTTTCAATGGTGCTACCTCTAGCAGCTAATCACAGGAACCCCCACTGGGGTTCTTGATTCTAATTGGAGGCAGGGTGTATTTGCAGGTGTGAATGCACTCAAAATGTTAAGTGATAACTTTAAAGATATAGTAAAGTTTTCCAGTAGAGTTTATGGTGTTAGGATTAGGGTTTTTAACAGTGAAAACCCTGTGCCTAGAACAAACAGTGCCAGGCTTCTAGCCCAGAAACCTAATACTAGCTTTCATGTGGCTAAATCTCTTCAAGTTTATGCACCTCTAAGTAATGTGGGAAGGTAAAATGTTTGAAAAGTTAGAATCAGGGGTCAGCTTTAGAAAGATTTTAGAAATAGAAGGGAGTCTAGATACACATAGGTGGAGGTTGTCTCACAAGTGATAAGACTTAGGGCACACAAGGGGTGAAATCTGAAGGTACATCAGGTGTGGCACAAGAGGTAGGCTTTTGGCACAGCGCTGGTGAAGTTATGTGACACATGGGGTTAAGGGTAAGGGGATCAATAAAGCGAGCAGCTGGGGGGAGGGTTACATTCTTACAGGTAATCCGGGGGAGCCAGGAGAGCCTGGAAAACCTGGGGGCCCCTGAGGGAAAAAATAGGGGTATCAAAATTCAAGACCCAATGCCAGTAGGATGAGGAATAAGAGCACCCAGAGTAAGAGAACCTGATCCTCTGGAGAAATCAGCATTAACAACATTATTAATATTGTTAGGTCACATTTTACATTTTGTTACATTTTTCACACAAAAGACAAAACTTTATGTAAAACAAAATCTGACAAAAAATATTTAGCTTTTTAAAAAAAAAAATGAAATGAACATCATTTAAGACTTGATTTTCAATATTCTAGATTCAAAGTGGGAACCTCAGTTACTACTACTACAAAAAAAACATTATTATGTTCTGGTCATGAGGCACCTTAGAATTCAGATGCATGTAATGGTATACCATATACCAGGGTTTCTCAACCAGGGTTCCGTGAAACCCTAGGGTTCCTCCAAAGATTGCTGGGGGTCCTTGAGCAATGAGCAATTTCTGCCTCTAAGATAAGTTCCCACTGACAACAATAAACCTTTGTAGCTATCTGAAAAAAGGTAATTATTCCCAATCTCCACAAATGTGAGGAGCATTCTTCCCACTGACCATCACACTAATAAGCTGTAGATATAGTACATTTTATCAGGGGTTCTTTGACATTGGAAAGTTATTTTAAGGGTTCCTCAGTGTTAAAAAGGTTGAGAAAAGCTGCCATATGCCATAGCTGAAAATTGTTGGTGCTTTGATAAAAAGAATTGTCATCAAGGAAGAGTCTGAAAGTTATCTTATGGCATTAGTTCAATGGATCAGTTCCAACTAGGCATACAAACTACTGTGCAAATATTACTTTTACACTGAACCACATTGTTCATAAAAAGGGGGGATTGTTTTCTACGGGAATAGTTACAGGTCACCCCTTGTCTCTGCCCCCTGCCCACCTCCTAGCATCTCCAATTGGTTTCATCCCCTACCCTCCTTCCAGTACTGCCCCTTTTAGAGAATACAGAACCAAGTATTATTTTTTGGTACTAAGCATTTTGTATGGAATTTGCTAATGAAAGGCAGTAAAATAGGTTCTCAACTGCCAGCAACAATAGACCCCATTCCAAAAACAATAGACCCCCCCCCCCAGCAACAATACATTTTCTCAGCAACAATACCACCCAGCAACAATAGGAAACCCCTGCAACAATAGATCCCAAAAGCTACAATAGAACCCCCAGTAACAATATACCCCCTACAACAAAATACCCCTCATCTACAATACTGTAGATCCACCCCAGCAACAATAGACTCCAACAGCAAC
The DNA here is from genome assembly GCA_029574335.1 of Rana kukunoris. NCBI lineage: Eukaryota > Metazoa > Chordata > Amphibia > Anura > Ranidae > Rana > Rana kukunoris. The sequence goes on along the minus strand of CM056050.1, from coordinate 323,580,229 downwards.
AATAGATTACCCAGAAGCCAGCATTAAATAGACCAGTCATTCTACAGCAGATCTCTCCCATCAACGACTGACCCCCCCCCAGCAATATAAAATCCCCCCGAGCAACAATAGATTACCCTCACCATAAGCTATAGACCTCCCCAACAACAATAGTTTTCCACAGCAATAATAGATCCCCAGCGCACCCTAGGCATTATATAAATCCAGTCGGGGGGTGCTGGAACTGCGCTCCCCCGCATTCCCACTGAAAAAAAGCCCTGATTATAAGTACGGAAAAGGCCTGATTTAGAATTAATGTTTGCCATCATGTTTATTCTTATAAACATTGGGGATGAAAGAGGGACTTACAATTTGTCCAGGGGGGCCAGGAAAACCTCTTGGTCCTGGAGGCCCCTGTAATGATAAAGGAACAAATGATACCCATATATCATTAAAAAAAACAAAAAAAAAAAACATGGCATTTACAGGAAGAACCAATTTTTTTTACCTCTTCTCCTTTCATTCCAGGCAATCCTGGGTGACCTGTTACACCTTCACAACCAGGATCGGGTTCGTCTCCCTAAAAGATGAGAATGAATGGGTGGAGAGTTGAGGACTGTTATCAAGGACTATGACACATGCAGATGAGGACCACAACAGTTGTAGGTCAGAAAATTACTTACAACTTCTTCAGTCTTTTCCAGTCGACACTGAAAAGAGAGGAAAGAAAAAGCACATAGGTAAGAATTTTCATAGCGAGAAAAAGAAATAATGACAACACATTGTAAAATGGGATTCATTGGATCAATAAACATTGGTGAGCAGTTACAGCACAAAATAGTCTACTAGCACAAATATTTAAGATTATTGCAGGCTTGTAATCTGCACTGTGCTGGAACAGAGAATTAGCAGACAGAGATGACAGGACAACATATAAATTGCAACTCATATACTCTACTAGTTTCCCCCAATTATTTACACTGTTATTAGTATTTATTATATTCAGGTAAATTGAGGACAACACGCATATTTTTATTAGGAGTGAGGACATTAGGAAAGACAAAACTTTTTTTACTGTGTTACAGCGTTAGACATATAACATATTTAACATATAGACAATTTACTGTAGCAAAATGACATATATTCAGACTTAATGACACAATACTGTTGCAGTACCACACCATATTTTCACACAGCCACTCTGCTTTGTCACTCATACGCCTCTAGTTCTCATTAATTACTTGCCCTTTGCCCCACAGCAGTTTTACTGCTACAGGGCGGCAGCTGTGCACCGCATCAAGTATATATATGTGATTCCGGACCTCTGCCAGCAGGTGGCACATGTGCGCCGCCGGCGGGACGCTTCTGCTGTGAACATTTACAGCAGAAGCCGGTCTGAAGGTCCCGCGGACTCAATGTCCGCTGGCACTCACCGATCATGTGTAAACCACGCAGAACTGTGATCTATCTTTGTAAACAGGGCAGATCCCAGTTCAGACAGGGGGGAAGGCATGGATCCTGTGTCTCTGCAAAGTAGGGGCTAGAATCCACATGTTTCCCTATTAAAACCAGCATATATAGTATACACAAACACTGGCTAGGCACACAGTTAACCCTTTGATTGCCCTAGATGTTCCACCCATTCCCAGCCAGTGTCATTAGTACTGTGACAGTGCATATTTTTAGCACTGATCACTGTATTAGTGCCACTGGTTCCCGTAAAGTGTTAAAAGTAAATTTACTGTGCTTGTGTATAAAGTGCAAACAGATAAGCAGCAACAAAAAATTTGAGAAATATACACATGAACAAACATAGGATACAAAGTAAGTTGGGCTATTTACTAGCCCAACTTACTTTGTATCCTATAAAGTGTTCAAAGTGTCAGTTAGTGCCCGAAGTGTCAGTTAATCAGCCAAAATATATCGCAGTCCCGCTAAGTCACTGATTGCTGCCATTACTATTATTGATTTTTTTCCCCCCATAAATACATCCCATAGTTTGTAGATGCTATAACATTCATGTAAACCAATCAATATACGCTTATTGGGATTTTGTTTTACCAAAAACATGTAGCAGAATACATACTGGCTTAAATTTATGAAGAAATTTGATTTTATACTTTTTTTTTACTGGATGCTGTTTCTTATTTATAGAATACAATAACAGCATTTATTTGACCTCAACATGTAAAGTGCACTAATTCCCAAAACTATTAAATGTAGCAAAACACAGGGGCAGTTTATGATGCCTCTATTTCTGTGGTCTGGTGTAAAACCTGGCATCACGCCTTGATAAATATAACACTATCCACACATATAACTGGAATAATATTTTAGCAGGAATGGACTACGATTGGGTGTCTCTGGTGACCCTGGAAAACAACAGGGTGAACAAAACCAGATTGTATGGACTTCATATTTCATTGTTCTGAAGACATAGGAGTTGATTTACCAAAGACAAATAGGCTGTTCACTTTGTAAAGGCACTTTGCATGGGGATTTCACTTGATTTTTGACATTACACTTGGCTAAAAATACCCAATCACTTGCAAGGAAAATAAAATAAAAACAGCATTTTTGCTTGCATGTGAATGCATAATGGGAGTAGGCATAGCTTTGCCTCATTTACTAATTCACTTGCAAAGTGAACAGTCTATTAGGGGGTGATTTATTAATATTGGAGAGTGAAAAATTTGGTGCAGCTGTGCAAGGTAGCCAATCAGCATCTAACTTCAGCATGTTTAAATCAGCTTTGACAATAAAACCTGGAAGCTGATTGGTTTCTATGCAGAGCCGCACCAGATTTTGCCCTCTCCAGTTTTAGTAAATCAACCCCTATTTGTCTTTAGTAATCAACCCCATAAGGACTGATGCTATAGTTCCATGCAGTCTTGTCAAATGCCAAGCATGCATGTATTTGGAGTGGGAAAGATAGGTCTAGCAATGGTAACTAACATATAAAACATGTTTAAAAAAAACACAGGGAACCTCGGTACATAATCTAACATTGCTAGCAACAACTGAAAGCCATACAAATGAATTACCCAAAAGTAGACATTTCCTTAAAAGCTTTCTTAGATGACCAGTCACACAGGTAACTGATTTGCTAAAGTTCTATTTTCTAATGTTCTATTAAATAGTAAAACAAAACCCAATACTAAAAATGTTGGTGCACAACATTTAAACACCAGGCTGTTGCCAGGTGATTCACATAATCTTTTTGACTGACTTACAGTACAAGGGTTGATTTACTAAAACTGGAGCGTGCAAAATCTGGTGCATCTCTGCATAGAAACCAATCAACTTCCATTTTTTTTTTGTCAAAGCTTAATTAACCAAGATGAAGTTAGAAGCTGATTGGCTACCATGCCCAGTTGCACCAGATTTTGCACTCTCCAGTTGTAGTAAATCAACTCCACATTGTCACAACAGCTGACAGCAACGTCATTCAGATTTCCTCACAGATCCAAGCAACACATCCACAATAACAAAAAAACACATTAAACTCCAAAATGGCACTCATGTTTTTTACACATTTGCATTTTCATACCCTCTCACAGTCCTCTTCTCCAGGAACACCAGGCTGTCCTTGCTCTCCCTTCTCTCCTTTCATGGCGCTGGGATTGTTCTGCATATTGGCACAGTCCCCACAAATACTCTGTATGAAGCAGGGTATATCAGATAAACTAGTTCACCCCCAACAAAGAGGCTGGTCCATTGTTCCAAGGATTTCCCACTAGACACATAAACTTCACAAATGGGCCACTAAAATAAATTAAACCTTTGATTCAGTCCCACAATCCTTTTTTGCCATTCCCTATGACATCCTCACCTTCAGGACATCAATGTTTCGTTCTGCAGCCAGGGGTCCCTGAAAAAAATGTGGGCGTTAGAGAATAGTCAGAAAAACGTAGGCAACATGGGACACACAGAACTGCACAGGGACCCTGCAAAGCGAAGTGACAACATGGAGACACCAGAAAAAGGATGGGAAGGTGTGCACATATTATAGCTGCCCTACTTCCTCTATTTGCCAAGGATTAGGGATACATGACACATAGCATAAGCACACCAGCGCTCTATACCTACCAGTTCTCCTGGCACTCCAGGTGGTCCTGGCATACCATTGTGTCCGGGCAAACCCTACAGTCAAGGGAAAAAATCTGGGGCTAAAGCACATGCTAGAGTCTCCATCATCTGCACTGTGTGTTTTTTGCACCCACTTATTACACTACCGATACCAACAATTTAGTGCTAACAGGACACACAGCACAGTAATGAAGGGTACTCAGCCCCTAGGTCAGGGATCCTCAAACTACAGCCCTCCAGCTGTTGTAGAACTACACATCCCATGAGGCATTGTAACACACTCACATTCACAGACATGACTAGGCATGATGGGAATTGTAGTTCCTGAACAACTGGAGGGCCGTAGTTTGAAGACCCATGCCCTAGGTGGTAGCTGACTACTATTATCTTGTATCTATCTTATCTAAACAATCTTATTCAATGCAGAGACTCTCCCTTCTTAAAGTCTGTACCTGTTTCAGATCTCATTTGTCATAGCCTGGAACAACACATGTTAAAAAAAGACTGATCAAAGGGTACATATGCAAGAGTATGACCCAATCCTAGGCCTCCAGTTAAGCTAAGATATTCTGCTGCTGTTCATTGACCACTTTTAAGATGGTACAGATTTTTCATGGGCTCATTTGGTCTAAAGTAGGGTAAATTACTAAAACAACTAAAATGGACTGCATATTCAGGTTTGATTGATTTCAGTTACATTCCTAGGAACAGCAATAAATCTAGTTCATCAATAGGTTGTGAGCAATAGTTTATGGCTTTGTGTATTGTTGTAAAATTCTAAATTCAATTGCTCTAAAACTTGATTCACAATTCTCTTCTATTACTCCCTAAGTGCAAGAACGTTTCTATAACTTTCGCTTGCTGTATCTTTAACTAAACTAGTGTTCAAGAAGTACAAATCTTGTTTCTGATTGCTTAAATTTTGGCACTTTCCATCCTAGATAGATGTGTAATCTATAAAAATATATTTTTTTATTGTTTTGGGTGACTGTTACTTTTTGATGAAACTGAACTTCCTTAAAAGAATAAAAGTACAGAAAACAAAATTCACATTCAAGTGCAAGCACAACTTATCAGTATGGGCAGCACAGTGTCTAAATGGTTAGCACTTCTGCCTGGCAGCATTGGGGTTGCAGGTTCAAATCCCAACCAGGACACTACCTGCCTAGAGTTTAACTGTTCTCCCTGTGCCTGTGTAGATTTCCTCCCACACTCCAAAGACAAATTGGATCCTGTCTAAATTGGTCCTAGCATGTGTATGAAAGTAAGTTAGCTACCCTCCTTGAGGGCAGGGACTGATTTGAATGTGAACTATATATGTAAATTGATAGTACTATCCATCAATACCTGTAATAAAGTATTCTGTTAAATAAAATATTTATTTAAGATTTATAATAAAGTCTTCTGTTTTTGATAAAGTACATTCAAAATGCTCCTAGCCCTCCAAATCCTAAATTCAAATACTGGAAATCTAAAAAGAGACGCCCATCATCAACAATCAGGTTCCTGCAGCACTGGTATTGGACAAGTAGTGAACACTGAAGTTGGATGCCACATGTTTGACTTTTAAAAAGTCAGTATTTGCATATGGAGCTTGTGGTGTTTTGGGGGCATAGTGAATATGCAAAATAAAAAATCCTGATGATATTAACTGTTAAGTTATCATGCCTGATGTAAATTTTGTTTTATGGACTATGTCTTTGCCTTAAAATATGCTTGTCATAAAAAAAAAAAGAAAAAGCTCACAACATTGCAAATACTTCCTCTGAATATAAAAATGTTCTAAGACTCACCTGTAGCACATTATGTTAGGCCATAGATCTCTAGAATAGCTCCTGCAGTCTGCCTATTCATGTCTCCTCTGTGTTCATTATGTATATCATTGTGGCTGGGGAGACTGTGCTAATGACAAGTTTATTGTGCCTACACATTTTTACTCATAAAGTGAAGAGTGAAGAACATGTTCTAAGAGAATACAAGGAGAATTAAGAATACGGCTCACCTGATGACCTGGTAGTCCGGGAGGACCAGGAGGTCCGGGTGGTCCCGGGGGTCCCTAAAACAGAGGGATCAACAAACAAAAATAGATTAGAACTGAATAACCGGGAAGGCAAGTGCTTTTGTGTAGTCACCTGCAGCTGTTTATTATTTTATTATTATTTGTTAAAATACATTTATACCATGCTTTACTTGTGATACAATGTGATATTCTGATTTGTTGTTGAAAGTGCAACCAGAATTTCTGCTAACAACTGTTATGCCGAGTACACACGATCGGATTTCCAATGGAATAAAATCTGATGGAATTTTTCTTCGGAATTTCAATGAAGCTGACTTTCATCAGTCTTGCCTACACACTATCAGATTAATTTCCTACTGTCCAAAGCGCGGTGACGTAAAACACTACGAAGAGCCGAGAAAAATTAAGTTCAATGCTTCTGTGTATGCGTCGACTTGATTCTGAGAATGCGCGGATTTTTCGCCGATGGAAATCCACACAGACAATCGTAATCCCCTATAATTTTTTTTCCATCGTAAAAATTTAAAACATGTGCTATTTTTTTACACCAATAGACTTTTTTCATCGGAAATAACGATCTTGTGTACACGGCATTAGAATTAAAGTCATTGTAAACATTTTTTTTCTCTTTTTTTATATAAAAATAACAAACATGCCTATACTTACCTGCTCTGTGAAATGTTTTTTTCCCCGCATAGGATGCATTAAGGTGAAAACCCTTAAGGCTTTGGAACCACTTTAAAGCGGAGCTCCACCCAAAACAGCTATCTTCGGTTGTGTGCTTCCTCCCCCCCTCTGCTGACACATTTGGCACCTTTTCGGGAGATAGCGTGTACCTGGTCCCCCGTAAGTTCGGCTCCCCTTCCCCCGATACCGGGCCATTCACAAAGCACAGCGCGCTTCAGGCATGCACAGTAGGGAACCGGCTGTGAAGCTGCAAGGCTTCACTGCCGGCTTTCCTTACATGGAACGGTGGTGGCAGCATCTGAGAGGCAATTGAAAAATCGGCTTGGGTGCCAACATCACGGGATTTCTGGACAGATGAATATCCTATTATTAATAGTCAACAGCTGTAATATTTGTAGCTGCTGATTTTTAATTACTTGGTGGGGGAGCTGGAGCACCACTTTAAGACATACAGATTGGTGCTGATCTACTAAAACCGGAGCAGTTGTGCATGGTAGCCAATCAGCTTCTAACTTCAGCTTGTTCAATCAAGTTTTGGCAAAAAAAAAACTGGAAGCTGATTGGTTTCTATGCACAGCTGCAACAGATTTTGCATTATCCAGTTTTAGTAAATTAACCCCATTGAAATATTTAGACATTTAAAGCAAATGTCAGAAATGTCAGATAAGGTGTACAATATTGTAACCTGTAGAAATCTTGGCTACATACTATATACAGTATATATTTTTCTTGGGCTCAATTTTTGTCAGTTCTAGAAGAATAAGAAAGGAATCTAGAGAAAACAGAGCTAAATACAAGAGTGGTACACTAGGCTCATATCTGCTTGGTGTATACATTTTTAGTTAAGGGCTAGCACTGTTTTGTATTCATCCAGTCCCTGAGTGTTAGCATATCTACTGGCAGAAATGAGGACCGTGTGGCTATAGGTATAAGTCCATGCTAGTCAGGGTAAACGTTGAATATAAGTTTAACAGCACTTTTGGCAGTTGAGGTGGGTATGGGTGTTTGCCACATACCCAGTTTCCCTTTCAATCGTTTTTGGTTGTTGGTGTTTGTGTGGGCATGCATCCTTACATTACTAGCAATTATTTGTGATTTCCTTTATGTCACTGTGTATATGGACAAAAACTTGTTTTTGTCATTATGTTCTTTCTAATAATGGGCATTGTAAGCATCAGAAAATATGCATGCATCTCAAAGACACCTTCATGTACATTGATGATTTTTAGCAAATATGAATTATAATGAATAAATTATGAATACCAATCAATTTATGCATGGCAATAATTTTACCAGGAAGCCTTTAGGCCACGTATTCATGTCTTTTGAGTTAATGACAGGAGGACAAAGGAGAGAAATGGTAAATGTCAGGTAAGAGTCATTGTTGATAGAGAGATATTAAGAAACAGAAAACCCAAAACTGACCTGAATTCCATATCGCCAGAAATCACCATTTGATGAATCCTGGAGATCAAAAAAGGTTCAATGAGCCGGGTAAAGATTAGTCACTTCCACTTCAAGCAGAAGTACGCACTTACCATCCATGGTCCAGGAGGACAGGAACATACTCCACCCTCTCCCTAAAACGAGATTAAAATGTCATCAGCTTAGCTCAGTTTGCCAGTCTCTGTACAGTAATAACTTAGTGAAAGCGTTCCCTTTCCCTATATTCATGTAGTCATTAAATAGCAGAGATCACAATACATTAGCCAGATTAGCAAACAAACAGTCAGTATTGTTCCAACTGTAGCCAATCACACTGAAGGGAAGGGAAGACAGATGATTCTTTTACAGTCTGTGTACCAATGGATACATTTCACATCCTTTCTCATAGGCAGAAGTTAGTGGAAATCTACAAAGTGAAGGACATTCCTGTCTTAGGCATTCCATACATTACTCATTTTTGGAAAGTCAAGTGGGTTGAATAAAAACATAAATAAATGACCTGGTTCTCCCATCCACACACTTGATGTATATGGGGCAATGAATCCAACTGAATATTTGTATTCTGTCAGCTGGGAGACTTCCCTGTCATTGGAACACACAGATCAGCGCTGCCAGTTATAGCCAATGGAACTAACTGATCGAAAAAAAAAAAAAAACACCCTCGACGAACTTCTGTACAACCAATCTGCCTATACAAGAATTGAAACTGGGCCAGTCCCTGCTGAATCTCGAGCCATGTATGGTCGACATTAGACAGGTGTCTCTATTGGAAGATTTCTCCTCACCTCTTGTTCTGGAGACAATTTTGAACTGTCAGGGTTGAAATCACCTGCTGGTGGCACTGGCGTTCACTTTGCAGATGGCTGCAGTTCCAGTGTCCACCAGCGGGTGTCTCACAGAAGCCAGCAGGTTCTGATTAGCCATACCTGGGTCCAGCTGCCAGGTGGATATTTAAGGCTGTTCCTCCCTTTCCACAGGGCGTCACTATTCTGTCTGATCGCCTCCTTGCTACCAGATTGTGTCTGATAACTTTCCCTTGTCCTAATCTGCCCTGCACCCTTCTGCCTTGTTCCATGCTCTTGTACCCAGTCATGTTTGCCCATCTTGCATCCCTGTTACCTTGTCCCGTATGCTGTAGATATTGTATGTAGATAGCAGTTAGGTTTATAAGTTATTCTTGTTTTTGTTTGCTGGAGTGGTTTATGTTCTCACTGATTGCTGTGTATGTTTATTGGTGTGCGTTCACTGTAATAAATATCACTTTAATGATAAATACTTGGTTTGGTCTTGGTGTAGCTACGTATCTGGTGGTCTTAGCCGCTGACCCTGACACTTTCTGTTCTGGTGACAAGAGCCATCTGTACAAAGGGGGAGGGGGATTGACAAGGAGTTTGATTCTCACCACTCTATTCAAAACTAGAAAAGTGGTTTTGATCACAGATACACCTTAATGAACTTGTTATCAGCTTGGTTTGCTTATAATAATGTAAATGTGGATCATAACCTATTACAAAGACAGCCTCTCACTAAAGTAGCCCTATCTAGTAAAAATACTTTTACAACACCCTATTTGTAAAAGACAGCTTAAATATTTTTTACATCTCAGTCAGGAAAAATGAATAGATTGTTAAGTCACATTTAGAACTATATAACATAACAAAGCAGATTGTACTTACTTTTTCACCTCTGTCCCCCTTGTCTCCCTATATAAATAAAAGTAATGACATGTAACTATGACAACAGATAAATATTGCAATGTAACAATAAAGAGTGAAAGGATCGAGTAATTGATCAAAAAGCATAGACTACAGTTACCACAAAACTAATTTACTTCTAACACACTGCAAATGTCAGATTTTACCTCTGAAAAAATCTAACGAACATAGCAGAATGCAAATGACTTCTTCTGACCTCTAAGTTTTATAAGATATAAAAAAAACAATGTCACCCCTATCCTGGTAATTAAACAACAGACCTCAAACAGGCAGGATTTTTCATTGCCGTAGCTTGGCAACAATGGAGATGCTGACCTTCTCTTCACTACGGTACACATAATTTCAGCCCCAATAGGGGATAATGGCCTACCTGTCTACATGTTGATTGTCAGGACTTATTTTCTATTGGGAGCTGAGGGTGCAAGTTGTCTTCCCTGCTGCCGCAACAGAGACCAAATTGTTGCCAGGCCTAGACAGTGGAGAGGCACATCTGTATGGCTCACCATACACTTTATAATCTGACCATACAATATCTGTACAATCAACTTTAGATCAGCCAAACCCCTGTAATTTGAGGACTTACCTAAACTATCCAATCAATTCATATCAAATCAGCCAAGCCTGTGCAGTACATACTTCTTGGTCAATCTAAAGCAGATTGTAGAATATGATTGTGACATGTATGGTGAGCTTCTGCTTTTGAATTACGCTACTACTAAAATGAGGGGCTGGGTGATATTTGTTATTGCATACAATTACCATGCTTCCTATTTTACAGTAATAAGAAAAGTTCTTTCTTTTTCTCACAATGCAAGTCTATGAGAGCCAGCTCTTTGAAGACAATGCACTTACCGGGTTGCTGATATCAACAGTTATCAAACAGCATACATGGATAACTGAAGATCAGTAAAACAAATTTACTATAACAAAACATATATATCTGACTTATAGAAATCATAGGGTGGCATAAAATGACAAAAAAAAATTATAGTGCTCACTGTATATATTATTATTCATAACAAAGCAGAAGCTATGTCCAAAGGCACATTGGAATGATGTACTTATTATGGAAAAGCTATTTAAAAAAAAAAAACGTTATAATCTTTATTAAAGTTTTTTTTCCATTGAAACATACAACCCTTATACCCTTCCCCCTCCCCACATCGTGTAATATGCAAAGATACAAAAAGAGGAGAATAAAAAAGCATATTTACACTACATTTTTCAAATATTTATTCTATTCCGGGTCCATCTTCCTCCCATTCATTTCCCATTCAAAACCTCCACACCTACCCTCCTAATACACCCTCTCACACTATTCAACCCCCTTCCTTTCCATCTCCTTCCTCACTATCCCAATACCCAATCTCAACCACCTTCCCTTCCTTGTTCCACACCTTGCTCCCTCATTCACACTACATTCCTGTATGTAACCTCTTATTTTTATTACATTTGTTCTATACCACTTTTATTTTTCCTTTTAACATGGGTGTCGTTTGTCCCTGTCCTTTCCTCAAACCTTCTTATACTTCTTCCTCTGTACAAGTGGTTCTTGACTATTAATGTCTTCCACCTCGCTCTAGGAAGGATATAATTTTACTTCCCACCAGGGCTTCCAGATCCCGGAAAAGCTCTTTTGACCTCTGAGCAAGCTTCAAGGTCTAGTATAAAGGTGAGGGGACTTACGTACCACTGGGTGGAGTGTATGTCACCTTTTTATGTGGAACAGGGGAGCACGTTTACAGAAGATTGCTGCCACTGTTCATAATTGAAGAGTCTAATTGGACTTAATTGGATTTAATTACAGTATATGTGTTTGGACTTTTATCACATCTCCCTCTAAATAAGGGGACGCCAATTTATTTAAGAATTCTATAAGTCACATTTATATGCTTTGTTTCAGTAATTTTGTTTTAAACACGGGTGATTGTAGCCGTATTAGTGCACTTGCGACAGAAACAATTGAGTACTGTCTGTGATACTTTTATTATTTGCACTAACATATACGTTTTCAGGGTATGTCGCCTTCTTCAAGGTCTCAGCAATCAACTGCTGGGACTTAGAAGAAGGGGACATACCCTGAAAGCTTGCCCTGAAAAATAGTAAGTTAGTGCAGATAAAAAAAGGATCACAGACAGTACTCAATTGTTTCTGCTTTGTTTTGGGTCCCCCACCGGTGTTCGTGGCTCCACCCTCCTGCCAAGTGCCCCCACAGCATACAGCTTGCTGTGGGGACACCTGAGCAGGCTCGCTCCTGAGCTGCTGCTCTGTGTGCCCATTCAGACACAGAGCCATGGTCGGCCCCCGCCGCCCTCTCTTCTCATTGGCTCACTGGCTGTGATTCAAAGCAGCATGGGCCAATATCACAATGTCACCGGCCGGGATGGTCTTCCCATACTCATTGTCACAATAAAAAAAAAATGGTCATGCAGGGCTCCGCCCACCCAGTGAGAACTACAAGCCTTTACGGCTGTCAGCCTGTAGTTCTCAATAAACTACCAGGGTGATGATGAGCGCTCTAGGTAGTTTATTGGTTCCTGTCATTGTGAAGCTGCCTACCCATATGAGGTACGAGCAGACAGCTTACACTTACAGTCTGCAGGAACACTGCATTGCACCTGTGATCTGCTGATGACAGGTGCAAGACTAAGGGCTCTTTCACACAGACGTTCCGTATGTCCGTTTTTCATCCATCCATTGTCGGATTAAAAAAACGGACATACATGTATCCCTATGGGATTGCGGATGTCAGCGGAGACATGTCTACTGACATCCAATCCGCTCCGATCCGCCAAAGTATGCCGGAGGAAAAACCTACTTTTCCTTCCGTCTGGCGGATCGGATGAACACGGACAGATGGTCCGTGTTCATCCGATTCCCCATAGGGGAGAGCGGAGAAAAGACAGGGCGGTCCCTGCACAATGTGCGGAGACCGCCCTGTCATCCGGCAGTTCAGCGGAGATCAACGGAGCGATCTCCGCTGAGCAAACGGAGGAGCACGGGGCGGATCATTACTGATCCGCCCCGTGTGAAAGAGCCCTTAGGAGGCTCCTAGTTACAAAAAAAAAATGTACATCTTTTTTTTTTATTTTATTTGCCAAAAGATATGCATTTATTCATTTAGTTTTTTACATGGGTGAACTTATCCTTTCAAATGATCAAACTAAAAAAAAAAAAAAAATACCATAGCCTCTATTTACATTACACGGCATAGGTATAAATAGGACTTTACACATCTTTCTAAGGTATGTCTCTGAATGGTCTGATGTGCCTACACACCATCGGTTAAAAAACAGATTGTGTTAGAACGCGGTGATGTTTACGTGTTTTAACACAACAACGTGCTGAAAAAAACGAAGTTCAATGCTTCCAAGCATGCGTCGACTTGATTCTGAGCATGCGCAGCCTTATAACCGATGCTTTTGCATACTAACGATCGGTTTTGACCCACCGGTCAGGCGTCCATCAGTCAAATTTTAAAGCAAGCTCTCTTTTTTTGGATAACTGACCGATGGGGCTCACACACGATTGGTTTGGACCGATGAAGTGGTCCTTCGGTCCATTTTCATCGGTTTTGACCGATCGTGTGTACGCGGCCTTATGCTACCTCTTGCCTCCTCCTGGGGGAAACATCTCGTTATACTTGGTAAATTATGATAAAGTTCCAGAAGATACACCTTTTATATATATGTAGGTATTGTATTTAAGTTATGTTGTGTCTGAGGTCTTAACATCTTTTGTAATTTATGATGTACCTTATGGTGATGTATTGTGTTTTGTAATTCTTTGGTAAATGAATAAAAAGGACTTAAACTAGATAAAAAAAAAAAGGTATATCTCTGAATTTAGAGCTATTGTTCTTCTATGTTCTATAGTATATTACAGAAGATGGATAATAGCTGCAAAATGAAATGATGGATTTAATTACAGATGTGCCCTTTACTTACTGGTTTGCCATTAGTTGCTGGATATCCTGGTTTTCCTGGTGTGCCATCACGTCCCTGGTGGAGAATTTACATGGTTAGAAACATATAGTGTTAAAAAAAATTAGGTGTTCTCTAAGCCATATAGATAGTAAAGTTATGCTTGTTTTTCTCTAAATGACATGAAGACATGCTTTACAAAAAGCATACAGCAAAGTCTATTTTTTTTTTGAACTGTTGCTTTATTACAGCTTTCATTGTAACTTATCAACTAGGGGGATAGTTCACTGATAAACATTCAATGATACAAGCTACATATGTGTGATCTCTCTGGTACTTTGATGTAATGTGTCTGAAAAGTATATAGTGGATGCACTGAACACATGCCAAGCGTGAGATATCTAAAATATGTTGAACTATGAGGACTGCAGGGTGACCCTGTGCCAAGAAACTTTTTCCAGTAATCTTCTAGAATGATACCATTTTTTAGAGTACCACCTTATCAGTCTACACTGGAGACACACATTTTAATTGCACTTTCCTACAAGTCAGTGGGGTCATGTCTCGCTTGCAGTGCACTAGTCTTATTGTAAACTGCTATACAGCAAAAGCAAAAAACAAACAAAAAAATAGGCTTTCAGGAGGTGGCAGCATTGCCTCAAGAATGCCTGACAGTGGCTACTTACATTGCACTCTGAAAAGTGTTCCACTGCTCATCCTTTTTCAGAGAATGTGTAAACTTGTGTAAACTTAGCCTTTAAGTTTCTACTACTTTTTACTTGACGTGATTGTAGCCGTATTAATGCAATTGTGACAGAGAAAATTGAGTACTGAGCACCCCGAAAGCTTGTCCTAAAAAATTGTATGTTAGTGCAAATAAAAAAAGTATCACGGACAGTACTCAATTTACTCTACTATTTTTACAATGTTTTCTTAATGTTGGGTCAAAAAAAAAATTCAAGTGTCCTTTAATAGAGGAAAATGTTGTGGCTGTAAGGTCATAAGTATCTTCTTTTAACTCTTATATAGTTCTTTATTGCAGAGGTGACTGCTTGACAAGACGCATAGCTATAAATTACAATAAGCAAAACTGACCATTCCAGATAAGGGCCAAATCACAGATATATTATATTAAGCTTCTCAATTTGTGCACAGTTTCCAGCTTTTTTTGCTGACAATACTGAGATTTTAGATAGTTATATAATTGTTATGGATACAATAACTATTATAAATTATTTAGTATTTATGATAGTGTCTTCTACTTTTATACTAAGCTGATATGTTATCAGTGAACCTGTCAAGGTGCTTTATAGAAAAAGTAAAAGGAGGAAGAAAGAAGATATATCTATAGCAAAGACATAAGATAAGGAAGGACTATACTGAAAATTTGTATAATAATGTTTGGCATGGCTGAAAGAAGACAAGACAAAAACCTTGAGAACATAGTATGCTCTTCACACCTGTATTCAATGGGGTTGATTTACTAAAGGCAAATAATACGCAGGGTACCCTACATGGATTGCTCTATGTAGGGCTAGTTATTTAGGGCAAATAATGCAAAAGGCTATGTCTGAATGTTTGGTGTGCAGGAAGTATGCACATACATATTTTTTGCACTCATTTGCTGTTTAGGGGGGTTAGATTGACCACTCTTTAACCACATGCCTACTGTGAACCTACACCCCCTTCCTGCCCAGACGAAATTTTAGCTTCTGGCACTGCGTCACTTTAACTGACAATTGCGCTGTCGTGCGACATGGCTCCCAAACAAAATTGACGTCCTTTTTTTCCCACAAATAGAGCTTTCTTTTAGTGGTATTTGATCGCCTGTGCGGTTTTTATTTTTTGGGCTATTAACAAAAAAAAAAAGCGTAAATTTTGAAAAAAAAATCAATATTTTTTGCTTTTTGCTATAATAAGTATACCATTTAAAAAAAAAAAATTCTCAGTTTAGGCTGATACGTATTCTTCTACATATTTTTGGTAAAACAAATTAAAAAAAATCGCAATAACCGTATAGTGACTGATTTGCACAAAAGTTATAGTGCTTACAAAATAGGAGACATAATTATGATTTGTTTAATTTATTTTTTACTAGGAATGGCGGCGATCTGCGATTTTTTTTGGGACTGCGACATTATAGCCGACACATTGGACACTTTTGACACATTTTTGGGACCATTCACATTTATACACTGAACAGTGCTATAAATATGCATTGATTACTGTATAAATGTAACTGGCAGGGAAGGGGTTAACCACTAGGGGGGGGGGTTAAATGTGTAGCCTAGTGAGTGTTCTAACTGTAGGGGGAGGGGGGTGACCGATCTGTGTCCCTATGTACAAGGGACACAGCATCGATCTCCTCTCCCTGACAGGACGTGGAGCTCTGTGTTTACACACAGAGCTCCACGTCCCTGCTCAGTTACTGGGCAATCGTGGGTGCCCGGCGGCCATCGCGGCCACCGGCCATGCGCATTGTGTTCCCAGTAACGCGCGCCCCCTAGTGGCTTTAAATGACAGGACGTCATATGACGTCCTGTCAGAACAATAGGGTATTCCGCCCACCGTCATTTGACGGTGTGCGGTACCCTAGTGGTTAATATATATATATATATATATATTTTTTTTTTCAATTGTGTGTTCATTATTTAATATATTATTAGATATTATTTTTAATGAGAGCATGTCCTAATCACCATTTTAGAAGAATTCCACTACTCTCGGTGGGCAATATTGCATCATTTTGTAATTTTGTCAATTCTCTGTTTGCTACAGGACTAAAAGCAATAGTACATGTGTTGAAAATAACAATGAGCACATAATACAACACACGTGCAATGTTTTCTATGCTTTATAAATAAACACTGTTGCTCTGCTTATAGATTAAAGTGGAGGTTCCCCTAAAACAATTATAAAACCATTACATCCAGCATACTTCCGACATGTACAGTATGCTGGTATTTTTCTTTTTTTTCTGCTGTACATACCATCTTATAGTTCTTTTTCACCCGGCTTCTCACTCCCGTGGGGAGTAGGCATTCCTATGAAGAGGCGTAGATGATTGACGTGCGGATAAGGCGCATCACGCGTTCCGAAAATAGCGGAACTGGGATGGCTCTATACGGCGCCTGCGCAGTCAGCTCTACACGGCTTCTAGTCTGTGCGCAGGCGCCGTATAGCGCTGTATAGAGCCGAGTCCCAGTTCGGCTATTTTCGGAAGGCGTGACGGTCTGTACAGCGAAAAAAAAAAATATCAGCATACTGTACATGTCGAAAGTATGCTGGATGTAATGGTATATAGATGTTTTTTCTGGTGAACCTCCGCTTTAATGGTTCAGTGAAAAAGGTTTGTGCCTAAATAGTTGTTTGTACTCACCGGAGGTCCCATGGCACCCATTCCAGGAATTCCTGGTTCTCCTAATGACCCTTTTTGTCCAGCGGTACCCTGAAGAAGGAATTTTCTCAGTTAATTATAATAGTTTATTGTAATTACTTCAGAAATGATTATAGCAATGGTGTTTGTTGCCTAATCTATATATTTCATCTTTCATATAGTTTTATTGCCTTCTGGGGGAAAGCTCAAACAGTTAAGAAGTGTGGTTAAGCGTTTGATGGATTAACAATTAGATAAATTGGCTGAGAGACACATACAAGGTTGTATGGCAAATAGTTTCTCTCTTACATATTCTTATGCCTAAATAATATACACTTTGAGTTAACCTTTTCGCCTTTGGGGCCCATAATTCCTGTAGGTCCCTGAGGTCCTGGAGGTCCCTATAAAAAGAAAATAATTATTTACTCTAAAATGTCACCTTAAAAAGTAATCAAGTGTACTAAAACAGAAGATTTATATAAACATAACATTCATACAAGACATGCCACTATAGGGTGTATCATGTAACAGGCATTACTCACTGATTTTCCAGTTGGGCCAGGCAGTCCTCTTTCCCCCTATAAACAGATACAATTAGCAATAACAGAGATAGCAACACTGCTCATGATGCACAAGTTAAGTCCTGCATTTGTACCATTGTTTTATAAAAAAAAATGTGTGTAAGGCACCCATTTGGTGTATTACTATGATTATTATTGTTGCTGTTTTTATGTGTGAAAAAGATAATTCTTGTTCTTGCCTGTTCTCCTCTTTTTCCTTCTCCTGGAATCCCCGTTTCACCCTAAAGGAAAACAAAAACATTAAAGTAAAATAATGTGTTAGGATGTAACTGTAGCCACAGTAGGCCACGAGAATGACATAAGGCCAAGCATTACAAGGGAAAGAACTATCTAGTTATAACTGCTTATCCTGCAGTAATATTTTTCAAATAACTAGCAAATAATGATTAGTATATAGTGCTTAAATCTGTATCAGATTGCAATAAAAGCAATTAGTATGATATGATGTTAGCTACACTTTAGAGCAGGGGTTTTCAAACTGTGGCCCTTTCTGTGCCGTTTTCTGGCCCTTGGGGCACTATTCCCTCCGTTGACACCAAAAATGGGGCATATTTCTCTTTGCTGACAACAACAATGGGGAACTATTTCTTCCACTGACACAAACGATAGTGCACAATTCCTTCCATTGACACCAAATATGGGAAACTAGTCAGGGCTCAAGTCCTGCAGGAACGCGTGGGAACGGAGTTCCTGCACATTTTTTACAGCAGGAACTCAGTTCCCTTTGCAGGACTAGAGCGGCCGAGCTGCCCGAGCCAATCCTTCACTAAGCGGCGATGCCCAGCTCGAATCACTGTCAGGGGCAGGCAAACCTTAGTAATCATTTATGTTACTGCCCACTTACTGTATATGGATTCATTAGGTAGTGTGCGGGTATTCCGTCACTTCCTCGATGCTGCAAGGTCTACTGGGAACAATGACAAAAGCTCCCAGGAGACATTGCGGCATCGAGGAAGTGACGAAATACCCGCATACTACCTGATGAATCCATATACAGGAAGCGGCCATAACAAAGGATTACTAAGGTACAGAGGATCAAAAAAAAAAACATGCGGTTTAGTAATTATGAATATGAGCGTATCATTTTTTTTTGGTGGGGGAGTGGATCTTGGGTGGGAGTTCCCACACTTTTTCCCCCAGGACTTGACCCCTGAAACTAGTCCTCTATCTGACACCAAAGATTTGGCATGGTGTACTCCCACTGGACACCAGAACATGTTCTACTTCCAATGGCCCTAGTCCGGCCCCCGTTGTTTCTGGAGGACAGTAAACTGGCCCTTTGTTTGTAAAGTTTGGAGACCCCTGCTTTAGAGCATCAATTTCTAGCCAGTAGTTTGGCAGTAATATGTGTCTCTGAGCTAGCCTTGATGTGGCTTCCAGCAACCTCTCAGGCGATGCTATCAGGATTGTTGCCTCCCATATTATACGATTCTCATAGGCTTAAACCATGTGCCTTATTTACAGCAGATTATTCCAACAAATATTTGATGACTTTATTTTCCAAAAATGTTGGGTATTGAACTTAGCAAGGCAGGGAATTTAGCATCCCTATGCTCATTTCAATTCTATGCATGCAGGACAGGTCTGACTATTGGGAATTATAACAGTCTGCTTGGCACATGACTGGTACTGCCATTGTTCTCTATGACCACACCCAGTCCTCCGATCGGCACAAAGGTCATAAATCTTTAGATTAAAGTAAGCCTTCCCTTTATAGTACACATAAATACACATTTCACATGTACTTTTATCAAGCTTGATAAAGGAGCGTGACTGCCGCACCACCACAGTTCAGGAAACGCGTCGCATTCCAGTGAGGTCACCAGTGCCATCCTGCTGCTGCTGCAACATCTCCACCCTATTAGCCTGGCTTACAAGCTCTCTTCACCACCGCCGCCGGCTTCAACACCTCACAGCGGTGAAGGACAGCTTCCCACAGCACAGTGCCCAGCAGAAGAAGGACCACAAGTGACAGAACTGATGACCACCTCTAAAGAAATATGTACAAATGCCTATTTTTAACTTAAAAAATGTGAGTTGCCTGTACTCTTTTATATATTAAATTACTTAAAACATCTACACCTAGAGGCGCCTCTTTCCCTTGCTTTTTGTTACAGTCTCGGAACATGGTTTCTGTTCTTCAATGATGGCAGCCCTGAGGTTATAGTTGTGACCCCTGCAAAAAACTTTTATCCGTCCATCCCTGGACTTTCTTTGCACCCCCCCCCCTCTGGAACATTGGACTCCTCCTGTATTTTGCAAATCTCGTGCACATCATCTATTTATTTATTTATATCTACTTATATATATTTTTCATATATATGTATTTATTTATTTATAACTACTATCACTTTCATCATTGCGCAATTTTATAATATTAAGGAATCATTGTATTCAGATCTTGCGCCTTTCTCTCCTTGTGTAGTGTTTTGGTTATACCCAGTATGATATGTGTCAACATAAAATGTGCAATAAATGCATATTAACTATGAATTTGTTTTTGTATAATATGCACTATTATATAAAAGCAATTTATCTGAGGCATATACACCAAAAATTTCTAGATTCATATTTACTCTGTTAGCAAATTGTAACTGATCTTGATTATACTTTAACAGAGTTGAAAGGATTAATTAAATCACTCTGATTTACCTGAGTTCCTTTAGGTCCTGGTGGCCCTTGGACCCCAGGTATTCCTGGCTGTCCCTAAAGAACAACAAAATGATTAGGTCAAATAGGAAGTCAGACAAATGACTTACTACATTATATACTTCATGACTTACAGGTCTTCCTGTTTGTCCAAGCCCCGGAGGACCCTGGTCCCCTTTTGATCCAGGTTTTCCAGGTAAGCCAACAACATCTCGATTTGCATCTACAATTACTGGACAAGAGTCACAGGCATCGCCCTGTAAGGAGAATTGCTGGGTTAATAGTTCAATCAAATAAAAATAAAAAAGCCCACCAAACTTATTAATTATGACACATGTAGACAAATATGCCACTGTGTGTTTTTCTCTAAAAAGCTGTCACTGTGCCATACTAAGCATTTATAGTACCTTTTCCCCTTTAAGTCCGATGAACCCTTGGATTCCTGGTGATCCAGGTAGACCTGGCACACCTGTTGTCCCTGGAATTCCAGAATCCCCTTGGCTACCAGCCTCACCCTGTATTATAAAAGGGGAATGAGTTAGAATCCACATATACATATACAGTACATAGTCCCATCTAATATAGAGACAATATACCATAGAGTTTATGCTCTTACCTTCTGCCCTTTTGTTCCAGCATCCCCTGGCATACCCTGTAGGCAATAAAAATACAAAGCTGCTTAAAAGCCAGTGAATATGATATTACTCTTCATACCTCAGCAAGTCTCAGTCTTCAGATCAGAGCCAAGCTATTAAAAAACATATACAGAATATTCAAATACATTAAGTATTTATAGATGTATTACTGTACTGTACATAAAAAATTGATTGCATGTTTTTGCAGTTCTAGTGTAATTTTTCTTTTCCGATAAATTAACATAGTTCAGGGCATTATGTGCAATGAAATTACATTTGATACAATGAACAATTTAAAGGATGTTTACAAAAAATACTTCACTATTACTACTCACTAAATATATAACATAAATCACTGTGAAGCCTAAGGGGTTAATCTTTTGCATTGTGTAAAAAGGCTGTTTGATCATGTATTCTCTGATCCTCCCCTTCTTTTACTGTTCTCAATCCATCTGCTGATCTGCTGATAGAACAGAGACCTAAGAGGCACTCTGCACATGCTCAGTTTGGTGTGTATTTTTTTTAAATGGGGGGGGGGGGCTGCATGTGATCATGACAGGGCCAATTAGCACTGTCCAGACAGAAAGTCAGGGGTCATGCAGCCTCATAGGACTGTCTGGGTAAAAATAAAAACTCCTCCTACAAGCTTTAACCAGACACTGATAGAAGTCACAAGACTGCTATATACTGCTGATGATAAAAGGTATTTAGCAGTTTATATTTACCAAAATAATTGCATTTCCATGTTCTGTGTACTGTGGATGACCAGATACAGTGAATTTCCTGGGGTTGGTTAACACTTTAACTACATTTTATCTTCTTGTACACAGCAAAGGGAGATGCTAAAGTGTGGATTTAAACAATTCACATTAAAGAGGAGTTCCACCCAAAAAAACAACTTTAGCTTAATCCCCTCCCCCTTACATGCCACATTTGGCATGTAATTTTTTTGGGGGGGGGAGTGGGGGCTTCAGTAGGAGTGGGACTTCCTGTCCCACTTCCTGCTTCCGCCGAGGGGCTGGTTAGGCGATTAAGCCTTAATCGCCTACACAAGCCCCTCCCTGTAGGCGATCACATGGGACACTGACAGGTCCCATGCGATCGCCTCTCCAATCAGCGGCGAGCCGTGCGCGCATGCGCAGTGCGGCTCGCGCATGCGCAGTGGGTGCCTGGCCGTGAAGCCGAAGGCTGTCACGGCTGGGTGCCCACAGTCGGGATGGAGACGCCGGCTGGGGAGGGGGGGAGAGGAGCGGAGCCCCGGTCGGCGCGTCGCTGGAACGCAGGAGCAGGTAAGTGAGTGTTTATTAAAAGCCAGCAGCTACACTTTTTGTAGCTGCTGACTTTTAATAAACACAATTTTGGGCTGGAATACCCCTTTAAAAACAAAATGTTATTTTTCATTATATTGGAGTTATTCAAAGGAAACATGTCATGACAGAAAACTGGAGGTTGACATTGCTGAACAAGCAGGGTCGGTGCTACCACTAGGCAAACTAGGCAGCCGCCTAGGGTGCATTGCTGCCTAGGGTGCCCAACTACTGGTGTTCCTACTCTCTTCTCTCTGCAGCAAGAAACTAAGTTTCAGCATCAGCAGGCAGCCTCCACTCCGTTCGCACAAAGTGTTTGAGGCGCAGCTAGGAAGGACTGTCTTTGTACCGAATCCCAAATGAATGGAAGCAAGCAAACATTCATTGCTGGGCACTGGTAGGCTGCATTGATGGGCACTGGTAGGCTGCATTGATGGCACTAGTAGGCTGCATTGATGGGCACTAGTAGGCTGCATTGATGGGTGTTAGTAGGCTGCATTTGATAGACACTGGTGAGGCTGTATTTGATGTGCACTGGAGAGGCTGCATTGATGGGCACTGGTGAGGTAGCATTTGATGGGCGCTTCATTAAAAAGGTGGGGTATACATGGGCAGGGCAAAGGGGGTGGAGGCAGGGGTGGGGCTAAGGGGAGGCAACACAATTAGGTTTTGCCTAGGGTGTCAAAAATCCTTGCACCAACCCTGTGAACAAGCAAGCAGGTAAGAACCTCTAATTTTCCTCTGGCTTTTCTGATCTGCATACTAGTTTGAGATTGGAAAATCAACATGATTGAAGCTATTGGAATCGAAGCTAGGTAACAAACATTTTCAGAATTAGTTTGGCAAAGACAGACCCCATCCTGCTGAAAATGTAAAAGCAACTCAGTAGCAACTTACGCTTGAAGCAACTCCGAAGCAATTCCAAACAACTCCTAATACCCATATAAAGAGACCCTAGCTGTGTTCATTTAGTTAGATAGGATCTTTATTAAATGAAGCATGTACTGAGAATAATATGCAGGCTGCCATTGCTGACCTCCTTCTAAAAATATTAGCTGACTAGTGGTCTCTGGATTCAATACTTTGAGACACAGGGCACGGAAATAAGTCAGAGTATAGTCTGAACACCTGACTTGCATACTATTCCAGGTAATTGACTTAGAGTGTACTGAGACCATTGAATTTGAATGATAGAGTTCCTAACTATCTTCCTTACTACTGATTTATTTTAAAGTGGCTGCAAATCCTAACTGTGTGGCCTTCAGTTTGCTAAAGCACTGTGTTTAACAAACATTTACTGCATATTTTATTGTTTTCACCCCTTTTTATTTCTTTATTTCCTCTTAGTGTGGCAGATCTACTAAAGTCTTTTAGAATCCGCTTCCAGTCTATATGCATGTACTGTATTTTAGTGATAGCTACATGATATTTTTCAGTGGGCAATGTCTGCGTAATTTTTGTTGCAAGAGCCACTTGAAGCCTCCCTTGGAAGACATTGTGACAACCCAGGAGAGCAATTGGTACACAGTTGTCACCCTGTAAGAGGAAGTGTCTGAAGAAGGACCTTCCTGCCAGGATGATCAGGTAGTATGTATTGTATATGTTATGCATATATAAGTATAATGAAAGCTAGAAATTTGAAAAAACGTTATGAATGAATTTTGAAATTATATTACACTTTAGAAGATTTTTTAGTAATTGGGTTTACGTTTACTTAAGTAACTCCACTATGGTAGACTAACTGTTAAATTCTCGTTAATTAAAGTTGCATTTGTTACGGAACTGTCTAGTATACAATTCAATGTTTATTAACCAGTACTGTAATTCTGTGGCATCTACTGAAAACTTCTGGGCCTGGGAAATGGTTATACATTTTTTACTACTGACTAATTTAGAATAATGCATGTATGTCAGTGGTAGGGAAGACATGTGGTGCCAGAAAGGGGTTTTAAAGGTACATTTTTTTTTTCCTAAATAGCTTCCTTTACCTTAGTGCAGTCCTCCTTCACTTACCTCATCCTTTGATTTTGCTTTTACATGTCCTTATTTCTTCTGAGAAATCCTCACTTCCTGTTCTTCTGTCTGTAACTCCACACAGTAATGTAAGGCTTTCTCCCTGGTGTGGAGTGTCGTACTCGCCCCCTCCCTCGGACTACGGGAGAGTCAGGACACCCACAAACACACAGCTCCTTTCTCTATATGCAACGTAGAGAGCGTCCTGACTTTCCTGTAGTTCAAGGGAGGGGACGAGCATGACACTCCACACCAGGGAGAAAGCCTTGCATTACTGTGTGGAGTTACAGACAGAAGAACAGGAAGTGAGGATTTCTCAGAAGAAATAAGGACATTTAAAAGCAAAATGGAAGGATGAGGTAAGTGAAGGAGGACTGCACTGATGTAAAGGAAGCTATTTAGGAAAAAAATACTTTTACTACACCTTTAAGTGCACTTGCAGTATATTGTCTGCACTTTGGATGTGGCCTGAATTTTTCCTATGAAAATATATTTAAAATATGTTGACATGACATGGGGTTGAGGATTTCAAATCATATCCATTATTAACTCATGTAGAATATGAGGCAAACATCTTTTGTTGTATTATTCTTATTCTAATACAGAATGCAATGTTACATCATTCATAATGCGTTCTTTCCTTTCACCTGGTCTATTATATGGATCATCTCTCCCCAGTTCTCACTATTTTTAGGTGATTTTTTTCAGTAAATGCTACTCACATTTTTCCCTGGTAGTCCAATTCCAGGTCCCCCCTTTTCTCCTTTCTCTCCTGGGGTCCCTGGCACGGCATAGATTGTATCAGGCTTTATTACTTCAGCTGGGAGACTTGGACAGATGCCACATTGATCTCCCTGCAAAAGACAATAATGGCATACAGGAGAGACAAGATACTTTGCCAATACACAGTCAACTTTAACTATTACAAGCAGTTATAAGAAAATCGGTTACTTCTAACCTTTTCTCCTTTGGGTCCAGAGGGACCTGTCATTCCAAGACCTCCTGGTGTACCCTAGAATAACAAAAAAAATTGTATTTTCCTTGATGTTTGATGTTAAAAAATTAGAAAGCGTGAAACACATCTTTTATCAGCAATTTATCTGTGCATTCTAAAGTTATGTATTTCAAAAAGCAACAAATCACAATAAATTACATAGCTTTTACTATGTTGCTTTGATCTTAAAAAAAAAAAAAAAAAAAAAAAAAACAATACATGTGCTATAGATGCTAGTGGACCAAATCAATGCATTAAAATAACATTCATATGGAATTGATGTTCCACTCACTGGTAATCCAGCTGGTCCTACAACACCTCTATCTCCCTGTGTGAAGCAGAGAAAGAAAAAAATATATAAAATGTAGCACAGATCTCTGTAATAGATACATAAAAGTTACCTCAAATACTTAGACACCAATTATAACCATACAATGATTCGTACAATGCCAGCACACACTGCAGCTAAAATCTCTATTACAGCAATTACAGTTTGAAAGGGCTGTATGTCAAAGATTACAAGATTACTTTAGAAATAATGAATCTGATCATACAACCTACTGAACATACAATAAATAGCAAGTGCAATTAGAGCAGCGCTGGGAAAATCAGTCTGGTGAAGAAAGGGAACAATTTGCTCCTGAAAGTACGTCCTAATCTATAAGGCCTCGTACACACAATGAGATATGTCCGCTCAAACTTGTCCGACGGACAGTTTGGAGCGGACATGTCTCATCGGATTTCGGTCCGATGGCGTGTACGCACCATCGGATCAAAATCCCCACCGGCAGACAGCGTGGTGACGCGGCGGTGACGTTGACGCCGCCACGTCACCGCTACGTCACGCACCAGGAAGTAAACACTTCCGCGCGCATGCGTCGGATCCATTCACAGGATACGACGGATGTGCGGGAGGATATGTCCGCTGGTTTCCCGTACTAACCAGCGGACATATCCGACGGACAGGTTTGTAGCGGACAAATTTCAAAGCATGCTTTGAAATTTGTCCGATGGACAAACCTGTCCGCTAGCCCGTACACACGATCGGATTTGTCTGCTGAAACGGTCCATCGGACCGTTTTCAGCAGACAAATTCGATCGTGTGTACGCGGCCTAATACTCTCACAAACATTGGGATAGGCTCATGCCCCGTACCGTACCAGTTTTCCCGTCGGAAGAACTGCGATGAGAGCTTTTCGTCGGGAATACCGACCATGTGTATGCGGGAATACCGACCATGTGTATGCTTCATCTGACTTTTTCCCACAGGAAAACTGCTGGAAGAAAAAAAGAGCAGGATCTCTTTTTTTCCCATTAAAAAAAAATCCTAGAGGGAAAACCGTTCGTCTGTATGCTTTTCCGACTGGGGGGAAAAAAACATGCATGCTCAGAATCAAGAGAATAGCATAGAACTTAATTTTGACGGCTCGTCGTAGTCTTTTACGTCACCACATTCTTGGCAGTCAAAAGTTCACTGGACTCTTGTGTGACCATTTGTATGCAAGGCAGGCTTGAGAGGAATTCCGTTGGGAAATTCATTGGTTTTTTTTTCAGAAGGGAAAAACGCTCGTGTGTATGTGGCATAAGAATCTGGCTCTATGGAGAGAAATAGTTTGGCACCAGCTTTTGGCAAGTAAAAACTAAAGGGATTCCCCCTTACTTTAGAAAGATTTACTAGTAAATAGTAAGTGCAGAGAAATCCCCCCTATCAGACAGACAAGGATACAGACAGAAAAACAAAAAGTTTCACATATACTTTAAATGTGAGTGTATGTGTGTGTATGTGTGTTTTTTGGGAGGTGGATAGTGATAAGGGCTAATTTTCGAGGTTGGTTCTCAGGTAAGGGAATGTTAAGAGCTTGGAAGATCCTGTAATGAAGGGAATACTTTAGCTTTTGTATAATATTAGGGGATCTAATAACATAGATATTTCTCTACATGGGAATATCTATATAGCAACATACTTTATCAACCTTTGCTGGCAAAAACACCAACGAGCACGAAAATGCATAGTTTCATAATTTGTTTGGAAATCCTTTTGATCACCAGTAGCTGAGAAAGTAGATGTATCCCATACAGGATAATGAGACAGTTGTTTAAGAAAAGACATGACATGGTGTGTGTATGCGTGTATATAGTGTGTATATGTGTATGTGTGTGTGTATATATATATATATATATATATATATATATATCTCAACCTAAGACTGCAGACATTTTTTGTAATGTAATTGTACTAAGGTAGAGAGAAAGACATAGGGCCAGATTCAGGTAGAGTTGCGCTGGAGTATTTCGATATGCGCCGCGTAACTGTGAATATGCGCCGTCGTTTCTATGTGGCCGTACCCACCAAACTAGATGCGACAGAAAACGGGCCATTTCCGATCGGCTTAACTTTCCGACGCCAGAGTCTCGTCAGCGCATAATTTTGCTT
The DNA here is from genome assembly GCA_029574335.1 of Rana kukunoris. Taxonomy (NCBI): domain Eukaryota; kingdom Metazoa; phylum Chordata; class Amphibia; order Anura; family Ranidae; genus Rana; species Rana kukunoris. The sequence goes on along the minus strand of CM056050.1, from coordinate 323,552,381 downwards.
GGCGCATCAGTCGCGCCTATTGATTTCCCCTGCAAATATGCAAATGAGGGAGATTTCCCGATTCGCGAACGGATTAGCACCATACGCTGGCTACATGCGCCACGCGTATCTCGTCCGTCCGGCGCAAAGTTATTTCTACAAATAGCTGCTTTATCTTTACTCCAGACGGCCACAGGTCAGCAGGAGAGCAGCTACAGCAGCGTTACCGACGATAAGAGCTAGCTGAGCACCCCCACTTGCAGGACAACACCTCTGTCCATGCTTGTCTGTCAACTTTTACAGCCATGGAGGAAGACATCATAGGTCTCCATAGCCGAGATGACGGCTGACAGCTCCTGGCCTTTAGAGTTCAGCTTTCTCCTGTGTGTTTGCGGGGAACGGGAGCAGCCATCTCAGAACAAAAGTAACTTCACTGCGGGGAGGGGGAACAGGATATACTCTAGTGCCGGAATGGCGCATCTACGGGCGCATTTAAACGCCCAACGGAACGCATTGCGCTGACGTTTCCCGTGAAGTGGTGCCAACGGAAGTTGTGAAGTTGCCTCACTTACTGCGCATGCTCCGTGGATGATGCGCTGAACGTAAGCCTCTGCGCTGGGCTCCGCCCATCATTTACATATGATCACACCCACTTCCACTTGCGTCGGGTTACGCCAGCGCATTTTCGTTACTCCGGCGCACGTTTAGGAGCAAGTGCTATGTGAATTACAGTACTTGCGCCGAAAGTGTCGGCGGAGTAACGTAAATGAGAAACGTTACTCCAAAGTAAAGAAGCGCCCATCTACCTGAATCTGGCCCATAGAGGGGTTGATTTACTGAAGCTGGAGAGTGCAAAATCTGGTGCAGCTCTGCAAAGAAACCAATCAGCTTTCATTTTTGGGTTGTCAAAGCTTAAAGTGATACTAAAGTATTTTTTTTTTGTTTGTTGACAATAACAAATATGTCATACTTACCTTACCTGCTCTGTGCAGTAGTTTTTGCACAGAGCAGCTCAGATCCTACTTTTCTCGGGTCCCCCACCGATGCTCTTGGCCCCTTCCTCCTGCCTTGTGCCCCTACAGCAAGCAGCTTGCTATGGAGGCACATGAGCCGCTGCTCTGACTGTCCAGTCATA